>JBBDGP010000599.1:17500-165018 GCA_037952835.1 Lithobates septentrionalis
GGGGGGTATAGGCAGAGTATGGTAATTGGGTACAGGGGGTATAGGGGTTGGGGGGGTATAGGCAGAGTATGGTAATTGGGTACAGGGGGTATAGGGGTTGGGGGGGGGTATAGGCAGAGTATGGTAATTGGGTACAGGAGGGTAATGGGTTAATTATATCTGACGTTCGATGTTCTTCACTATAAATCAGACTATTCTTCCATGGTTAGGAGTCGGAGTCGCTCCATAACGATCTCATTACTTTGAACGCCGTGCCTCTCCTCCGATATGAAGATAGTTTCCCGCACTCGGCTCTGACCATCTTTCATGTTATGCCCTAAATATGGGCGTAAGATGAAGCATGGTCAGAAGGATGGACAGAGCCTTTAAGTCGCGGCCCACAGCAGGAGGTCCGGTGCGTCCCCCCATTCACTGGTTCAGGTGCGAATCAGATCCAAATTTTTGGCTGAATTCCCCCCCCCCCCCGGAATCGGACCAGACGACGCACAGGACCCTTCAATGCAGACCGCGGCCCACCCTAGAGATGTGTGAACCCGATCCATAGAGAGCTCCATAGAGAGCTCCATAGAGAGCTCCATAGAGAGATCCATAGAGAGCTCCATAGAGAGATCCATAGAGAGCTCCATAGAGAGATCCATAGAGAGCTCCATAGAGAGATCCATAGAGAGCTCCATAGAGAGCTCCATAGAGAGCTCCATAGAGAGATCCATAGAGAGCTCCATAGAGAGATCCATAGAGAACTCCATAGAGAGCTCCATAGAGAGATCCATAGAGAGATCCATAGATAGCTCCATAGAGAGATCCATAGAGAACTCCATAGAGAGCTCCATAGAGAGCTTCATAGAGAGATCCATAGAGAGCTCCATAGAGAGATCCATAGAGAACTCCATAGAGAGCTCCATAGAGAGCTTCATAGAGAGCTTCATAGAGAGATCCATAGAGAGCTCCATAGAGAGCTCCATAGAGAGATCCATAGAGAACTCCATAGAGAGATCCATAGAGAGCTCCATAGAGAGCTCCATAGAGAGATCCATAGAGAGCTCCATAGAGAGCTCCATAGAGAGCTCCATAGAGAACTCCATAGAGAGCTCCATAGAGAGATCCATAGAGAGCTCCATAGAGAGATCCATAGAGAGCTTCATAGAGAGCTCCATAGAGAGCTCCACAGAGAGATCCATAGAGAGCTTCATAGAGAGATCCATAGAGAGCTCCATAGAGAGCTCCATAGAGAGCTCCATAGAGAGATCCATAGAGAGATCCATAGAGAGCTCCATAGAGAGCTCCATAGAGAGATCCATAGAGAGCTCCATAGAGAGATCCATAGAGAGCTCCATAGAGAGATCCATAGAGAGCTCCATAGAGAGATCCATAGAGAGCTCCATAGAGAGCTCCATAGAGAGATCCATAGAGAGCTCCATAGAGAGATCCATAGAGAACTCCATAGAGAGATCCATAGAGAGCTCCATAGAGAGATCCATAGAGAGCTCCATAGAGAGCTCCATAGAGAACTCCATAGAGAGCTCCATAGAGAGATCCATAGAGAGCTCCATAGAGAGATCCATAGAGAGCTTCATAGAGAGCTCCATAGAGAGCTCCATAGAGAGATCCATAGAGAGCTCCATAGAGAGATCCATAGAGAGCTTCATAGAGAGATCCATAGAGAGCTCCATAGAGAGCTCCATAGAGAGCTCCATAGAGAGATCCATAGAGAGCTTCATAGAGAGCTCCATAGAGAGCTCCATAGAGAGATCCATAGAGAGCTCCATAGAGAGATCCATAGAGAGCTCCATAGAGAGCTCCATAGAGAGCTCCATAGAGAGATCCATAGAGAGCTTCATAGAGAGCTCCATAGAGAGCTCCATAGAGAGATCCATAGAGAGCTCCATAGAGAGATCCATAGAGAGCTTCATAGAGAGCTCCATAGAGAACTCCATAGAGAGCTCCATAGAGAGATCCATAGAGAGCTCCATAGAGAGATCCATAGAGAGATCCATAGAGAGCTCCATAGAGAGATCCATAGAGACTTCCATAGGGAGCTCCATAGAGAGATCCATAGAGAGCTCCATAGAGAGATCCATAGAGAGCTCCATAGAGAACTCCATAGAGACTTCCATAGGGAGCTCCATAGAGAGCTCCATAGAGAGATCCATAGAGAGATCCATAGAGAGCTCCATAGAGAGATCCATAGAGAGCTCCATAGAGAGATTCATAGAGAGCTCCATAGAGAGATCCATAGAGAACTCCATAGAGACTTCCATAGGGAGCTCCATAGAGAGATCCATAGAGAACTCCATAGAGAGCTCCATAGAGAGCTCCATAGAGAGATCCATAGAGAGCTCCATAGAGAGATCCATAGAGAGATCCATAGAGAGATCCATAGAGAGCTCCATAGAGAGATCCATAGAGAGCTCCATAGAGAGATCCATAGAGACTTCCATAGGGAGCTCCATAGAGAGATCCATAGAGAGATCCATAGAGAGCTCCATAGAGAACTCCATAGAGACTTCCATAGGGAGCTCCATAGAGAGCTCCATAGAGAGATCCATAGAGAGATCCATAGAGAGCTCCATAGAGAGATCCATAGAGAGCTCCATAGAGAGATTCATAGAGAGCTCCATAGAGAGATCCATAGAGAACTCCATAGAGACTTCCATAGGGAGCTCCATAGAGAGATCCATAGAGAACTCCATAGAGAGCCGGTCACACCCCCGTCATGTGAATTGGAGGCGGGGAACTCCTCATACAATCCGCATGTGTGTGAACCCGGCCTGAAAGATCTCCAGGGGGGTACATTGAAGTCCGCCCCCTCATTCCACATTACATGGAACAATGGAAGTCCCTATAGAGATACAAACTCTCTACAAAGAAACAAATAGAAAGAGAAGAAACATTTTATAATAAGATTTTGTGTGGATGGGAACACATAGAAATATATGATGGGGGGAGGGGAGGGGGGCTCTCAAATTTGACCAGAAAGATGGAAATGCACTTTAAATCTCAATGTGAAGATTCCCCAAAGGAGAGCAGAGAAGCTGTAAAAGTTTATTTCTATTCTTCCAATCCGGTGAGATCCATGTCTGATGTTCTGTAGCCTGAAGGTAACAAAAACAATCACATTCCAATGATGGGGGAGTGTCTGTGTACAAGGTGCTCCCAGCCAGCCAATCAACAGGCTGCTTGGATTTAAATGGACCAATCACAGAGCATCATCACTGCAGGCGTCACCCAACCTCAGACAATGGAGGAAATCCCCGACACACAATAATACCGGAGATAAGAAGAGAAACCAAAACTTCCAAACATCACCTTCCCCGCACACCCCACTGCACACCCCACCCCACACCCCACCGCACACCCCATACACCCCACCGCACACCCCATACACCCCATACACCCCACCGCACACCCCATACACCCCACCGCACACCCCATACACCCCACCACACACCCCATACACCCCACCGTACACCCCACCGCACACCCCACCGCACACCCCATACACCCCACCGCACACCCCATACACCCCACCGTACACCCCATACACCCCACCGCACACCCCACTGCACACCCCACCCCACACCCCACCGCACACCCCATACACCCCACCGCACACCCCATACACCCCACCGTACACCCCATACACCCCACCGCACACCCCATACACCCCACCGCACACCCCATACACCCCACCGTACACCCCATACACCCCACCGCACACCCCATACACCCCACCGTACACCCCATACACCCCACCGCACACCCCATACACCCCACCGTACACCCCATACACCCCACCGCACACCCCATACACCCCACCGTACACCCCACTGCACACCCCATACACCCCACCGCACACCCCACTGCACACCCCACCCCACACCCCACCGCACACCCCATACACCCCACCGCACACCCCATACACCCCATACACCCCACCGCACACCCCATACACCCCACCGTACACCCCACCGCACACCCCATACACCCCACCGCACACCCCATACACCCCACCACACACCCCATACACCCCACCGTACACCCCACCGCACACCCCATACACCCCACCGCACACCCCATACACCCCACCGTACACCCCATACACCCCACCGCACACCCCACTGCACACCCCACCCCACACCCCACCGCACACCCCATACACCCCACCGCACACCCCATACACCCCACCGTACACCCCATACACCCCACCGCACACCCCATACACCCCACCGCACACCCCATACACCCCACCGTACACCCCATACACCCCACCGCACACCCCATACACCCCACCGTACACCCCATACACCCCACCGCACACCCCATACACCCCACCGTACACCCCATACACCCCACCGCACACCCCATACACCCCACCGCACACCCCATACACCCCACCGTACACCCCATACACCCCACCGCACACCCCATACACCCCACCGTACACCCCATACACCCCACCGCACACCCCATACACCCCACCGTACACCCCATACACCCCACCGCACACCCTATACACCCCACCGTACACCCCATACACCCCACCGTACACCCCATACACCCCACCGCACACCCCATACACCCCACCGCACACCCCATACACCCCACAGTACACCCCACTGCACACCCCCCACACCCCACCGTACACCCCACACCCCACCGTACACCCCACCGTACACCCCACACCCCACCGTACACCCCAGACCCCACCGCACACCCCACCGCACACCCTACACACCCCACTGCACACCCCACCGCACACCCCACCCCACACCCCACCGTACACCCCACCGCACACCCCACCCCACACCCCACCGCACACCCCATACACCCCACCGCACACCCCATACACCCCACCGTACACCCCATACACCCCACCGTACACCCCATACACCCCACCGCACACCCCATACACCCCACCGCACACCCCACACACCCCACAGTACACCCCACTGCACACCCCCCACACCCCACCGTACACCCCACACCCCACCGTACACCCCACCGCACACCCCACACACCCCACTGCACACCCCACCGCACACCCCACCCCACACCCCACCGTACACCCCACCGCACACCCCACCCCACACCCCACCGTACACCCCATACACCCCACCGTACACCCCATACACCCCACCGCACACCCCACAGTACACCCCACTGCACACACCCCACCGTACACCCCACACCCCACCGTACACCCCACCGTACACCCCACACCCCACCGTACACCCCAGACCCCACCGCACACCCCACACACCCGACAGTACACCCCACTGCACACCCCCCACACCCCACCGTACACCCCACACCCCACCGTACACCCCACCGTACACCCCACACCCCACCGTACACCCCACCGTACACCCCACACCCCACCGCACACCCCACCGCACACCCCACCGCACACCCCACTGCACACCCCACACACCCCACCGCACACCCCACCCCACACCCCACCGTACACCCCACACACCGCACCGCACACCCAACACACCCCACTGTACACCCAACACACCCCACCGTACACCCCATACACCCCACCTCACACCCCACACACCCCACAGTACACCCCACTGCACACCCCCCACACCCCACACCCCACCGTACACCCCACACCCCACCGCACACCCCACCGCACACCCCACACACCCCACCGTACACCCCAGACCCCACCGCACACCCCACAGTACACCCCACTGCACACCCCCCACACCCCACCGTACACCCCACACCCCACCGTACACCCCACACCCCACCGTACACCCCAGACCCCACCGCACACCCCACACACCCCACAGTACACCCCACTGCACACCCCCCACACCCCACCGTACACCCCACCGTACACCCCACACCCCACCGTACACCCCAGACCCCACCGCACACCCCACACCCCACCGTACACCCCACCGCACACCCCACACACCCCACAGTACACCCCACTGCACACCCCCCACACCCCACCGTACACCCCACACCCCACCGTACACCCCACCGTACACCCCACACCCCACCGTACACCCCACCGTACACCCCACACCCCACCGCACACCCCACACACCCCACTGCACACCCCACACACCCCACCGCACACCCCACCCCACACCCCACCGTACACCCCACACACCGCACCGCACACCCAACACACCCCACTGTACACCCAACACACCCCACCTCACACCCCACACACCCCACAGTACACCCCACTGCACACCCATCACACCCCACACCCCACCGTACACCCCACCGTACACCCCACACCCCACCGCACACCCCACCGCACACCCCACACACCCCACCGTACACCCCAGACCCCACCGCACACCCCACAGTACACCCCACTGCACACCCCCACACCCCACAGTACACCCCACACCCCACCGTACACCCCACACCCCACCGCACACCCCACACACCCCACAGTACACCCCACTGCACACCCCCCACACCCCACCGCACACCCCACCGTACACCCCACCGTACACCCCACACCCCACCGTACACCCCAGACCCCACCGCACACCCCACACCCCACCGTACACCCCACCGTACACCCCACCGTACACCCCACCCCACACCCCACCGTACACCCCACACACCCAACCGCACACCCAACACACCCCACCGTACACCCAACACACCCCACCGTACACCCCATACACCCCACCGCACACCCCACACACCCCACAGTACACCCCACTGCACACCCCCCACACCCCACCATACACCCCACCGTACACCCCACACCCCACCGTACACCCCACCGCACACCCCACACACCCCACCGTACACCCCAGACCCCACCGCACACCCCACACACCCCACAGTACACCCCACTGCACACCCCCCACACCCCACCGTACACCCCACACCCCACCGTACACCCCACCGTACACCCCACACCCCACCGTACACCCCAGACCCCACCGCACACCCCACACACCCCACTGCACACCCCACACACCCCACCCCACACCCCACCCCACACCCCACCGTACACCCCACACCCAACACACCCCACCGTACACCCCATACACCCCACCACACACCCAACACACCCCACCGTACACCCCATACACCCCACCGCACACCCCACCGTACACCCCAGACCCCACCGCACACCCCACCGCACACCCCACACCCCACCGTACACCCCAGACCCCACCGCACACCCCACCGCACACCCCACACACCCCACCCCACACCCCACCGTACACCCCACACACCCCACCGCACACCCAACACACCCCACCGTACACCCCGCACACCCCACACACCCCACAGTACACCCCACTGCACACCCCCCACACCCCAATGTACACCCCACACCCCACCGTACACCCCACCGTACACCCCACACCCCACCGTACACCCCACCGTACACCCCACACCCCACCGCACACCCCACCGCACACCCCACACACCCCACCGTACACCCCACACCCCACCGTACACCCCACCGCACACCCAACACACCCCACCGTACACCCAACACACCCCACCGTACAACCCATACACCCCACCGCACACCCCACACACCCCACAGTACACCCCACTGCACACCCCCCACACCCCACCGTACACCCCACACCCCACCGTACACCCCACACCCCACCGTACACCCCACCGTACACCCCACACCCCACCGCACACCCCACACACCCCACCGTACACCCCACACCCCACCGTACACCCCACACCCCACCGCACACCCCACCGTACACCCCACCGTACACCCCACACCCCACCGTACACCCCACACCCCACCGCACACCCCACCGCACACCCCACACACCCCACCGTACACCCCACTCCCCACCGTACACCCCACCGCACACCCCACCGCACACCCCACCGCACACCCCACACACCCCACCGTACACCCCACACCCCACCGTACACCCCACACCCCACCGCACACCCCACACCTCACCGTACACCCCACCGCACACCCCACACACCCCACCGTACACCCCACACCCCACCGTACACCCCACACCCCACCGCACACCCCACCGCACACCCCACCGTACACCCCACACCCCACCGTACACCCCACACCTCACCGTACACCCCACACCCCACCGCACACCCCACACCCCATACACCACCGCACACCCAACACACCCCACCGTACACCCCACCGCACACCCCACACACCACCGCACACCCAACACACCCCACCGTACACCCCACACCCCACCGTACACCCCACACCCCACCGTACACCCCACCGTACACCCCACCGCACACCCCACACACCACCGCACACCCAACACACCCCACCGTACACCCCACCGCACACCCCACACCCCACTGCACACCCCATACACCACCGCACACCCAACACACCCCACCGCACACCCAACACACCCCACCGTACACCCCGTACACCCCATACACCCCACCGTACACCCCATACACCCCACCGTACACCCCGTACACCCCATACACCCCACACCCCACCGTACACCCCACACCCCACCGCACACCCCATACACCCCACCGCACACCCCATACACCCCACCGTACACCCCATATACCCCACCGCACACCCCACCGTACACCCCACACCCCACCGCACACCCCATACACCCCACCGTACACCCCATACACCCCACCGCACACCCCACCGTACACCCCACCCCATACACCCCACCACACACCCCACACACCCCACCGTACACCCCACCGTACACCCCACCCCATACACCCCATACACCCCACCGTACACCCCATACACCCCACCGCACACCCCACCGTACACCCCACCCCATACACCCCACCACACACCCCACACACCCCACCGTACACCCCACACCCCACCGCACACCCCACCGCACACCCCATACACCCCACCGCACACCCCACACCCCACCGTACACCCCATACACCCCACCGTACACCCCACGCCCCACCGTACACCCCACCCCATACACCCCACCGCACACCCCATACACCCCACCGTACACCCCATACACCCCACCGCACACCCCACACCCCATACACTCCACACCCCATACACCTCACCGTACACCCCATACACCCCACCGTACATCCCACCGTACACCCCACACCCCATACACCCCACCGCACACCCCATACACCCCACCGCACACCCCATACACCCCACCGCACACCCCACACCCCATACACCTCACCGTACACCCCATACACCCCACCGCACACCCCACCGCACACCCCACCGCACACCCCACCGCACACCTCACCCCACACCGCACACCCCACCGCACACCCCATACACCTCACCGCACACCCCATACACCCCACCGTACACCCAATACACCCTACCGCACACCCCACACCCCACCGCATAACCCCATACACCCCACCGCACACCCCACACCCCACCGTACACCCCATACACCCCACCGCACACCCCATACACCCCACCGCACACCCCACACACCCCACCGTACACCCCATACACCCCACCGCACACCCCACCGTACACCCCACACCCCATACACCCCACCGCACACCCCACACCTCACCCCACCGCACACCCCACACCTCACCCCACCGTACACCCCATACACCCCACCGCACACCCCATCGCACACCCCACACCCCATACACCCCACCGTACACCCCATACACCCCACCCCACACCCCATACACCCCACCACACACCCCACACCTCACCCCACACCGCACACCCCATACACCCCACCGCACACCCCATACACCCCACCAATGGAGGAAATCCCTGACACACAATAATACCGCACATCCCACCGCACACCCCACACCCCATACACCCCACCGCACACCCCATACACCACCGCACACCCCACCGCACACCCCATACACCCCACCGTACACCCCATCGCATACCCCATACACCCCACACCCCACCGCACACCCCACCGCACACCCCACCGTACACCCCACACCCCATACACCCCACCGCACACCCCACACCCCACCGCACACCCCATACACCCCACCGCACACCCCATACACCACCGCATACCCCACCGCACACCCCACCGCACACCCCATACACCGCACCGTACACCCCATCGCACACCCCATACACCCCACCGCACACCCCATACACCCCACACCCCACCGCACACCCCACCGTACACCCCACACCCCATACACCCCACCGCACACCCCACCGCACACCCCACCGCACACGCCATACACCTCACCGCACACCCCATACACCCCACCGTACACCCCATACACCCCACCGCACACCCCACACCTCACCGCACACCCCACCACACACCCCATACACCCCACACCCCACCGCACACCCCATACACCCCACCGCACACCCCATACACCCCACCGTACACCCCATACACCCCACCGCACACCCCACACCCCACCATACACCCCACCCCATACACCCCACCGCACACCCCATACACCCCACCGTACACCCCATACACCCCACACCCCACCGTACAGCCCATACACCCCACCGCACACCCCATACACCCCACACCCCACCGTACACCCCACCGCACACCCCACACCCCATACACCCCACCGCACACCCCATACCCCATACACCCCACCGCACACCCCATACACCCCACCGCACACCCCATACACCGCACACCCCATACACCCCACCGCACACCGCATACACCCCACACCCCCCCATACCCCATACACCTCACCGCACACCCCATACACCTCACCACACACCCCATACACCCCACCGTACACCCCACCATACACCGCACACCCCCTCGTACACCCCACCACACACCCCATACACCCCACACCCCACCGCACACCGCATACACCCCACCGCACACCCCATACCCCATACACCTCACCGCACACCCCATACACCTCACCGCACACCCCATACACCCCACCGTACACCCCATACACCCCACCGTACACCCCACTGTACACCCCATACCCCCCCATACACCTCACCGCACACCCAACACACCCCATACACCTCACCGCACACCCAACACACCCTATACACCCCACCGCACCCCTACACACCCCACCGCACACCCAGCACACCCCATACACCCCACCGTACACCCCACCATACACCGCACACCCCATCGTACACCCCACCGCACACCCCATACACCCAACACACCCCATACACCCCACACCCCATACACCCCACCGTACACCCCATACACCCCACCGCACACACCATACACCCCGCACCCCATACACCGTACACCCCATACACCCCACCATACACACCGCACACTCCACACACCCCACACCCCTCTTACACCCCACCCCTACACACGCCATACATCCCTCCACCCCCCTATACACCCCACCGCACACCCCATCGTACACCCCATTGCACACACCCCGCACCCCCATACAACACACACCCCACCATACACACCACACCACTTACACCCGACCCCTACACACGCCATACATCCCTCCACATCCCTACATGTACCACCGCGCACCCCACACCCCGCACCCGCCATACACCCCACTGCACACAACCCACACAACGCACACCCCCCCATACACAATACCAGAGATAAGAAGAGAAACCAAAACCTTCCCAAATATCACCTTCCCCCACACACCCAACACACACACCCCGCACCCCCCATATACCCCACCGCACATCCCATACACCCCACACAATGCACCGCACACCCCATACCCCCCACATCCCCCCATACACCCCACACACCCCCATACAAAGCACCAGACACCCCACACACCCCCCACCTCCCATACAACCCACACATCATACACCCCACAACACACCCCATACCCCCCCATTCACCTCACACACCCCGCACCCCACACAATGAACCGCACACCCCATACATCCCTGTGCTGAGTTCCCGGGTCTGTACACCCGCTGTGCCCATTATAAGGGGTTCCCACCATCCCTGTGCTGAGTTCCCGGGTCTGTACACCCGCTGTGCCCATTATGAGGGGTTCTCACCATCCCTGTGCTGAGTTCCCGGGTCTGTACACCCGCTGTGCCCATTATGAGGGGCTCCCACCATCCCTGTGCTGAGTTCCCGGGTCTGTACACCCGCTGTGCCCATTATGAGTGGTTCTCACCATCCCTGTGCTGAGTTCCTGGGTCTGTACACCCGCTGTGCCCATTATGGGGGGTTCCCACCATCCCTGTGCTGAGTTCCCGAGTCTGTACACCCGCTGTGCCCATTATGAGGGGTTTCCACCATCCCTGTGCTGAGTTCCCGGGTCTGTACACCCGCTGTGCCCATTATGAGGAGTTCCCACCATCCCTGTGCTGAGTTCCCGGGTCTGTACACCCGCTGTGCCCATTATGAGGGGTTAATTTTGTTTATTGAAAATCTTACAAACAACAACTTATATACAATAAAACCATAATAAATAAATAAAACATATTTACAAAATAATTGAATTTGATAATACAAAACAAGAACATTATAAATGGTACAAAACAAATTGCGCACAACACAATCCCTACAGGAGAGCCAGACTAAGGAACATCACCGTCACCATGCATGGAGCCTTTTATCAAAAATATATTTCATCTTGAAAATCTAGGGGAGTGAATCAAGAATACAAAGAAAAGCCGCACACCCCGAGATCAACAGGCAGCAGCTACAGAGTCCTGATATTCCTCCACGCCCTTATCCAGGCCTCCTGCTGCCACCTGCCTTTCTCAAGACCCCGAATCTTCCCAACCTCACCCAGAATCTCCTGCACCACCACTTCCACAGGGAGGACTTTACTCCGTAAGGATACCTGACACTGTGCACTCCACCTGAAATAACGGACTACTAGACTAACTAAAAAAAGTGTTTCCAAATCATAATCCCGATGAGTCTGGAATGCCCCATACACCCACTCTGCATAACTCATATGGGGGAGGAAGGGTATACTCAGAGCCCTCCCAACCCTCTGTACACCTCTATATTAAAAGGGAATTGAAGTAGAAAGTGATCCATGGACTCCACCACTCCTCCACACTCCACTCTCGGGCAGCCCCGATCACTCATGGAAAGAAACTTCAAGTTGCCCTTCACATATAGTTTTCCATGAAAGGCAAGCCAAGCCTGATCCCTAAACTTCATTGGGATTCTCTCCAAATTAATCAATCGCAAACCCACCCCCAAAACCAGGCTTGGGCAATCCCTCAAGGCCAGTGGCTCGCAAAAAGCAGAGCTCATGATCCGCTTCTCAAGAAGTTTCCTTGGAAGAGATCTGACTTCTCCTGCTGTTACTTGCCACTGCCGAAGTATTCTCAAACACGGGGCAACATAAGCCGGGAGCTGTTCATGCCTGACCCTCAGGCTTCTCACTGGCCCACCATTTTCCCAGTCTCGCAGAAAGGGCCTAAACCAGGACTGGAAAATACCAACCCACCCAGGCGGTCTCTCTGCCAACATGTTACCAAGATTGTACTTCACAAACATCAGAGAGAAAAAGACTACAGGGTTGACCATCCCTAGACCACCCTCCCGCCTAGGAAGGTAAGTCACATTCCTTTTGACAAGGTTTATTCTGTTCCCCCATAACAGCTGGAAGAAACAACTATAGATCCTGGTATAGAGAGAAACTGGCAAAACGCAAACAAAACTGACATACAGAAAAATCGGAATCAGGTAAGTCTTGATCAGATCAACCTTTTCCCTCAAGGAAAGCTGCCAACCTTTCCAGCTTGCCACCTTGGCATCGGCATTCTCCAGCCTGTTCACCCAATTTGTATGACCATAGTCACCTGGGCCGAATTCAATGCCTAGAACTTGAATTTTTTGTTGGGGCTCCGGGAAGTCATCCGGGAGAACAAAGCTCTCCCCTTCCACACCCATCCAGAAAGCTTCACACTTGTCCTGGTTGACCTTTGAACCTGATGCCTCTGCATACTGCCCTATCACTGAGACCACCTCCTGCGCCTCCGCAGTCCCAGAGATAAAAACAGAAACATCATCAGCATAGGCCACAACCTTCAAAGGAGGCTCACCAGCGATGCCCAAAGGTACCCCACACAATGGTCCACTCTCTAGCCTTCTAATGAAGGGGTCGATTGCAAACACATATAGCAGAGGACTCAATGGACACCCCTGACGCACACCCGAGCCGACCGCAAAGGGCTGCCCGACCCAACCATTAACCAGAGGAAAGCTTTCAGCCCCTTTGTACAAAATCTTGAGCCAATCAATGAAACCCCCCTCCAGGCCATATTTGTCAAGAAGGAGCCACAAGTACTCATGATTAACCCGATCAAAGGCCTTAGCCTGATCCAATGTCAGCAAAAATTTACCCCAACCAGCAGCCCTACAACGCTCCAAGGCCTCCCGGACAGCTAACACTGCTGAGAAAGTGCTTCTACCTTGGACCGAACAGTGCTGGTGGCGGGATAACAAACTGCCTGCAACTGGTGATAATCGCCAGAAGAAAATCTTTGCCAGTATCTTTCTATCGACATTAAGAAGGCTAATGGGGCGCCAATTCCCAATCATGGAAGGATCTTTACCCTTTGACAGAAGGATCACTGCAGATTGCCTCATGGAGGGAGGGATTATGAGGGGTTCCCACCATCCCCGTGCTGAGTACTTGGGTCATGCCATAGCCCTCTACTCTTTTGGGAATGCAATTACAGTCTGTGCTGGCCCAGCTCCTCTGCCCCTCCCTTCCCTAAATAAACATTTATCTGGCTGCTAGGGGAGGAGTGAAGTTGATTTCTATAGATGACCGTTTTGAGTCTGCTGATATCACATCAAAGATGGCGGCTCCCAGCGGAATTCTCTGGGTTTTTAGGTGTTTACACCGGGGAGGATTTTACAGGAACTGAGAGGAATAAATACAATAAATACATTGAATCTTATGGGAGGATTCCTGGAAATCCCGCCAGTCGGCTCCCATCCCTCCAGACACAGACCGGCCTTTCAGGTTTGCTGCCATGAAACGTCCCGCAACCCCCCCTCCCCCCGCCACAGACGGAGCGCAGACCGCTCATCGGCTATTTATAATCTTGGTGTTTGTGTGGAGCAAATATCAGAGGACACGCCCCCTCCCGACTGGAAGGATCCGCGTTCCGTCACTCCGGATCTCAGATTAGAATTATGATAAATGGACGGGGAGAGGCTGGAGCCGGAATCAGATGTGATATAAAGTGTCCCTCGTATGCCGAGATCTGTCCACTCTACACATACAGTATATACAGTATCTGACAAAAGTAAGTACACCCCTGAGTGACATTTGTGTAAATCTTTTCTTCTATCTTTTCATGTGACAACACTGAAGAAATGACACTTGGCTACAATGTAAAGTAGTGAGTGTACAGCTTGTATAACAGTGTAAATTTGCTGTCCCCTCAAAATAACTCAACACACAGCCATTAATGTCTAAACCGCTGGCAACAAAAGTCAGTACACCCCTAAGTGAAAATCTCCAAATTGGGCCCAATTAGCCATTTTCCCTCCCCCGGTGTCATGTGACTCGTTAGTGTTACAAGGTCTCAGGTGTGAATGGGGAGCAGGTGTGATAAATTTGGTGTTATCGCTCTCACTCTCTCATACTGGTCACTGGAAGTACAACATGGCACCTCATGGCAAAGAACTCTCTGAGCATCTGTAAAAAAGAATTGTTGCTCTACATAAAGATGGCCTAGGCTATAAGAAGATTGCCAAGACCCTGAAACTGATCTGCAGCATGTTGGCCAAGACCATACAGCGGTATAACAGGACAGGTTCCCCTCAGAACAGGCCTCGCCATGGTCCACCAAAGAAGTTGAGGTCACGTGATCAGCGTCATATCCAGAGGTTGTCTTTGGGAAATAGATGTATGAGTGCTGCCAGCATTGCTGCAGAGGTTGTAGGGGTGGGGGGTCAGCCTGTCAGTGCTCAGACCATACGCCGCACACTGCATCAAATTGGTCTGCATGGCTGTCATCCCAGAAGGAAGCCTCTTCTAAAGATGATGCACAAGAAAGTCCACAAACAGTTTGCTGAAGACAAGCAGACTAAGGACATGGATTACTGGAACCATGTCCTGTGGTCTGATGAGACCAAGATAAACGTATTTGGTTCAGATGGTGACAAGCGTGTGTGGGGGCAACCAGGTGAGGAGGACAAAGACAAGTGTGTCTTGTCTACAGTCAAGCATGGTGGTGGGAGTGTCATGGTCTGGGGCCGCATGAGTGCTGCCGGCACTGGGGGGCTACAGATCATTGAGGGAACCATGAATGCCAACATGTACTGTGATATACTGAAGCAGAGCATGATCCCCTCCCTTCAGAGACTGGACCGCAGGGCAGTATTCCAACATGATAACCACCCCAAACACACCTCCAAGACCACCACTGCCTTGCTAAAGAAGCTGAGGGTAAAGGTGATGGACTGGCCAAGCATGTCTCCAGACCTAAACCCTATTGATCATCTGTGGGACATCCTCAAACGGAAGGTGGAGGAGCGCAAGGTCTCTAACATCCACCAGCTCTGTGATGTCATCATGGGGGAGGGGAAGAGGACTCCGGTGACAACCTGTGAAGCTCTGGTGACCTCCATGCCCAGGAGGGTTAAGGCAGTGCTGGAAAATAATGGTGGCCACACAAAATATTGACACTTTGGGCCCAATTTGGAGATTTTCACTTAGGGGTGTACTGACTTTTGTTGCCAGCGGTTTAGACATTAATGGCTGTGTGTTGAGTTATTTTGAGGGGACAGCAAATTTACACTGTTATACAAGCTGTACACTCACTACTTTACATTGTAGACAAGTGTCATTTCTTCAGTGTTGTCACATGAAAAGAGAGAAGAAAAGATTTACACAAATGTCACTGAGGGGTGTACTTACTTTTGTCACATACTGTATATATATATATATTGTATGCTGAGATCCGTCTGCACTGCAAACATTCCATGTAAAGCTGTTTGTGTATTTCCACAATTCTTCCATCATTTATTATTTCTGATGGAAAGTTCACATTTACAATGTGCAGCCATGAGGGGGAAGGGCAACAGAACAAACAGCAACTTCCCCCACCCAAAATCATCTACCCCCCCCCCCCCACACACACACACACAACTCAGCTCCTCCCCCAATCACCGCAATCCCACACAGAGAATTCCAAAAACTGATTTCAAATAATCTGCGGTGATCCCGCCATGGAGGACACTTCCTGTTATGGGGTGACAACGCTCTGTCCCTCCCCCCCCTCCGTTGTCACCCGTTGTCACCCGGTCACATGCTCCAGGAGCCACACTGACACACATTGAGGAGAAGCCAGGCTGTGCTCTATGTCATGAGACCGGAAGTGGCGGAAAGAGGCCGCAGGAGATCAGCAGCACCGAGATACAGGAAACGGTGACTTCAGTGATAGAGAAAAGGGGCGTCAGTCATTATATATGTGACCTGACCACGCCCTTCTGTCTGCTCCACCAATGAGAAGACTGATAGGCACGCCCCCTGCAGCAGCTTCTCCTCCCACTGCAGTGTAAGCAGGCCCCGCCTACCTGAGAGTGACAACTTTGCTGGGAATTGAGGAGCAGTGCAGCATTGTTGTCACCGATCACAGGAAGTGGTGTTAGGAGGACCTCACTGGCGGGATCCACAGAGATTGGTGGGACAAAGAGGAAAATGGAGATTTCTATTGGCTTCCATCTCAGAAAACCTCATGTAAGAGTTCTGCTGCAATGGAGTCTCACTTCTCTCGCTGAATTCTCTGCAGTGCTGGAACAATGAAAAATTCACCCCTCCCCCACCATGATGGACAGGTCACCAAATATATCCCCAAAATGTCTTCATAACTCCGGAGTACCAAAGAAGAATATGAGGGGGGGAGGGGAGGGGAGAGGGACAAAGGGGGGGGGGGGGGGGGTAATAAGGACTGAACACCCCCAGCACAGAACAACAGAGAAAAACAGGTTTGTATTTTCTGGCCCCGGGGCCCCGTTACAGCCCATTGTCTGCAATACAAAACCTCACCGGGGAATTCCAGAACACCATCCCCCGCCATCAATATTTATACCGCCACAACCTCGCCTTAAAGGAACACTCCACCACGACAACCCGAAATCTTCACCTTAAACGAACACTCCACCACGACAACCCGAAATCTTCACCTTAAAGGAACACTCCACCACGACAACCCGAAATCTTCACCTTAAAGGAACACTCCACCATGACAACCCGAAATCCTCGCCTTAAAGGAACACTCCACCACGACAACCCGAAATCTTCACCTTAAAGGAACACTCCACCACGACAACCCGAAATCTTCACCTTAAAGGAACACTCCACCATGACAACCCGAAATCCTCGCCTTAAAGGAACACTCCACCACGACAACCCGAAATCTTCACCTTAAAGGAACACTCCACCACGACAACCCGAAATCTTCACCTTAAAGGAACACTCCACCATGACAACCCGAAATCCTCGCCTTAAAGGAACACTCCACCACGACAACCCGAAATCTTCACCTTAAAGGAACACTCCACCATGACAACCCGAAATCCTCGCCTTAAAGGAACACTCCACCACGACAACCCGAAATCTTCACCTCAAAGGAACACTCCACCACGACAACCCGAAATCTTCACCTTAAAGGAACACTCCACCACGACAACCCGAAATCTTCACCTCAAAGGAACACTCCACCACGACAACCCGAAATCTTCACCTTAAAGGAACACTCCACCATGACAACCCAAAATCTTCACCTTAAAGGAACACTCCACCAGGATCACCCGAAATCCTCGCCTTAAAGGAACACTCCACCACGATCACCCGAAATCCTCGCCTTAAAGGAACACTCCACCATGACAACCCGAAATCCTCACCTTAAAGGAACACTCCACCATGACAACCCGAAATCCTCACCTTAAAGGAACACTCCACCAGGATCACCCGAAATCCTCACCTTAAAGGAACACTCCACCAGGATCACCCGAAATCCTCGCCTTAAAGGAACACTCCACCACGACAACCCGAAATCTTCACCTTAAAGGAACACTCCACCACGACAACCCGAAATCTTCACCTTAAAGGAACACTCCACCACGACAACCCGAAATCTTCACCTTAAAGGAACACTCCACCATGACAACCCGAAATCCTCGCCTTAAAGGAACACTCCGCCATGACAACCCAAAATCTTCACCTTAAAGGAACACTCCACCATGACAACCCGAAATCCTCACCTTAAAGGAACACTCCACCAGGATCACCCGAAATCCTCGCCTTAAAGGAACACTCCACCACGATCACCCGAAATCCTCGCCTTAAAGGAACACTCCACCATGACAACCCGAAATCCTCACCTTAAAGGAACACTCCACCAGGATCACCCGAAATCCTCGCCTTAAAGGAACACTCCACCAGGATCACCCGAAATCCTCGCCTTAAAGGAACACTCCACCACGACAACCCGAAATCCTCACCTTAAAGGAACACTCCACCACGACAACCCGAAATCTTCACCTTAAAGGAACACTCCACCACGACAACCCGAAATCTTCACCTTAAAGGAACACTCCACCATGACAACCCGAAATCCTCGCCTTAAAGGAACACTCCGCCATGACAACCCAAAATCTTCACCTTAAAGGAACACTCCACCATGACAACCCGAAATCCTCACCTTAAAGGAACACTCCACCAGGATCACCCGAAATCCTCGCCTTAAAGGAACACTCCACCACGATCACCCGAAATCCTCGCCTTAAAGGAACACTCCACCATGACAACCCGAAATCCTCACCTTAAAGGAACACTCCACCAGGATCACCCGAAATCCTCGCCTTAAAGGAACACTCCACCAGGATCACCCGAAATCCTCGCCTTAAAGGAACACTCCACCACGACAACCCGAAATCCTCACCTTAAAGGAACACTCCACCACGACAACCCGAAATCTTCACCTTAAAGGAACACTCCACCACGACAACCCGAAATCTTCACCTTAAAGGAACACTCCACCATGACAACCCGAAATCCTCGCCTTAAAGGAACACTCCGCCATGACAACCCAAAATCTTCACCTTAAAGGAACACTCCACCATGACAACCCGAAATCCTCACCTTAAAGGAACACTCCACCAGGATCACCCGAAATCCTCGCCTTAAAGGAACACTCCACCACGATCACCCGAAATCCTCGCCTTAAAGGAACACTCCACCATGACAACCCGAAATCCTCACCTTAAAGGAACACTCCACCAGGATCACCCGAAATCCTCGCCTTAAAGGAACACTCCACCAGGATCACCCGAAATCCTCGCCTTAAAGGAACACTCCACCACGACAACCCGAAATCTTCACCTTAAAGGAACACTCCACCATGACAACCCGAAATCCTCGCCTTAAAGGAACACTCCACCAGGATCACCCGAAATCCTCGCCTTAAAGGAACACTCCACCAGGATCACCCGAAATCCTCGCCTTAAAGGAACACTCCACCACGACAACCCGAAATCTTCACCTTAAAGGAACACTCCACCACGACAACCCGAAATCTTCACCTTAAAGGAACACTCCACCACGACAACCCGAAATCTTCACCTTAAAGGAACACTCCACCACGACAACCCGAAATCCTCGCCTTAAAGGAACACTCCGCCATGACAACCCAAAATCTTCACCTTAAAGGAACACTCCACCATGACAACCCGAAATCCTCACCTTAAAGGAACACTCCACCAGGATCACCCGAAATCCTCGCCTTAAAGGAACACTCCACCACGATCACCCGAAATCCTCGCCTTAAAGGAACACTCCACCATGACAACCCGAAATCCTCACCTTAAAGGAACACTCCACCAGGATCACCCGAAATCCTCGCCTTAAAGGAACACTCCACCACGATCACCCGAAATCCTCGCCTTAAAGGAACACTCCACCATGACAACCCAAAATCCTCACCTTAAAGGAACACTCCACCAGGATCACCCGAAATCCTCACCTTAAAGGAACACTCCACCAGGATCACCCGAAATCCTCGCCTTAAAGGAACACTCCACCAGGATCACCCGAAATCCTCGCCTTAAAGGAACACTCCACCACGACAACCCGAAATCTTCACCTTAAAGGAACACTCCACCACGACAACCCGAAATCTTCACCTTAAAGGAACACTCCACCACGACAACCCGAAATCTTCACCTTAAAGGAACACTCCACCATGACAACCCGAAATCCTCGCCTTAAAGGAACACTCCGCCATGACAACCCAAAATCTTCACCTTAAAGGAACACTCCACCATGACAACCCGAAATCCTCACCTTAAAGGAACACTCCACCAGGATCACCCGAAATCCTCGCCTTAAAGGAACACTCCACCACGATCACCCGAAATCCTCGCCTTAAAGGAACACTCCACCATGACAACCCAAAATCCTCACCTAAAAGGAACACTCCACCAGGATCACCCGAAATCCTCACCTTAAAGGAACACTCCACCAGGATCACCCGAAATCCTCGCCTTAAAGGAACACTCCACCACGACAACCCGAAATCTTCACCTTAAAGGAACACTCCACCACGACAACCCGAAATCTTCACCTTAAAGGAACACTCCACCACGACAACCCGAAATCTTCACCTTAAAGGAACACTCCACCATGACAACCCGAAATCCTCGCCTTAAAGGAACACTCCACCACGATCACCCGAAATCCTCGCCTTAAAGGAACACTCCACCATGACAACCCGAAATCCTCACCTTAAAGGAACACTCCACCAGGATCACCCGAAATCCTCGCCTTAAAGGAACACTCCACCACGATCACCCGAAATCCTCGCCTTAAAGGAACACTCCACCATGACAACCCGAAATCCTCACCTTAAAGGAACACTCCACCAGGATCACCCGAAATCCTCACCTTAAAGGAACACTCCACCAGGATCACCCGAAATCCTCGCCTTAAAGGAACACTCCACCACGACAACCCGAAATCTTCACCTTAAAGGAACACTCCACCACGACAACCCGAAATCTTCACCTTAAAGGAACACTCCACCACGACAACCCGAAATCTTCACCTTAAAGGAACACTCCACCATGACAACCCGAAATCCTCGCCTTAAAGGAACACTCCGCCATGACAACCCAAAATCTTCACCTTAAAGGAACACTCCACCATGACAACCCGAAATCCTCACCTTAAAGGAACACTCCACCAGGATCACCCGAAATCCTCGCCTTAAAGGAACACTCCACCACGATCACCCGAAATCCTCGCCTTAAAGGAACACTCCACCATGACAACCCGAAATCCTCACCTTAAAGGAACACTCCACCAGGATCACCCGAAATCCTCGCCTTAAAGGAACACTCCACCAGGATCACCCGAAATCCTCGCCTTAAAGGAACACTCCACCACGACAACCCGAAATCCTCACCTTAAAGGAACACTCCACCACGACAACCCGAAATCTTCACCTTAAAGGAACACTCCACCACGACAACCCGAAATCTTCACCTTAAAGGAACACTCCACCATGACAACCCGAAATCCTCGCCTTAAAGGAACACTCCGCCATGACAACCCAAAATCTTCACCTTAAAGGAACACTCCACCATGACAACCCGAAATCCTCACCTTAAAGGAACACTCCACCAGGATCACCCGAAATCCTCGCCTTAAAGGAACACTCCACCACGATCACCCGAAATCCTCGCCTTAAAGGAACACTCCACCATGACAACCCGAAATCCTCACCTTAAAGGAACACTCCACCAGGATCACCCGAAATCCTCGCCTTAAAGGAACACTCCACCAGGATCACCCGAAATCCTCGCCTTAAAGGAACACTCCACCACGACAACCCGAAATCCTCACCTTAAAGGAACACTCCACCACGACAACCCGAAATCTTCACCTTAAAGGAACACTCCACCACGACAACCCGAAATCTTCACCTTAAAGGAACACTCCACCATGACAACCCGAAATCCTCGCCTTAAAGGAACACTCCGCCATGACAACCCAAAATCTTCACCTTAAAGGAACACTCCACCATGACAACCCGAAATCCTCACCTTAAAGGAACACTCCACCAGGATCACCCGAAATCCTCGCCTTAAAGGAACACTCCACCACGATCACCCGAAATCCTCGCCTTAAAGGAACACTCCACCATGACAACCCGAAATCCTCACCTTAAAGGAACACTCCACCAGGATCACCCGAAATCCTCGCCTTAAAGGAACACTCCACCAGGATCACCCGAAATCCTCGCCTTAAAGGAACACTCCACCACGACAACCCGAAATCCTCACCTTAAAGGAACACTCCACCACGACAACCCGAAATCTTCACCTTAAAGGAACACTCCACCACGACAACCCGAAATCTTCACCTTAAAGGAACACTCCACCATGACAACCCGAAATCCTCGCCTTAAAGGAACACTCCGCCATGACAACCCAAAATCTTCACCTTAAAGGAACACTCCACCATGACAACCCGAAATCCTCACCTTAAAGGAACACTCCACCAGGATCACCCGAAATCCTCGCCTTAAAGGAACACTCCACCACGATCACCCGAAATCCTCGCCTTAAAGGAACACTCCACCATGACAACCCGAAATCCTCACCTTAAAGGAACACTCCACCAGGATCACCCGAAATCCTCGCCTTAAAGGAACACTCCACCAGGATCACCCGAAATCCTCGCCTTAAAGGAACACTCCACCACGACAACCCGAAATCTTCACCTTAAAGGAACACTCCACCATGACAACCCGAAATCCTCGCCTTAAAGGAACACTCCACCAGGATCACCCGAAATCCTCGCCTTAAAGGAACACTCCACCAGGATCACCCGAAATCCTCGCCTTAAAGGAACACTCCACCACGACAACCCGAAATCTTCACCTTAAAGGAACACTCCACCACGACAACCCGAAATCTTCACCTTAAAGGAACACTCCACCACGACAACCCGAAATCTTCACCTTAAAGGAACACTCCACCACGACAACCCGAAATCCTCGCCTTAAAGGAACACTCCGCCATGACAACCCAAAATCTTCACCTTAAAGGAACACTCCACCATGACAACCCGAAATCCTCACCTTAAAGGAACACTCCACCAGGATCACCCGAAATCCTCGCCTTAAAGGAACACTCCACCACGATCACCCGAAATCCTCGCCTTAAAGGAACACTCCACCATGACAACCCGAAATCCTCACCTTAAAGGAACACTCCACCAGGATCACCCGAAATCCTCGCCTTAAAGGAACACTCCACCACGATCACCCGAAATCCTCGCCTTAAAGGAACACTCCACCATGACAACCCAAAATCCTCACCTTAAAGGAACACTCCACCAGGATCACCCGAAATCCTCACCTTAAAGGAACACTCCACCAGGATCACCCGAAATCCTCGCCTTAAAGGAACACTCCACCAGGATCACCCGAAATCCTCGCCTTAAAGGAACACTCCACCACGACAACCCGAAATCTTCACCTTAAAGGAACACTCCACCACGACAACCCGAAATCTTCACCTTAAAGGAACACTCCACCACGACAACCCGAAATCTTCACCTTAAAGGAACACTCCACCATGACAACCCGAAATCCTCGCCTTAAAGGAACACTCCGCCATGACAACCCAAAATCTTCACCTTAAAGGAACACTCCACCATGACAACCCGAAATCCTCACCTTAAAGGAGCACTCCACCAGGATCACCCGAAATCCTCGCCTTAAAGGAACACTCCACCACGATCACCCGAAATCCTCGCCTTAAAGGAACACTCCACCATGACAACCCAAAATCCTCACCTAAAAGGAACACTCCACCAGGATCACCCGAAATCCTCACCTTAAAGGAACACTCCACCAGGATCACCCGAAATCCTCGCCTTAAAGGAACACTCCACCACGACAACCCGAAATCTTCACCTTAAAGGAACACTCCACCACGACAACCCGAAATCTTCACCTTAAAGGAACACTCCACCACGACAACCCGAAATCTTCACCTTAAAGGAACACTCCACCATGACAACCCGAAATCCTCGCCTTAAAGGAACACTCCACCACGATCACCCGAAATCCTCGCCTTAAAGGAACACTCCACCATGACAACCCGAAATCCTCACCTTAAAGGAACACTCCACCAGGATCACCCGAAATCCTCGCCTTAAAGGAACACTCCACCACGATCACCCGAAATCCTCGCCTTAAAGGAACACTCCACCATGACAACCCGAAATCCTCACCTTAAAGGAACACTCCACCAGGATCACCCGAAATCCTCACCTTAAAGGAACACTCCACCAGGATCACCCGAAATCCTCGCCTTAAAGGAACACTCCACCACGACAACCCGAAATCTTCACCTTAAAGGAACACTCCACCACGACAACCCGAAATCTTCACCTTAAAGGAACACTCCACCACGACAACCCGAAATCTTCACCTTAAAGGAACACTCCACCATGACAACCCGAAATCCTCGCCTTAAAGGAACACTCCGCCATGACAACCCAAAATCTTCACCTTAAAGGAACACTCCACCATGACAACCCGAAATCCTCACCTTAAAGGAACACTCCACCAGGATCACCCGAAATCCTCGCCTTAAAGGAACACTCCACCACGATCACCCGAAATCCTCGCCTTAAAGGAACACTCCACCATGACAACCCGAAATCCTCACCTTAAAGGAACACTCCACCAGGATCACCCGAAATCCTCGCCTTAAAGGAACACTCCACCACGACAACCCGAAATCCTCACCTTAAAGGAACACTCCACCACGACAACCCGAAATCTTCACCTTAAAGGAACACTCCACCACGACAACCCGAAATCTTCACCTTAAAGGAACACTCCACCATGACAACCCGAAATCCTCGCCTTAAAGGAACACTCCGCCATGACAACCCAAAATCTTCACCTTAAAGGAACACTCCACCATGACAACCCGAAATCCTCACCTTAAAGGAACACTCCACCAGGATCACCCGAAATCCTCGCCTTAAAGGAACACTCCACCACGATCACCCGAAATCCTCGCCTTAAAGGAACACTCCACCATGACAACCCGAAATCCTCACCTTAAAGGAACACTCCACCAGGATCACCCGAAATCCTCGCCTTAAAGGAACACTCCACCAGGATCACCCGAAATCCTCGCCTTAAAGGAACACTCCACCACGACAACCCGAAATCCTCACCTTAAAGGAACACTCCACCACGACAACCCGAAATCTTCACCTTAAAGGAACACTCCACCACGACAACCCGAAATCTTCACCTTAAAGGAACACTCCACCATGACAACCCGAAATCCTCGCCTTAAAGGAACACTCCGCCATGACAACCCAAAATCTTCACCTTAAAGGAACACTCCACCATGACAACCCGAAATCCTCACCTTAAAGGAACACTCCACCAGGATCACCCGAAATCCTCGCCTTAAAGGAACACTCCACCACGATCACCCGAAATCCTCGCCTTAAAGGAACACTCCACCATGACAACCCGAAATCCTCACCTTAAAGGAACACTCCACCAGGATCACCCGAAATCCTCGCCTTAAAGGAACACTCCACCAGGATCACCCGAAATCCTCGCCTTAAAGGAACACTCCACCACGACAACCCGAAATCCTCACCTTAAAGGAACACTCCACCACGACAACCCGAAATCTTCACCTTAAAGGAACACTCCACCACGACAACCCGAAATCTTCACCTTAAAGGAACACTCCACCATGACAACCCGAAATCCTCGCCTTAAAGGAACACTCCGCCATGACAACCCAAAATCTTCACCTTAAAGGAACACTCCACCATGACAACCCGAAATCCTCACCTTAAAGGAACACTCCACCAGGATCACCCGAAATCCTCGCCTTAAAGGAACACTCCACCACGATCACCCGAAATCCTCGCCTTAAAGGAACACTCCACCATGACAACCCGAAATCCTCACCTTAAAGGAACACTCCACCAGGATCACCCGAAATCCTCGCCTTAAAGGAACACTCCACCAGGATCACCCGAAATCCTCGCCTTAAAGGAACACTCCACCACGACAACCCGAAATCTTCACCTTAAAGGAACACTCCACCATGACAACCCGAAATCCTCGCCTTAAAGGAACACTCCACCAGGATCACCCGAAATCCTCGCCTTAAAGGAACACTCCACCAGGATCACCCGAAATCCTCGCCTTAAAGGAACACTCCACCACGACAACCCGAAATCTTCACCTTAAAGGAACACTCCACCACGACAACCCGAAATCTTCACCTTAAAGGAACACTCCACCACGACAACCCGAAATCTTCACCTTAAAGGAACACTCCACCACGACAACCCGAAATCCTCGCCTTAAAGGAACACTCCGCCATGACAACCCAAAATCTTCACCTTAAAGGAACACTCCACCATGACAACCCGAAATCCTCACCTTAAAGGAACACTCCACCAGGATCACCCGAAATCCTCGCCTTAAAGGAACACTCCACCACGATCACCCGAAATCCTCGCCTTAAAGGAACACTCCACCATGACAACCCGAAATCCTCACCTTAAAGGAACACTCCACCAGGATCACCCGAAATCCTCGCCTTAAAGGAACACTCCACCACGATCACCCGAAATCCTCGCCTTAAAGGAACACTCCACCATGACAACCCAAAATCCTCACCTTAAAGGAACACTCCACCAGGATCACCCGAAATCCTCACCTTAAAGGAACACTCCACCAGGATCACCCGAAATCCTCGCCTTAAAGGAACACTCCACCAGGATCACCCGAAATCCTCGCCTTAAAGGAACACTCCACCACGACAACCCGAAATCTTCACCTTAAAGGAACACTCCACCACGACAACCCGAAATCTTCACCTTAAAGGAACACTCCACCACGACAACCCGAAATCTTCACCTTAAAGGAACACTCCACCATGACAACCCGAAATCCTCGCCTTAAAGGAACACTCCTGCCATGACAACCCAAAATCTTCACCTTAAAGGAACACTCCACCATGACAACCCGAAATCCTCACCTTAAAGGAACACTCCACCAGGATCACCCGAAATCCTCGCCTTAAAGGAACACTCCACCACGATCACCCGAAATCCTCGCCTTAAAGGAACACTCCACCATGACAACCCAAAATCCTCACCTAAAAGGAACACTCCACCAGGATCACCCGAAATCCTCACCTTAAAGGAACACTCCACCAGGATCACCCGAAATCCTCGCCTTAAAGGAACACTCCACCACGACAACCCGAAATCTTCACCTTAAAGGAACACTCCACCACGACAACCCGAAATCTTCACCTTAAAGGAACACTCCACCACGACAACCCGAAATCTTCACCTTAAAGGAACACTCCACCATGACAACCCGAAATCCTCGCCTTAAAGGAACACTCCACCACGATCACCCGAAATCCTCGCCTTAAAGGAACACTCCACCATGACAACCCGAAATCCTCACCTTAAAGGAACACTCCACCAGGATCACCCGAAATCCTCGCCTTAAAGGAACACTCCACCACGATCACCCGAAATCCTCGCCTTAAAGGAACACTCCACCATGACAACCCGAAATCCTCACCTTAAAGGAACACTCCACCAGGATCACCCGAAATCCTCACCTTAAAGGAACACTCCACCAGGATCACCCGAAATCCTCGCCTTAAAGGAACACTCCACCACGACAACCCGAAATCTTCACCTTAAAGGAACACTCCACCACGACAACCCGAAATCTTCACCTTAAAGGAACACTCCACCACGACAACCCGAAATCTTCACCTTAAAGGAACACTCCACCATGACAACCCGAAATCCTCGCCTTAAAGGAACACTCCGCCATGACAACCCAAAATCTTCACCTTAAAGGAACACTCCACCATGACAACCCGAAATCCTCACCTTAAAGGAACACTCCACCAGGA
Source organism: Lithobates septentrionalis (assembly GCA_037952835.1). Lineage (NCBI taxonomy): Eukaryota > Metazoa > Chordata > Amphibia > Anura > Ranidae > Lithobates > Lithobates septentrionalis. The sequence continues at coordinate 46,387 of JBBDGP010000599.1, forward strand.
TCACCCGAAATCCTCGCCTTAAAGGAACACTCCACCACGATCACCCGAAATCCTCGCCTTAAAGGAACACTCCACCATGACAACCCGAAATCCTCACCTTAAAGGAACACTCCACCAGGATCACCCGAAATCCTCGCCTTAAAGGAACACTCCACCAGGATCACCCGAAATCCTCGCCTTAAAGGAACACTCCACCACGACAACCCGAAATCCTCACCTTAAAGGAACACTCCACCACGACAACCCGAAATCTTCACCTTAAAGGAACACTCCACCACGACAACCCGAAATCTTCACCTTAAAGGAACACTCCACCATGACAACCCGAAATCCTCGCCTTAAAGGAACACTCCGCCATGACAACCCAAAATCTTCACCTTAAAGGAACACTCCACCATGACAACCCGAAATCCTCACCTTAAAGGAACACTCCACCAGGATCACCCGAAATCCTCGCCTTAAAGGAACACTCCACCACGATCACCCGAAATCCTCGCCTTAAAGGAACACTCCACCATGACAACCCGAAATCCTCACCTTAAAGGAACACTCCACCAGGATCACCCGAAATCCTCGCCTTAAAGGAACACTCCACCAGGATCACCCGAAATCCTCGCCTTAAAGGAACACTCCACCACGACAACCCGAAATCTTCACCTTAAAGGAACACTCCACCATGACAACCCGAAATCCTCGCCTTAAAGGAACACTCCACCATGACAACCCGAAATCCTCACCTTAAAGGAACACTCCACCAGGATCACCCGAAATCCTCGCCTTAAAGGAACACTCCACCAGGATCACCCGAAATCTTCACCTTAAAGGAACACTCCACCACGACAACCCGAAATCTTCACCTTAAAGGAACACTCCACCACGACAACCCGAAATCTTCACCTTAAAGGAACACTCCACCATGACAACCCGAAATCCTCGCCTTAAAGGAACACTCCGCCATGACAACCCAAAATCTTCACCTTAAAGGAACACTCCACCATGACAACCCGAAATCCTCACCTTAAAGGAACACTCCACCAGGATCACCCGAAATCCTCGCCTTAAAGGAACACTCCACCACGATCACCCGAAATCCTCGCCTTAAAGGAACACTCCACCATGACAACCCGAAATCCTCACCTTAAAGGAACACTCCACCAGGATCACCCGAAATCCTCGCCTTAAAGGAACACTCCACCAGGATCACCCGAAATCCTCGCCTTAAAGGAACACTCCACCACGACAACCCGAAATCCTCACCTTAAAGGAACACTCCACCACGACAACCCGAAATCTTCACCTTAAAGGAACACTCCACCACGACAACCCGAAATCTTCACCTTAAAGGAACACTCCACCATGACAACCCGAAATCCTCGCCTTAAAGGAACACTCCGCCATGACAACCCAAAATCTTCACCTTAAAGGAACACTCCACCATGACAACCCGAAATCCTCACCTTAAAGGAACACTCCACCAGGATCACCCGAAATCCTCGCCTTAAAGGAACACTCCACCACGATCACCCGAAATCCTCGCCTTAAAGGAACACTCCACCATGACAACCCGAAATCCTCACCTTAAAGGAACACTCCACCAGGATCACCCGAAATCCTCGCCTTAAAGGAACACTCCACCAGGATCACCCGAAATCCTCGCCTTAAAGGAACACTCCACCACGACAACCCGAAATCCTCACCTTAAAGGAACACTCCACCACGACAACCCGAAATCTTCACCTTAAAGGAACACTCCACCACGACAACCCGAAATCTTCACCTTAAAGGAACACTCCACCATGACAACCCGAAATCCTCGCCTTAAAGGAACACTCCGCCATGACAACCCAAAATCTTCACCTTAAAGGAACACTCCACCATGACAACCCGAAATCCTCACCTTAAAGGAACACTCCACCAGGATCACCCGAAATCCTCGCCTTAAAGGAACACTCCACCACGATCACCCGAAATCCTCGCCTTAAAGGAACACTCCACCATGACAACCCGAAATCCTCACCTTAAAGGAACACTCCACCAGGATCACCCGAAATCCTCGCCTTAAAGGAACACTCCACCAGGATCACCCGAAATCCTCGCCTTAAAGGAACACTCCACCACGACAACCCGAAATCCTCACCTTAAAGGAACACTCCACCACGACAACCCGAAATCTTCACCTTAAAGGAACACTCCACCACGACAACCCGAAATCTTCACCTTAAAGGAACACTCCACCATGACAACCCGAAATCCTCGCCTTAAAGGAACACTCCGCCATGACAACCCAAAATCTTCACCTTAAAGGAACACTCCACCATGACAACCCGAAATCCTCACCTTAAAGGAACACTCCACCAGGATCACCCGAAATCCTCGCCTTAAAGGAACACTCCACCACGATCACCCGAAATCCTCGCCTTAAAGGAACACTCCACCATGACAACCCGAAATCCTCACCTTAAAGGAACACTCCACCAGGATCACCCGAAATCCTCGCCTTAAAGGAACACTCCACCAGGATCACCCGAAATCCTCGCCTTAAAGGAACACTCCACCACGACAACCCGAAATCCTCACCTTAAAGGAACACTCCACCACGACAACCCGAAATCCTCACCTTAAAGGAACACTCCACCAGGATCACCCGAAATCCTCGCCTTAAAGGAACACTCCACCATGACAACCCGAAATCCTCGCCTTAAAGGAACACTCCACCATGATCACTCCGAAATCCTCGCCTTAAAGGAACACTCCACCACGATCACCCGAAATCCTCGCCTTAAAGGAACACTCCACCATGACAACCCGAAATCCTCGCCTTAAAGGAACACTCCACCACGATCACCCGAAATCCTCGCCTTAAAGGAACACTCCACCACGATCACCCGAAATCCTCGCCTTAAAGGAACACTCCACCACGGTCACCCGAAATCCTCACCTTAAAGGAACACTCCACCAGGATCACCCGAAATCCTCGCCTTAAAGGAACACTCCACCAGGATCACCCGAAATCCTCACCTTAAAGGAACACTCCACCACGATCACCCGAAATCCTCGCCTTAAAGGAACACTCCACCACGGTCATCCGAAATCCTCACCTTAAAGGAACACTCCACCACGATCATCCGAAATCCTTGCCTTAAAGGAACACTCCACCACGGTCACCCGAAATCCTCACCTTAAAGGAACACTCCACCACGATCATCCGAAATCCTTGCCTTAAAGGAACACTCCACCACGATCATCCGAAATCCTCGCCTTAAAGGAACACTCCACCACGGTCACCCGAAATCCTCACCTTAAAGGAACACTCCACCATGACAACCAGAAATCCTCGCCTTAAAGGAACACTCCACCACGATCACCCGAAATCCTCGCCCTATACTTCGCAGAATGACTTCAGTGTAATGTGACATCGGAGGAACCTGATTGGAGGATCATCGGGGTCACCATCGCCAAAAATGGAGCAAATTTCACCCAGAAGTGGATTGTTGGAGTTGGCGGGACATATTATGAATATTATACAGGATTTATATTATTATTATTATTATAGAGGGGGTGAGCTCTCATTGGCTGTGGGGGGGGGTGAGCTCTCATTGGCTGTCAGGGGGTGAGCTCTCATTGGCTGTCAGGGGGTGAGCTCTCATAGGCTGTGAGGGGGGGGGGGGTGAGCTCTCATTGGCTGTGAGGGGGAGAGCTCTCATTGGCTGTCAGGGGGTGAACTCTCATTGGCTGTGGGGGGGGGGGGGTGGGCTCTCATTGGCTGTCAGGGGGTGAGCTCTCATTGGCTGTCAGGGGGTGAACTCTCATTGGCTGTGGGGGGGGGGATGAGCTCTCATTGGCTATGGGGGGGGGGGGGGTGAGCTCTCATTGGCTGTCAGGGGGTGGGCTCTCATTGGCTGTCAGGGGGTGGGCTCTCATTGGCTGTGGGGGGGGGTGAGCTCTCAATGGCTGTGGGGGGGTGAGCTCTCATTGGCTGTGGGGGGGGGGGGGTGAGCTCTCATTGGCTGTGGGGGGGGTGAGCTCTCATTGGCTGTGGGGGGGGTGAGCTCTCATTGGCTGTGGGGGGGGTGAGCTCTCATTGGCTGTGGGGGGGTGATTGCACATTACTGACACTCTTTGCACAGCTTTACCTCTTCTGTGTAATAATGGAGAGAGGAATGGCGGGTGACTGACCAGCAGGGGGCGCTCTCACCTCACCCTTCAGCTGTAATGAAGATGAGGGATCTCCAGCACTGGATCTGTAGGGGGGACTCTGAGGACTCGCCTGCGTTCGGCTACAAGTAAAGCGAACAAACATTTCATGTGTCAGCGGTCACTGCGCCCCCCATTGTTCAGCTCCAGCACAAAGAACAATGTGTGACATCACAGGTGACATCATAGGTGACATCACAGGTGACATCATAGGTGACATCACAGGTGACATCACAGGTGACATCATAGGTGACATCACAGGTGACATCATAGGTGACATCACAGGTGACATCACAGGTGACATCACAGGTGACATCATAGGTGACATCACAGGTGACATCACAGGTGACATCATAGGTGACATCACAGGTGACATCACAGGTGACATCACAGGTGACATCATAGGTGACATCACAGGTGACATCACAGGTGACATCATAGGTGACATCGCGGGTGACAATTACTGGGTTGGGTGTCATTGATTTTGGATGGCACCTCGATGGTCTAATACTCCGCCGCTGCAGAGCGTCACATTACAAAATATAAGACGCCATTTTCAATCCATTTAGGGGAATTCTCCGCTCATTCACACCGAGGAGCTTATCGATCGATCGTTGTGCTAAAAAAAGTTCCTGAAAAACGATTTTCATTAAAATGATTGAATGATTTCACATTGGGGGCGCCTCAAAAAAACCTGAAAAGTGCCGCAAAATGGTTATTTTGAGTCACGTGACTGTAAAAAAAAGCGCCCAACTAAGACCTCAAAAGTGCAGCAAAAACACCCGATGTGTTATGGGCGGGTTCGATCGCCTCAGTGTGAGATGTGAATGACCCCGACAAGAGACTGGATCATACCAAGTGAATGTACAGAGGAGGGTGGATACAAACCAATGATTGTTTTCTTTTGATAATTGAGTTTATTCGGTATGAAATGGAGCTCAGTTATATAGCATGGGGCTGTATATTCTGTAATATTTACATTTTTGGTAAACTCATTCCATGAATCCAAGCTCTTCAGGCTGAGATAACATGCACTGCATTCATCACACAATGTCACAGTAACCCTGAGATAAACCAAAGATCAGGAATATTCCTCTATGTACACTACAAACTGTATGATTGAATCGGTTCTGATATCGTGTTTTATTAACCTGACATCTTAATATTCTAAATAGGAAACTTTCATTTTGTTTGTAAATATTAAAAGATTCCAACTACCAGCGAGAATAAGTCCTCACATATAAAGAGCCCCTGTCATTTCAGATCCAACATGGCAGTGCTTGTTAGCGGGCGTCCAATCATCTGCTGCCACAACGCCCCTCCCCTTGTTGTGTCACCTCTGCATCACCAGCCATCCCATTAAAGTGAATGTGACTGTCTGTGAGTCAACAGCGGGTCAGGGGAGGAGTCAACAGCGGGTCAGAGGAGGAGTCAACACAGCGGGTCAGAGAAGGAGCCAACAGCGGGTCAGAGGAGGAGCCAACAGCAGGTCAGGGGAGGAGTCAACACAGCGGGTCAGAGGAGGAGTCAACACAGCGGGTCAGAGGAGGAGTCAACAGCGGGTCAGAGGAGGAGTCAACACAGCCGGTCAGATGAGGAGCCAACAGCAGGTCAGAGGAGGAGCCAACAGCGGGTCAGAGGAGGAGTCAACACAGCGGGTCAGAGGAGGAGTCAACAGCGGGTCAGAGGAGGAGCCAACACAGCGGGTCAGGGGAGGGGCCAACAACGGGTCAGGGGAGGAGTCAACACAGCGGGTCAGAGGAGGAGCCAACAGCGGGTCAGAGGAGGAGCCAACACAGCGGGTCAGAGGAGGAGTCAACACAGTGGGTCAGAGGAGGAGTCAACAGCGGGTCAGAGGAGGAGCCAACAGCGGGTCAGGGGAGGAGTCAACACAGCGGGTCAGAGGAGGAGTCAACACAGTGGGTCAGAGGAGGAGTCAACACAGCGGGTCAGAGGAGGAGTCAACGGCGGGTCAGAGGAGGAGTCAACACAGCAGGTCAGATGAGGAGCCAACAGCGGGTCAGAGGAGGAGCCAACAGCGGGTCAGGGGAGGAGTCAACACAGCAGGTCAGAGGAGGAGTCAACAGCGGGTCAGAGGAGGAGCCAACACAGCGGGTCAGGGGAGGGGCCAACAGCGGGTCAGGGGAGGAGTCAACACAGCGGGTCAGAGGAGGAGTCAACAGCGGGTCAGAGGAGGAGCCAGCACAGCGGGTCAGAGGAGGAGCCAACACAGCGGGTCAGAGGAGGAGCCAACAGCGGGTCAGGGGAGGAGTCAACACAGCGGGTCAGAGGAGGAGTCAACAGCGGGTCAGAGGAGGAGCCAGCACAGCGGGTCAGAGGAGGAGTCAACACAGCGGGTCAGAGGAAGAGCCAACCACAGGTCAGAGGAAGAGCCAACAGCGGGTCAGAGGAAGAGCCAACAGCAGGTCAGAGGAAGAGCCAACAGCGGGTCAGAGGAGGAGTCAACACAGCAGGTCAGATGAGGAGCCAACAGCGGGTCAGAGGAGGAGCCAACAGCGGGTCAGGGGAGGAGTCAACACAGCAGGTCAGAGGAGGAGTCAACAGCGGGTCAGAGGAGGAGCCAACACAGCGGAGGGGCCAACAGCGGGTCAGGGGAGGAGTCAACACAGCGGGTTAGAGGAGGAGTCAACAGCGGGTCAGAGGAGGAGCCAGCACAGCGGGTCAGAGGAGGAGCCAACACAGCGGGTCAGAGGAGGAGCCAACAGCGGGTCAGGGGAGGAGTCAACACAGCGGGTCAGAGGAGGAGTCAACACAGCGGGTCAGAGGAAGAGCCAACCACAGGTCAGAGGAAGAGCCAACAGCGGGTCAGAGGAAGAGCCAACAGCGGGTCAGGGGAGGAGTCAACACAGCGGGTCAGAGGAGGAGCCAACACAGCGGGTCAGAGGAGGAGTCAACAGCGGGTCAGAGGAGGAGCCAACACAGTGGGTCAGAGGAAGAGCCAACAGCGGGTCAGGGGAGGAGTCAACACAGCGGGTCAGAGGAGGAGCCAACAGCGGGTCAGAGGAAGAGCCAACAGCGGGTCAGAGGAAGAGCCATCAGCGGATCAGAGGAAGAGCCAACACAGCGGGTCAGAGGAGGAGTCAACAGCGGGTCAGAGGAAGAGCCAACAGCGGGTCAGAGGAAGAGCCAACAGCGGGTCAGAGGAAGAGCCAACACAGCGGGTCAGAGGAAGAGCCAACAGCGGGTCAGAGGAAGAGCCAACAGCGGGTCAGGGGAGGAGCCAACACAGCGGGTCAGAGGAGGAGTCAACAGCGGGTCAGGGGAGGAGTCAACACAGCGGGTCAGAGGAGGAGCCAACAGCGGGTCAGAGGAAGAGCCAACAGCGGGTCAGAGGAAGAGCCATCAGCAGATCAGAGGAAGAGCCAACACAGCGGGTCAGAGGAGGAGTCAACAGCGGGTCAGAGGAAGAGCCAACAGCGGGTCAGAGGAAGAGCCAACAGCGGGTCAGAGGAAGAGCCAACACAGCGGGTCAGAGGAAGAGCCAACAGCGGGTCAGAGGAAGAGCCAACAGCGGGTCAGGGGAGGAGCCAACACAGCGGGTCAGAGGAGGAGTCAACAGCGGGTCAGAGGAGGAGCCAACACAGCGGGTCAGAGGAAGAGCCAACAGCGGGTCAGAGGAAGAGCCAACAGCGGGTCAGGGGAGGAGTCAACACAGCGGGTAAGAGGAGGAGCCAACAGCGGGTCAGGGGAGGAGTCAACACAGCGGGTCAGAGGAGGAGTCAACAGCGGGTCAGAGGAAGAGCTAACAGCGGGTCAGAGGAGGAGTCCAACAGTGGATCAGAGGAGGAGTCAACACAGCGGGTCAGAGGAGGAGCCAACAGCGGGTCAGAGGAGGAGCCAACAGCGGGTCAGAGGAGGAGTCAACACAGCGGGTCAGAGGAGACAACACAGCGGGTTAGAGGAGGAGTCAACAGCGGGTCAGAGGAGGAGCCAGCACAGCGGGTCAGAGGAGGAGCCAACAGTGGGTCAGGGGAGGAGTCAACACAGCGGGTCAGAGGAGGAGTCAACAGCGGGTCAGAGGAGGAGCCAACGCAACAGGTCAGAGGAAGAGCCAACAGCGGGTCAAAGGAAGAGCCAACAGCGGGTCAAAGGAAGAGCCAACAGCGGGTCAGGGGAGGAGCCAACAGCGGGTCAGAGGAAGAGCTAACAGCGGGTCAGGGGAGGAGTCAACACAGCGGGTCAGAGGAGGGGTCAACAGCGGGTCAGAGGAGGAGCCAACAGCGGGTCAGAGGATGAGTCAACACAGCGGGTCAGAGGAGGAGCCAACAGCGGGTCAGGGGAGGAGCCAACAGCGGGTCAGGGGAGGAGCCAACAGCGGGTCAGGGGAGGAGCCAACAGCGGGTCAGAGGAGGAGTCAACACAGCGGGTCAGAGGAGGAGCCAACAGCAGGTCAGGGAGGAGTCAACACAGCGGGTCATACTCATACAGGGTGAATGTACATAGAAGATCTCATACAGGGTGAATGTATATAGAAAAACTCATACAGGGTGAATGTATATAGAAGATCTCATATAGGGTGAATGTACATAGACGATCTCATACAGGGTGAATGTACATAGAAGATCTCATACAGGGTGAATGTACATAGAAGATCTCATACAGGGTGAATGTACATAGACAATCTCATACAGGGTGAATGTACATAGAAGAAGATCTCATACAGGGTGAATGTACATAGACGATCTCATACAGGGTGAATGTACATAGAAGAAGATCTCATACAGGGTGAATGTATATAGAAGATCTCATACAGGGTGAATGTATATAGACGATCTCATACAGGGTGAATGTATATAGACGATCTCATACAGGGTGAATGTACATAGAAGATCTCATACAGGGTGAATGTACATAGAAGATCTCATACAGGGTGAATGTACATAGAAGAAGATCTCATATAGGGTGAATGTACATAGAAGATCTCATACAGGGTGAATGTACATAGACGATCTCATACAGGGTGAATGTACATAGAAGAAGATCTCATACAGGGTGAATGTATATAGAAGATCTCATACAGGGTGAATGTATATAGACGATCTCATACAGGGTGAATGTATATAGACGATCTCATACAGGGTGAATGTACATAGAAGATCTCATACAGGGTGAATGTACATAGAAGATCTCATACAGGGTGAATGTACATAGAAGAAGATCTCATATAGGGTGAATGTACATAGAAGATCTCATACAGGGTGAATGTACATAGAAGATCTCATACAGGGTGAATGTACATAGACGATCTTTCGGCTCCGCCCACTCACAGATGGTATTTTCGGAATCTCTGGGAACGGTTTTAGTCTCTGGGGGAAGTGAAGATTTCGGAGTTCCCCGCAGCAGATGAGGAACCCAAATATGAGTCAGAAGAAGAAAAACAAGAGAGATGAAAATGGCAGAGAGGAGAAGATGATTGGACGCTCACCGTGACATCATCTCTCCTCCAACAACCAGAACACAGAGCACAGCGGATGGAAATCTGCCCCACGTCTCTCTGGAATAATAGATATAAGAAGTGGATGACGGAGGAAACGATCGCTTTGTGTGAGTGATCTGCTCACTATACCAGGAATAGGAGAGGTCACTGCTGACACCCTTCTGAAAAATACCCCATTATGGCCACTAGATGGAGCCGACACAATAAATGAATAATTATTTAATATCATTATCAGCTCCATCTAGTGGCCATTATGCAGTATTTTCCAGATACACGGTATTCTGTAATAATGAAAAACATGCAACTTTTAGAGAAAATAGCCTAATAACATTCATTTTTGTACAGAATGAATACACACACGGTGTCACGGGGTGAATGTGCATGTGGTGTCACGGGGTGAATGTACACGCGGTGTCACAGAATGAATGTACACGGGGTAAATGTACACGCGGTGTCACGGGGTGAATGTACACGGGGTGAATGTATATGCGGTGTCACAGAATGAATGTACACGGGGTGAATGTGCATACGGTGTCACGGGGTGAATGTATATGCGGTGTCACAGGGTGAATGTACACGGGGTGAATGTATATGCGGTGTCACGGGGTGAATGTATATGCGGTGTCACAGAATGAATGTACACGGGGTGAATGTGCATGCGGTGTCACGGGGTGAATGTATATGCGGTGTCACAGGGTGAATGTATATGCGGTGTCACAGAATGAATGTACACGGGGTGAATGTATATGCGGTGTCACGGGGTGAATGTATATGCGGTGTCACAGGGTGAATGTACACAGGGTGAATGTATATGCGGTGTCACGGGGTGAATGTATATGCGGTGTCACAGAATGAATGTACACGGGGTGAATGTGCATGCGGTGTCACGGGGTGAATGTATATGCGGTGTCACAGGGTGAATGTATATGCGGTGTCACAGAATGAATGTACACGGGGTGAATGTATATGCGGTGTCACAGGGTGAATGTATATGCGGTGTCACAGAATGAATGTACACGGGGTGAATGTATATGCGGTGTCACGGGGTGAATGTATATGCGGTGTCACAGGGTGAATGTACACAGGGTGAATGTATATGCGGTGTCACGGGGTGAATGTATATGCGGTGTCACGGGGTGAATGTACACGGGGTGAATGTATATGCGGTGTCACGGGGTGAATGTATATGCGGTGTCACAGAATGAATGTACACGGGGTGAATGTGCATGCGGTGTCACGGGGTGAATGTACACGGGGTGAATGTATATGCGGTGTCACGGGGTGAATGTATATGCGGTGTCACAGAATGAATGTACACGGGGTGAATGTGCATGCGGTGTCACGGGGTGAATGTACACGCTATATAATACAGCCAATCACATTGGTCTCTCATCACAGGAGGAGGATGTAGAAGTCTTGGACTCGTGAAGGAGAAGAAAGGAGCAGAACATCACTGAGAAGTTTGGTGCTCATTGCTCTGATCTTCGTACACAGGAAGTGCGGGAAGTCATCGATCGCTAATCACCGGATCGCAGAGTACAGAACGCCGCGCTATATACTGCATTTATCTGTTTACACAACACCTCGCCACACCCGGAACCACGCCCGGAACCACGCCCGGAAATCCAGATTAAAGTCTGAGCGATTTCCTGTCCATATTCTGGGACAATAACAGGGAGACAAAAACAAACGAATGTTCCTTATATAGAAGAGCGCCGGATGACAACAATCTTTATATAGAGCCCAGGGCTAGCCGGTCAGATACTCCATATTGTCAAAAGTATTGGGACGCCTGCCTTTACACACACATGACCTTTAATGACCTCCCAGTCTTAGTCCGGAGGGTTCAATATTCTGTTTGCTCCGCTCTTTACAGCTATAACAGCTTCACCTCTTCTGGGAAGGCCGCCCACAAGGTTTAGGAGGGTGTCTATGGGAAGGTTGGACCATTCTTCCAGAAGAGCATTTGTGAGGTTAGGCACTGATGTTGGATGAGAAGGCCTGGCTCACAGTCTCCGCTATAATTCATCCCAAAGGTGTTCTATCGGGTTGAGGTCAGGACTCTGTGCAGGCCAGTCAAGTTCCTCCACCCCAAACTCGCTCATCCATGTCTTTATGGACCTTGCTTTGTGCACTGGTGGGCAGTCATGTTGGAACAGGAAGGGGCCGTCCCCAAACTCCTCCCACAAAGTTGGGGGCATGAAATTGTCCAAAATGTCTTGGTATGCTGACGTCTCAAGAGTTCCCTTCACTGGAACTAGGGGGCCAAACCCAACCCCTGAAAAACAACCCCCCACCATAATCCCCCCTCCCCCCACACCATAATCCCCCTCCACCCCACATCATAATCCCCCCCACACCATAATCCCCCCACACCATAATCCCCCCTCCCCCAACACCATAATCCCCCCTCCCCCCCACACCATAATCCCCCTCCACCCCCCCCCCCCACCGACACCATAATCCCCCCTCTCCCCCCCCACACCATAATCCCCCCTCCCCCCCCACCGACACCATAATCCCCCCTCTCCCCCCCCCACACCATAATCCCCCCTCCCCCCCCACACCATAATCCCCCCTCTCCCCCCCACACCATAATCCCCCCTCTCCCCCCCCACACCATAATCCCCCCTCTCCCCCCCCCACACCATAATCCCCCCTCTCCCCCCCCACACCATAATCCCCCCTCTCCCCCCCCACACCATAATCCCCCCTCTCCCCCCCCCACATCATAATCCCCCCTCCACCAAAACTTTACACTTGGCACAATGCAGTCAGGGAAGTACCGTTCTCCTGGCAACCACCAAACCCAGACATGTCCATCAGATTGCCAGACAGAGAAGCGTGATTGGTCACTCCAGAGAACACGCCTCTATTGCTCTAGACTCCAGTAGCTTTACACCAGGCCATCCCCCGCTTTGCACTTGGTGATATAAGGATTGGATGGAGCGGCCCGTCCCATGAAGATCTCTACGTTGTGCTGATCTGAAGGCCACATGAAGTTTGGAGATCTGTGGATATGGACTCTGCAGACAGTTGGTGATTTCTACACACTGTGAGCTTCAGGATGGGCTGACCCGGCTCTGTCATGTTACGTGGCCTTCCACTTCGTGGCTGAGTTGCTGTTCCCAGTCGCTTCCACTTTGTTATAATCCCCCCAACAGGTGACTGTGGAATATTTAGTAACAAGGACATTTCATGGATGGATTTATTGCACAGATGGCCACCAATCCCGGTACCACGTCTGAATTCACTGAGCTCCTGAGAGAGACCCGATCCTTCACCAATGTTTGTAGAAGACGTCTGCAGGCCGAGGTGCTTCATTCTATACAGCTGTGTCCATGGAGGGGATTGGAACACCTGAACCCCATGATTCGGAGGGGTGCCCCAATATAATGTATATATCATGTGATGTCTCTGGAGGCTCAGGACTCGGATCCTATGAGGCTCAGGACTCGGATCTTATGAGGCTCAGGACTCGGATCCTATGAGGCTCAGGACTCGGATCTTATGAGGCTCAGGACTCGGATCCTATGAGGCTCAGGACTCGGATCCTATGAGGCTCAGGACTCGGATCCTATGAGGCTCAGGACTCGGATCCTATGAGGCTCAGGACTCGGATCCTATGAGGCTCAGGACTCGGATCCTATGAGGCTCAGGACTCGGATCCTATGAGGCTCAGGACTCGGATCCTATGAGGCTCAGAACTCGGATCCTATGAGGCTCAGGACTCGGATCCTATGAGGCTCAGGACTCGGATCCTATGAGGCTCAGGACTCGGCTCCTATGAGGCTCAGGACTCGGATCCTATGAGGCTCAGGACTCGGATCCTATGAGGCTCAGGACTCGGATCCTATGAGGCTCAGGACTCAGCTCCTATGAGGCTCAGGACTCGGATCCTATGAGGCTCAGGACTCGGATCCTATGAGGCTCAGGACTCGGATCCTATGAGGCTCAGGACTCGGATCCTATGAGGCTCAGGACTCGGATCCTATGAGGCTCAGGACTCGGATCCTATGAGGCTCAGGACTCGGATCTTATGAGGCTCAGGACTCGGATCCTATGAGGCTCAGGACTCGGATCTTATGAGGCTCAGGACTCGGATCCTATGAGGCTCAGGACTCGGATCTTATGAGGCTCAGGACTCGGATCTTATGAGGCTCAGGACTCGGATCCTATGAGGCTCAGGACTCGGATCCTATGAGGCTCAGGACTCGGATCCTATGAGGCTCAGGACTCGGATCCTATGAGGCTCAGGACTCGGATCCTATGAGGCTCAGGACTCGGATCTTATGAGGCTCAGGACTCGGATCCTATGAGGCTCAGGACTCGGATCCTATGAGGCTCAGGACTCGGATCTTATGAGGCTCAGGACTCGGATCTTATGAGGCTCAGGACTCGGATCTTATGAGGCTCAGGACTCGGATCCTATGAGGCTCAGGACTCGGATCCTATGAGGCTCAGATGTTTATTGTCCTCCAGACTTTAGGGGGTCGGACTGGGTGCTCATTGGGAGTAAAAAAGGTCCCAACATCTGTTGGAAAAAACAATTCCCCCCCATTGGTGTCATTGGGAGGAATTGTGTCCATTTATTGGGGTCATTGGGGGGAGGGGTCCCTCCTGGACAGATAACATGGATACATCCAGAAATGTATTTCCTCCGGGATAAGGAACATCAGACAACTGGAGCTCCTCTGATACGAGAATCTAATATTTATTACTAGAAAATATAATTTTATATCTTTTCACTGATACATATCAAATGATTGACAAAGCCCCCCACCCAGCAGTGCACAGGCATCACCGCCACCCCCCCAGACCCCAAATCTTCTCTCTGGATGGAGCCTTCCCCCCTCCCCCCGCAGTACATGGGCACCCCATGGACCCCTCATCTTTCTCTGGCTGAATTCCCCCCCCCCCCACAGTGCATGGCCACCCCCCATCTCCTCTCTGGATAAAGTCCCCCTCCCCCACAGTGCATGGGCACCCCCGCCATCCCCCCTCTCCTCTCTGGATGAAGCCCCCCTCCCCCACAGTACATGGGCACCCCCGCCACCCCTCATCTCCTCTCTGGATGAAGCCCCCCCCCTCCCCCAGCAGTACATGGGCACCCCCGCCACCCCCATCATCTCTCTGGATGAAGCCCCCCCTCCCCCAGCAGTACATGGGCACCTCCGCCATCCCCCCTCTCCTCTCTGGATGAAGCCCCCCCTCCCCCAGCAGTACATGGGCACCCCCGCCACCCCCCCTCTCCTCTCTGGATGAAGCCCCCCCTCCCCCAGCAGTACATGGGCACCTCCGCCACCCCCCCTCTCCTCTCTGGATGAAGCCCCCCCTCCCCCAGCAGTACATGGGCACCTCCGCCACCCCCCCTCTCCTCTTTGGATGAAGCCCCCCTCCCCCAGCAGTACATGGGCACCTCCGCCATCCCCCCTCTCCTCTATGGATGAAGCCCCCCCTCCCCCAGCAGTACATGGGCACCTCCGCCACCCCCCCTCTCCTCTCTGGATGAAGCCCCCCCTCCCCCAGCAGTACATGGGCACCTCCGCCACCCCCCTCTCCTCTTTGGATGAAGCCCCCCCTCCCCCAGCAGTACATGGGCACCTCCGCCATCCCCCCTCTCCTCTCTGGATGAAGCCCCCCCTCCCCCAGCAGTACATGGGCACCTCCGCCACCCCCCCTCTCCTCTCTGGATGAAGCCCCCCTCCCCCAGCAGTACATGGGCACCTCCGCCACCCCCCCTCTCCTCTCTGGATGAAGCCCCCCCTCCCCCAGCAGTACATGGGCACCTCCGCCATCCCCCTCTCCTCTATGGATGAAGCCCCCCCTCCCCCAGCAGTACATGGGCACCTCCGCCACCCCCCCTCTCCTCTCTGGATGAAGCCCCCCCTCCCCCAGCAGTACATGGGCACCTCCGCCACCCCCCTCTCCTCTTTGGATGAAGCCCCCCCTCCCCCAGCAGTACATGGGCACCTCCGCCACCCCCCTCTCCTCTTTGGATGAAGCCCCCCCTCCCCCAGCAGTACATGGGCACCTCCGCCACCCCCTCTCCTCTCTGGATGAAGCCCCCCTCCCCAGCATTACATGGGCACCCCCGCCACCCCTCATCTCCTCTCTGGATGAAGCCCCCCCTCCCCCAGCATTACATGGGCACCCCCGCCATCCCCCCTCTCCTCTCTGGATGAAGCCCCCCTCCCCCAGCAGTACATGGGCACCCCCGCCACCCCTCATCTCCTCTCTGGATGAAGCCCCCCTCCCCCAGCAGTACATGGGCACCCCCGCCACCCCTCATCTCCTCTCTGGATGAAGCCCCCCCTCCCCCAGCATTACATGGGCACCCCCCGCCACCCCTCATCTCCTCTCTGGATGAAGCCCCCCCTCCCCCAGCATTACATGGGCACCCCCGCCACCCCTCATCTCCTCTCTGGATGAAGCCCCCCCTCCCCCAGCAGTACATGGGCACCCCTGCCATCCCCCCTCTCCTCTCTGGATGAAGCCCCCCTCCCCCAGCATTACATGGGCACCCCCGCCACCCCCCCTCTCCTCTCTGGATGAAGCCCCCCCTCCCCCAGCATTACATGGGCACCCCCGCCACCCCCCCTCTCCTCTCTGGATGAAGCCCCCCCTCCCCCAGCAGTACATGGGCACCCCCGCCACCCCCCCTCTCCTCTCTGGATGAAGCCCCCCCTCCCCCAGCAGTACATGGGCACCTCCGCCATCCCCCCTCTCCTCTCTGGATGAAGCCCCCCCTCCCCCAGCAGTACATGGGCACCTCCGCCATCCCCCCTCTCCTCTCTGGATGAAGCCCCCCCTCCCCCAGCAGTACATGGGCACCCCCGCCACCCCTCATCTCCTCTCTGGATGAAGCCCCCCCTCCCCCAGCATTACATGGGCACCCCCGCCACCCCCCATCTCCTCTCTGGATGAAGCCCCCCCTCCCCCAGCATTACATGGGCACCCCCGCCACCCCCCCTCTCCTCTCTGGATGAAGCCCCCCCTCCCCCAGCAGTACATGGGCACCCCCGCCACCCCTCATCTCCTCTCTGGATGAAGCCCCCCCTCCCCCAGCATTACATGGGCACCCCCGCCACCCCCCATCTCCTCTCTGGATGAAGCCCCCCCTCCCCCAGCATTACATGGGCACCCCCGCCATCCCCCCTCTCCTCTCTGGATGAAGCCCCCCCTCCCCCAGCAGTACATGGGCACCTCCGCCACCCCCCCTCTCCTCTCTGAATGACCCCCCCCCTTCCCCAGCAGTACATGGGCACCTCCGCCACCCCTCATCTCCTCTCTGGATGAAGCCCCCCCTCCCCCAGCATTACATGGGCACCCCCGCCACCCCCCCTCTCCTCTCTGGATGAAGCCCCCCCTCCCCCTGCATTACATGGGCACCCCCGCTACCCCTCATCTCCTCTCTGGATGAAGCCCCCCCTCCCCCAGCATTACATGGGCACCCCCGCCACCCCTCATCTCCTCTCTGGATGAAGCCCCCCCTCCCCCAGCAGTACATGGGCACCCCCGCCACCCCCCCTCTCCTCTCTGGATGAAGCCCCCCCCCTCCCCCAGCAGTGCATGGCTGCCCCCCCCCCCCCCCTGGATGGAGCCTGTGAGCTGTGTACTTCCCATCACCCCCTATCTCCTGGAGGGATCTGACAGTTGGTAGCCCCCCCAGTCCCATCACTCAGGAGTCCAGCTGCTCCTTTTGTAAAGCAAATCAGCAGAACAATAAGATAAGGAAGGTTGGCGGTGCCAGAGACGGGATACAAACCAGATTAGAGTCAGCCTGGGGGGAGGGGAGGGGTCCTGGCAGAAAAATCCCTCTCTACAGATCACAGGAACCAATCATCGCTGGAATCACCAACTACAGTGACGGAAAAAAGGATTCGATCCGCTGCAGATTTGGTGACAAAGAAACGATCAGTCTATAATTTTATTGGTCGGTTTACTATAACAGTGAGAGAATAACAACAAAAATATCCAGAAAAACACATTTCAAAAATGTTATAAATTGATTCGCATTTTAATGAGTGAAATAAGTATTTGATCCCCGATCAATCAGTGAGATTTCTGGCTCCCAGGTGTCTTCTGTACAGGTAACAAGCTGAGATTAGGAGCACTCTTCTCTCTCTCTTCTCTTAAAGGGAGCACTCCTAATCTCAGCTTGTTACTTGTATAGAAGACACCTGTCCACAGAAGAAATCAATCAGATTCCAATCTCTCCACCATGGCCAACACCAAAGATCTGTCCAAGGATGTCGGGGAGAAGATTGTAGATCTACACAAGGCTGGAATGGGCTACAAGACCATCGCCAAGCAGCTTGGTGAGAGGGTGACAACAGTTGGTGGGATTATTCACAAATGGAGGAAACACAAAATAACGATCGATCTCCCTCGGTCTGGGGCTCCATACAAGATCTCACCTCATGGAGGTTCAATGATGATGAGAACGGTGAGGAATCAGCCCAGAACTACACGGGAGAATCTTGTCAATGATCTCAGCTGGGACCATAGTCACCAAGAAAACAATCGGTAACACACTACACCGTGATCGACTGAAATCCTACAGCCCCCGCAAGGTCCTCCTGCTCAGGAAATCACATGTACAGGTCCGTCTGAAGATCACTAATGAACATCGAATGATTCCGAGGAGAACTGGGGGAAAGTGTTGTGATCAGAGGAGACCAAAATCCAGATCTTTGTTATCAACTCAACTCATCGTGTTTGGAGGAGGAGGAGGAATGCTGCCTATGACCCCAAGAACACCATCCCCCACCGTCATACATGGAGGTCCTATGACCCCAAGAACACCATCCCCCACCGTCATACATGGAGGTCCTATGACCCCAAGAACACCATCCCCCACCGTCATACATGGAGGTCCTATGACCCCAAGAACACCATCCCCCACCGTCATACATGGAGGTCCTATGACCCCAAGAACACCATCCCCCACCGTCATACATGGAGGTCCTATGACCCCAAGAACACCATCCCCCACCGTCATACATGGAGGTCCTATGACCCCAAGAACACCATCCCCACCATCATACATGGAGGTCCTATGACCCCAAGAACACCATCCCCCACCGTCATACATGGAGGTCCTATGACCCCAAGAACACCATCCCCCACCGTCATACATGGAGGTCCTATGACCCCAAGAACACCATCCCCCACCGTCATACATGGAGGTCCTATGACCCCAAGAACACCATCCCCCACCGTCATACATGGAGGTCCTATGACCCCAAGAACACCATCCCCCACCGTCATACATGGAGGTCCTATGACCCCAAGAACACCATCCCCCACCGTCATACATGGAGGTCCTATGACCCCAAGAACACCATCCCCCACCGTCATACATGGAGGTCCTATGACCCCAAGAACACCATCCCCCACCGTCATACATGGAGGTCCTATGACCCCAAGAACACCATCCCCCACCGTCATACATGGAGGTCCTATGACCCCAAGAACACCATCCCCACCATCATACATGGAGGTCCTATGACCCCAAGAACACCATCCCCCACCGTCATACATGGAGGTCCTATGACCCCAAGAACACCATCCCCCACCGTCATACATGGAGGTCCTATGACCCCAAGAACACCATCCCCCACCGTCATACATGGAGGTCCTATGACCCCAAGAACACCATCCCCCACCGTCATACATGGAGGTCCTATGACCCCAAGAACACCATCCCCCACCGTCATACATGGAGGTCCTATGACCCCAAGAACACCATCACCTAACCTTCATACATGGAGGTCCTATGACCCCAAGAACACCATCCCCCACCGTCATACATGGAGGTCCTATGACCCCAAGAACACCATCCCCCACCGTCATACATGGAGGTCCTATGACCCCAAGAACACCATCCCCCACCGTCATACATGGAGGTCCTATGACCCCAAGAACACCATCCCCCACCGTCATACATGGAGGTCCTATGACCACGAGAACACCATCCCCCACCGTCATACATGGAGGTCCTATGACCCCAAGAACACCATCCCCCACCGCCATACATGGAGGTCCTATGACCACGAGAACACCATCCCCCACCACCATACATGGAGGTCCTATGACCCCAAGAACACCATCCCCCACCGTCATACATGGAGGTCCTATGACCCCAAGAACACCATCCCCCACTGTCCTACATGGAGGTCCTATGACCCCAAGAACACCATCCCCCACCGTCATACATGGAGGTCCTATGACCCCAAGAACACCATCCCCCCACCATCATACATGGAGGTCCTATGACCCCAAGAACACCATCCCCCACCACCATACATGGAGGTCCTATGACCACGAGAACACCATCCCCCACCGTCATACATGGAGGTCCTATGACCCCAAGAACACCATCCCCCACCGTCATACATGGAGGTCCTATGACCCCAAGAACACCATCCCCCACCGTCATACATGGAGGTCATATGACCCCAAGAACACCATCCCCCCACCATCATACATGTAGGTCCTATGACCCCAAGAACACCACCCTCACCGTCATTCATGGAAGTCCTATGACCCCAAGAACACCACCCCCCACCCTCATACATGGAGGTCCTATGACCCCAAGAACACCATCCCCCCACCATCATACATGGAGGTCCTATGACCCCAAGAACACCATCCCCCACCGTCATACATGGAGGTCCTATGACCCCAAGAACACCATCCCCCCACCATCATACATGGAGGTCCTATGACCCCAAGAACACCATCCCCCACCGTCATACATGGAGGTCCTATGACCCCAAGAACACCATCCCCCCACCATCATACATGGAGGTCCTATGACCCCAAGAACACCATCCCCCACCGTCATACATGGAGGTCCTATGACCCCAAGAACACCATCCCCCCACCATCATACATGGAGGTCCTATGACCCCAAGAACACCATCCCCCACCGTCATACATGGAGGTCCTATGACCCCAAGAACACCATCCCCCACCGTCATACATGGAGGACCTATGACCCCAAGAACACCATCCCCCACCGTCATACATGGAGGGGGAAACATTATGCTTTGGGGGTGTTTTTCTCCTAAGGGGACAGGACAACTTCACTGCATCAAAGGGACGATGGACGGGGACATGTACCATCAAATCTTGGGTGAGAACCTCCTTCCCTCAGCCAGGGCATTGAAGATGGGTCATGGATGGGTCTTCCAGCATGACAATGACCCAAAACACACGGCCAAGGCAACAAAGGAGTGGCTCAAGAAGAAGCACATTGAGGTCCTGGAGTGGCCTAGCCGGTCTCCAGACCTTAATCCCATAGAAAATATGTGGAGGGAGCTGAAGGTTCGAGTTACCAAACATCAGCCTGGAAACCTTAATGACTTGGAGAGGATCTGCAAAGAGGACAAAATCCCTCCTGAGATGTGAGCAAACCTGGAGGCCAACTCCAAGAAACGTCTGACCTCTGTGATCACCAACAAGGGTTTCTCCACCAACTACTAAGTCATGTTTTGTGAAGGGTTCACATACTTATTTCACTCATTAAAATGAAAATCAATTTATAACTTTTTTTAAATGTGTTTTTCTGGATATTTTTGTAGTTATTCTCTCACTGTTATAATAAACCGACCAATAAAATTATAGACGATCGATTCTTTGTCAGTGGCAAACATACAAAATCAGCAGCCGATCAAATACTTTTTTCCTTCTCTGTAAATGTATACAGGGGTCACCATCTATAGAAATCATACAGGGGTCACCATCTATAGAAATCATACACGGGTCACCATCTATAGAAATCATACAGGGGTCACCATGTATAGAAATCATACAGGGGTCACCATGTATAGAAATCATACAGGGGTCACCATCTATAGAAATCATACAGGGGTCACCATCTATAGAAATCATACAGGGGTCACCATCTATAGAAATCATACAGGGGTCACCATCTATAGAAATCATACAGGGGTCACCATGTATAGAAATCATACAGGGGTCACCATGTATAGAAATCATACAGGGGTCACCATCTATAGAAATCATACAGGGGTCACCATGTATAGAAATCATACAGGGGTCACCATCTATAGAAATCATACAGGGGTCACCATGTATAGAAATCATACAGGGGTTACCATGTATAGAAATCATACAGGGGTCACCATGTATAGAAATCATACAGGGGTCACCATCTATAGAAATCATACAGGGGTTACCATCTATAGAAATCATACAGGGGTCACCATCTATAGAAATCATACAGGGGTCACCATCTATAGAAATCATACAGGGGTCACCATCTATAGAAATCATACAGGGGTCACCATCTATAGAAATCATACAGGGGTTACCATCTATAGAAATCATACAGGGGTCACCATCTATAGAAATCATACAGGGGTCACCATCTATAGAAATCATACAGGGGTCACCATCTATAGAAATCATACAGGGGTCACCATGTATAGAAATCATACAGGGGTCACCATCTATAGAAATCATACAGGGGTCACCATCTATAGAAATCATACAGGGGTCACCATGTATAGAAATCATACAGGGGTCACCATCTATAGAAATCATACAGGGGTCACCATCTATAGAAATCATACAGGGGTCACCATCTATAGAAATCATACAGGGGTCACCATCTATAGAAATCATACAGGGGTCACCATGTATAGAAATCATACAGGGGTCACCATGTATAGAAATCATACAGGGGTTACCATGTATAGAAATCATACAGGGGTCACCATCTATAGAAATCATACAGGGGTCACCATGTATAGAAATCATACAGGGGTCACCATCTATAGAAATCATACAGGGGTTACCATGTATAGAAATCATACAGGGGTCACCATGTATAGAAATCATACAGGGGTCACCATCTATAGAAATCATACAGGGGTCACCATCTATAGAAATCATACAGGGGTCACCATCTATAGAAATCATACAGGGGTTACCATCTATAGAAATCATACAGGGGTCACCATCTATAGAAATCATACAGGGGTCACCATGTATAGAAATCATACAGGGGTCACCATCTATAGAAATCATACAGGGGTCACCATCTATAGAAATCATACAGGGGTCACCATCTATAGAAATCATACAGGGGTCACCATGTATAGAAATCATACAGGGGTCACCATGTATAGAAATCATACAGGGGTTACCATGTATAGAAATCATACAGGGGTCACCATGTATAGAAATCATACAGGGGTCACCATCTATAGAAATCATACAGGGGTCACCATCTATAGAAATCATACAGGGGTCACCATGTATATAAATCATACAGGGGTCACCATCTATAGAAATCATACAGGGGTCACCATCTATAGAAATCATACAGGGGTCACTATCTATAGAAATTATACAGGGGTCACCATCTATAGAAATCATACAGGGGTCACCATCTATAGAAATCATACAGGGGTCACCATCTATAGAAATCATACAGGGGTCACCATCTATATAAATCATACAGGGGTCACCATCTATAGAAATCATACAGGGGTCACCATGTATATAAATCATACAGGGGTCACCATCTATAGAAATCATACAGGGGTCACCATCTATAGAAATCATACAGGGGTCACTATCTATAGAAATTATACAGGGGTCACCATCTATAGAAATCATACAGGGGTCATCATCTATAGAAATCATACAGGGGTCACCATGTATAGAAATCATACAGGGGTCACCATCTAAAGAAATCATACAGGGGTCACCATCTATAGAAATCATACAGGGGTCACCATCTATAGAAATCATACAGGGGTCACCATGTATAGAAATCATACAGGGGTCACCATCTATAGAAATCATACAGGGGTCACCATGTATAGAAATCATACAGGGGTCACTATCTATAGAAATCATACAGGGGTCACCATCTATAGAAATCATACAGGGGTCACCATGTATAGAAATCATACAGGGGTCACCATCTATAGAAATCATACAGGGGTCACCATGTATAGAAATCATACAGGGGTCACTATCTATAGAAATCATACAGTGGTCACCATTTATAGAAATCATACAGGGGTCACCATGTATAGAAATCATACAGGGTTCACCATCTATAGAAATCATACAGGGGTCACCATGTATAGAAATCATACAGGGGTCACCATCTATAGAAATCATACAGGGGTCACCATCTATAGAAATCATACAGGGGTCACCATGTATAGAAATCATACAGGGGTCACCATCTATAGAAATCATACAGGGGTCACCATCTATAGAAATCATACAGGGGTCACCATGTATAGAAATCATACAGGGGTCACCATCTATAGAAATCATACAGGGGTCACCATCTATAGAAATCATACAGGGGTCACCATCTATAGAAATCATACAGGGGTCACCATCTATAGAAATCATACAGGGGTCACCATGTATAGAAATCATACAGGGGTCACCATGTATAGAAATCATACAGGGGTTACCATGTATAGAAATCATACAGGGGTCACCATCTATAGAAATCATACAGGGGTCACCATGTATAGAAATCATACAGGGGTCACCATCTATAGAAATCATACAGGGGTCACTATCTATAGAAATTATACAGGGGTCACCATGTATAGAAATCATACAGGGGTCACCATCTATAGAAATCATACAGGGGTCACCATCTATAGAAATCATACAGGGGTCACCATCTATATAAATCATACAGGGGTCACCATCTATAGAAATCATACAGGGGTTACCATCTATAGAAATCATACAGGGGTCACCATCTATAGAAATCATACAGGGGTCACCATGTATAGAAATCATACAGGGGTCACCATCTATAGAAATCATACAGGGGTCACCATCTATAGAAATCATACAGGGGTCACCATCTATAGAAATCATACAGGGGTCACCATGTATAGAAATCATACAGGGGTCACCATGTATATAAATCATACAGGGGTTACCATGTATAGAAATCATACAGGGGTCACCATGTATAGAAATCATACAGGGGTCACCATCTATAGAAATCATACAGGGGTCACCATCTATAGAAATCATACAGGGGTCACCATGTATATAAATCATACAGGGGTCACCATCTATAGAAATCATACAGGGGTCACCATCTATAGAAATCATACAGGGGTCACTATCTATAGAAATTATACAGGGGTCACCATCTATAGAAATCATACAGGGGTCACCATCTATAGAAATCATACAGGGGTCACCATCTATAGAAATCATACAGGGGTCACCATCTATATAAATCATACAGGGGTCACCATCTATAGAAATCATACAGGGGTCACCATGTATATAAATCATACAGGGGTCACCATCTATAGAAATCATACAGGGGTCACCATGTATAGAAATCATACAGGGGTCACCATCTATAGAAATCATACAGGGGTCATCATCTATAGAAATCATACAGGGGTCACCATGTATAGAAATCATACAGGGGTCACCATCTAAAGAAATCATACAGGGGTCACCATCTATAGAAATCATACAGGGGTCACCATGTATAGAAATCATACAGGGGTCACCATGTATAGAAATCATACAGGGGTCACCATCTATAGAAATCATACAGGGGTCACCATGTATAGAAATCATACAGGGGTCACTATCTATAGAAATCATACAGGGGTCACCATCTATAGAAATCATACAGGGGTCACCATGTATAGAAATCATACAGGGGTCACCATCTATAGAAATCATACAGGGGTCACCATGTATAGAAATCATACAGGGGTCACTATCTATAGAAATCATACAGTGGTCACCATCTATAGAAATCATACAGGGGTCACCATGTATAGAAATCATACAGGGTTCACTATCTATAGAAATCATACAGGGGTCACCATGTATAGAAATCATACAGGGGTCACCATGTATAGAAATCATACAGGGGTCACCATCTATAGAAATCATACAGGGGTCACCATCTATAGAAATCATACAGGGGTCACCATCTATAGAATTCACCCCCCAGGTACACAGACTATAAGGAATCATACGCAGTATGTGATTGGTTAAACCATTAGAGGGAGGGGTCTATATACAGGAGACCACAAACCGGGACAAGAAGATTTCTATATATAAGAAATGTTGAACAGGAAGTCCTATAAATAGCCCCGATTTCCAGTCCTGGCACAGTGACGTTGGTCAGATCTCTGATGTTTTATTTTATAGTTTGTGATATTTTTATACTATAAATCTCGGCATTCTACTTTAATGTCCTCCTTTATTATTCATATATTGGGGGAGGGGGATTTACTACAACCGGAGCACTGGGACCGCTCTGCATGGCAGCCACTCAGCTTCTACCTTCATCTTCTTCAATGAAGCTTTGCCAATAATCTCACATTCACATTGTGCCGATCGGACACACCAAATCGCGGCCCATTTCCGACAACGGCACCATCCGAATCGGTGTGAACAGGACTCTGCAGTGCCACACCAAATCCCAAAAGTAGTTCCGGCACGACTTCGGGGGGCGAATTCAATAACCTCTGTGCATGAACCCGCCCAGATGTCTCTCAAATTGCCCCCCGAAGTGGCAATGAAATCATGTGACTTCAGCTGAACCCGCCCTCCGTGTGAACTTCAGATAGAACCTGGAAGCTGATTGGCTGCCACACAGAGCTGCACCAGATTCTGCACCCTCCGGTTTTAGTAAATCTCCCCCCATTGTCTTAGGCTACTTTCACACTGGGGCGGGTGGGCGGGCGTTGGTGGTAAATCGGCCCTAAAAATAGTAATTTCAGCGACGCTATTCAGCCGTTAGAGGGGTGGTTTTATCCCCCGCTAGCGGCCGAAAAAAGTTAGAAACCGCTGGCAAAGCGACGCTGCCCCATTCATTTCAATGGGCAGGAGTGGTTTAGGGGCGCTGTATTCACCGCTCTTTCACCGCTCCAAAGATGCGGCTTGCAGGACTTTTTCTAACATTCTGCCAGCGCTCCGCCCCGATGTGAGAATCCTCGGGGGTTCCACACAGGAGACACGGGAGACACTGGAGACACGGGAGACACTGGAGACACGGGAGACACTGGAGACACGGGAGACACAGGAGACACGGGAGACACTGGAGACACGGGAGACACAGGAGACACGGGAGACACGGGAGACACAGGAGACACGGGAGACACGGGAGACACAGGAGACACGGGAGCGGTGATTTACAGGCACTGTTTTTAGCGCTGTATCGCCTGTAAAGCGCCTCAGTGTGAAAGTAGTCTTATTGTTGGATTTATGGTGGTCTCTATTCGGGGGGGGTCTCGGTGTTCTCTTATAGATCTCTATATATCGGGTGTAATCCCTGACAGGGACGGCAGATGGAGGGATTTGTCTGGGGGGACAGTCGGGGGCTGGGCTCAGTGTGGAAATTGGATTTCCTATTATCCATTCCTTTCACTCCTCTGACTCCTCCCCTTCTTCTGACTCCTCCCCTTCTCCCCGAGACATCGGCACAGAGCCTGAGATCAAATGACAGACATCCTGTGCCAGAGAAACATAGAGGAGTGACGGCACAACAAGACCACGTGATCCACGGAGCCCGCCATACTTTATGTCTAAAGATAGAAATATATCCACCCCCCCCGTACTGTATCTTATATCCACCCCCCGTATATTATATTGACCCCCCCCGTACCATATATTATATACATCCCCCCCATACCATATATTATATCCACCCCCCGTACCGTATATTATATCCACCCCCCCGTACCATATATTATATACATCCCCCCCATACCGTATATTATATCCACCCCCCCATACCGTATACTATATCCACCCCCCCATACCGTATACTATATCCACCCCCCCATACCGTATATTATATCTACCCCCCCATACCGTATATTATATCCACCCCCCCATACCGTATATTATATCCACCCCCCCATACCGTATATTATATCCACCCCCCCGTACTGTATATTATATCCCCCCCCTCCGTACCGTATATTATATCCACCCCCCCGTACTGTATATTATATCCACCCCCCGTACCGTATATTATATCCACCCCCCATACCGCATCTTATATCCACCCCCCCGTACCGTATATTATATCCACCTCTCTGTACTGTATATTATATCCACCCCCCCGTACCGTATATTATATCCACCTCCCTGTACTGTATATTATATCCACCCCCCGTACTGTATATTATATCCACCCCCCCATACTGTATATTATATCCACCCCCCGCACCGTATATTATATCCACCCCCCATACCGCATCTTATATCCACCCCCCGTACCGTATATTATATCCACCTCTCTGTACTGTATATTATATCCACCCCCCCGTACCGTATATTATATCCACCTCCCTGTACTGTATATTATATCCACCCCCCCATACTGTATATTATATCCACCCCCCCGTACTGTATATTATATCCAGCCCCCCGTACCGTATATTATATGCACCTCCCTGTACCGTATATTATATGCACCTCCCTGTACCGTATATTATATCCACCCCCCCATACCATATATTATATTAACTCCCCCATACCGTATATTATATCCACCCCCCCGTACCGTATATTATATCCACCCCCCTGTACCGTATATTATATCCACCCCCCATACCGTATATTATATTAACTCCCCCATACCGTATATTATATCCACCCCCCCGTACCGTATATTATATCCACCCCCCCTACTGTATATTATATACCTCCCCCTTATATTACATCCATCCCCCCCTGTACCGTATATTATATATTATAGTGTATGTCCGGAAGATAATATATACTTGTCTCTGTAATACCTGCCAATCAGGGTTGCCAAATATCAGTAAATATCAGAGCTGATAATTTGATGACTTTTAAGTGTAAATGATTTGTCCTGAGCGGGGCTTTTTTTTCTTAGAGAATAAGTACAGGAACTCCCCCTTTCCCAGCCACCCCTTGTCCACGCCCCCTACCCACCTCCGAGCACCGTTCCTTGGTTCCACCCCCTACACACCTCCGAGCACCGTTCCTTGGTTCCACCCCCTACCCACCTCCGAGCACCGCTCCTTGGTTCCACCCCCTACCCACCTCCGAGTACAGTTCCTTGGTTCCACCCCCTACCTACCTCCGAGCACCGCTCCTTGGTTCCACCCCCTACCCACCTCCGAGCACCGTTCCTTGGTTCCACCCCCTACCCACCTCCGAGCACCGTTCCTTGGTTCCACCCCCTACCCACCTCCGAGCACCGCTCCTTGGTTCCACCCCCTACCCACCTCCGAGCACAGTTCCTTGGTTCCACCCCCTACCCACCTCCGAGCACCGTTCCTTGGTTCCACCCCCTACCCACCTCCGAGCACAGTTCCTTGGTTCCAACCCCTACCCACCTCCGAGCACCGCTCCTTGGTTCCACCCCCTACCCACCTCCGAGCACCGTTCCTTGGTTCCACCCCCTACCCACCTCCGAGCACCGCTCCTTGGTTCCACCCCTTACCCACCTCCGAGCACCGCTCCTTGGTTCCACCCCTTACCCACCTCCGAGCACCGTTCCTTGGTTCCACCCCCTACCCACCTCCGAGCACCGCTCCTTGGTTCCACCCCCTACCCACCTCCGAGCACCGTTTCTTGGTTCCACCCCCTAAAACACCTCCCAGTACCGCCCCCTTTAGAGAATACAAAACCAAGTAACATATTTGTATGAAATTTGTTAATGATAACAAGAAAAGCAGTAAAATAGATCCCCTGCAGCAAGCAACAATAGACCATCACTTCCCCAGCAACAATAGATCCCCCCAGCAACAATAGACCATCACTTCACCAGCAACAATAGATCCCCCCAGCAACAATAGATCCCCCCAGCAACAATAGACCATCACTTCCCCAGCAACAATAGATCCCCCCAGCAAAAATAGATCCCCCTAGCAACAATAGACCATCATTTCCCCAGCAACAATAGATCCCCCCAGCAACAATAGATCCCCCCAGCAACAATAGACCCTCACTTCCCCAGCAACAATAGACCATCACCATATCCACCCCCCCGTACTGTATATTATATCCACCCCCCCGTACTGTATATTATATCCAGCCCCCCGTACCGTATATTATATGCACCTCCCTGTACCGTATATTATATCCATCCCCCCGTACCGTATATTATATCCACCCCCCCCCATACCGTATATTATATTAACTCCCCCATACCGTATATTATATCCACCCCCCCGTACCGTATATTATATCCACCCCCCGTACCGTATATTATATCCACCCCCCCATACCGTATATTATATTAACTCCCCCATACCGTATATTATATCCACTCCCCCCGTACCGTATATTATATCCACCCCCCCTACTGTATATTATATACATCCCCCTTATATTACATCCATCCCCCCCTGTACCGTATATTATATATTATAGTGTATGTCCGGAAGATAATATATACTTGTCTCTGTAATACCTGCCAATCAGGGTTGCCAAATATCAGTAAATATCAGAGCTGATAATTTGATGACTTTTAAGTGTAAATGATTTGTCCTGAGCGGGGCTTTTTTTTCTCAGAGAATAAGTACAGGAACTCCCCCTTTCCCAGTCACCCCTTGTCAACGCCCCCTACCCACCTCCGAGCACCGCTCCTTGGTTCCACCCCCTGCACACCTCCGAGCACCGTTCCTTGGTTCCACCCCCTACACACCTCCGAGCACCGCTCCTTGGTTCCACCCCCTACCCACCTCCGAGCACCGTTCCTTGGTTCCACCCCCTACCCACCTCCGAGCACCGTTCCTTGGTTCCACCCCCTACCCACCTCCGAGCACCGCTCCTTGGTTCCACCCCCTACCCACCTCCGAGCACCGTTCCTTGGTTCCACCCCCTACCCACCTTCGAGCACCGTTCCTTGGTTCCACCCCCTACCCACCTTCGAGCACCGCTCCTTGGTTCCACCCCCTACCCACCTCCGAGCACCGCTCCTTGGTTCCACCCCCTACCCACCTCCGAGCACCGTTCCTTGGTTCCACCCCCTACCCACCTCCGAGCACAGTTCCTTGGTTCCACCCCCTACCCACCTCCGAGCACCGTTCCTTGGTTCCACCCCCTACCCACCTCCGAGCACAGTTCCTTGGTTCCACCCCCTACCTACCTCCGAGCACCGCTCCTTGGTTCCACCCCCTACCCACCTCCGAGCACCGCTCCTTGGTTCCACCCCCTACCCACCTCCGAGCACAGTTCCTTGGTTCCACCCCCTACCCACCTCCGAGCACCGTTCCTTGGTTCCACCCCCTACCCACCTCCGAGCACCGTTCCTTGGTTCCACCCCCTACCCACCTCCGAGCACCGTTCCTTGGTTCCACCCCCTACCCACCTCCGAGCACAGTTCCTTGGTTCCAACCCCTACCCACCTCCAAGCACCGCTCCTTGGTTCCACCCCCTACCCACCTCCGAGCACCGTTCCTTGGTTCCACCCCCTACCCACCTCCGAGCACCGCTCCTTGGTTCCACCCCCTACCCACCTCCGAGCACAGTTCCTTGGTTCCACCCCCTACCCACCTCTGAGCACAGTTCCTTGGTTCCACCCCCTACACACCTCCGAGCACAGTTCCTTGGTTCCACCCCCTACCCACCTCCGAGCACCGCTCCTTGGTTCCACCCCCTACCCACCTCCGAGCACCGTTCCTTGGTTCCACCCCCTACCCACCTCCGAGCACCGCTCCTTGGTTCCACCCCCTACCCACCTCCGAGCACCGCTCCTTGGTTCCACCCCCTACCCACCTCGAGCACCACTCCTTGGTCACACCCCCTACCCACCTCCGAGCACCGCTCCTTGGTTCCACCCCCTACCCACCTCCGAGCACCGCTCCTTGGTTCCACCCCTTACCCACCTCCGAGCACCGTTCCTTGGTTCCACCCCCTACCCACCTCCGAGCACCGCTCCTTGGTTCCACCCCCTACCCACCTCCGAGCACCGCTCCTTGGTTCCACCCCCTACCCACCTCCGAGTACAGTTCCTTGGTTCCACCCCCTACCCACCTCCGAGTACCGTTCCTTGGTTCCACCCCCTACCCACCTCCGAGCACAGTTCCTTGGTTCCACCCCCTACCCACCTCCGAGCACCGTTCCTTGGTTCCACCCCCTACCCACCTCCGAGCACCGTTTCTTGGTTCCACCCCCTAAAACACCTCCCAGTACCGCCCCCTTTAGAGAATACAAAACCAAGTAACATATTTGTATGAAATTTGTTAATGATAACAAGAAAAGCAGTAAAATAGATCCCCTGCAGCAAGCAACAATAGACCATCACTTCCCCAGCAACAATAGATCCCCCCAGCAACAATAGACCATCACTTTACCAGCAACAATAGATCCCCCCAGCAACAATAGATCCCCCAGCAACAATAGACCATCACTTCCCCAGCAACAATAGATCCCCCCAGCAAAAATAGATCCCCCAGCAACAATAGACCATCACTTCCCCAGCAACAATAGATCCCCCCAGCAACAATAGATCCCCCCAGCAACAATAGACCCTCACTTCCCCAGCAACAATAGACCATCACCATATCCACCCCCCCGTACTGTATATTATATCCACCCCCCCGTACTGTATATTATATCCAGCCCCCCGTACCGTATATTATATGCACCTCCCTGTACCGTATATTATATCCATCCCCCGTACCGTATATTATATCCACCCCCCCATACCGTATAACATATTAACTCCCCCATACCGTATATTATATCCACCCCCCGTACCGTATATTATATCCACCCCCCCGTACCGTATATTATATCCACGCCCCCATACCGTATATTATATTAACTCCCCCATACCGTATATTATATCCACCCCCCCCGTACCGTATATTATATCCACCCCCCCTACTGTATATTATATACATCCCCCTTATATTACATCCATCCCCCCCTGTACCGTATATTATATATTATAGTGTATGTCCGGAAGATAATATATACTTGTCTCTGTAATACCTGCCAATCAGGGTTGCCAAATATCAGTAAATATCAGAGCTGATAATTTGATGACTTTTAAGTGTAAATGATTTGTCCTGAGCGGGGCTTTTTTTTTCTCAGAGAATAAGTACAGGAACTCCCCCTTTCCCAGTCACCCCTTGTCCACACCCCCTACCCACCTCCGAGCACCGCTCCTTGGTTCCACCCCCTGCACACCTCTGAGCACCGTTCCTTGGTTCCACCCCCTACACACCTCCGAGCACCGCTCCTTGGTTCTACCCCCTACCCACCTCCGAGCACCGTTCCTTGGTTCCACCCCCTACCCACCTCCGAGCACCGTTCCTTGGTTCCACCCCCTACCCACCTCCGAGCACCGTTCCTTGGTTCCACCCCCTACCCACCTCCGAGCACCGCTCCTTGGTTCCACCCCTTACCCACCTCCGAGCACCATTCCTTGGTTCCACCCCCTACCCACCTCCGAGCACCGCTCCTTGGTTCCACCCCCTACCCACCTCCGAGCACCGCTCCTTGGTTCCACCCCCTACCCACCTCCGAGCACCGCTCCTTGGTTCCACCCCCTACCCACCTCCGAGTACAGTTCCTTGGTTCCACCCCCTACCCACCTCCGAGCACCGTTCCTTGGTTCCACCCCCTACCCACCTCCGAGCACAGTTCCTTGGTTCCACCCCCTACCCACCTCCGAGCACCGTTCCTTGGTTCCACCCCCTACCCACCTCCGAGCACCGTTTCTTGGTTCCACCCCCTAAAACACCTCCCAGTACCGCCCCCTTTAGAGAATACAAAACCAAGTAACATATTTGTATGAAATTTGTTAATGATAACAAGAAAAGCAGTAAAATAGATCCCCTGCAGCAAGCAACAATAGACCATCACTTCCCCAGCAACAATAGATCCCCCCAGCAACAATAGACCATCACTTTACCAGCAACAATAGATCCCCCCAGCAACAATAGATCCCCCCAGCAACAATAGACCATCACTTCCCCAGCAACAATAGATCCCCCCAGCAAAAATAGATCCCCCAGCAACAATAGACCATCACTTCCCCAGCAACAATAGATCCCCCCAGCAACAATAGATCCCCACAGCAACAATAGACCCTCACTTCCCCAGCAACAATAGACCATCACCATATCCACCCCCCGTACTGTATATTATATCCACCCCCCCGTACTGTATATTATATCCAGCCCCCCGTACCGTATATTATATGCACCTCCCTGTACCGTATATTATATCCATCCCCCGTACCGTATATTATATCCACCCCCCCATACCGTATAACATATTAACTCCCCCATACCGTATATTATATCCACCCCCCCGTACCGTATATTATATCCACCCCCCCGTACCGTATATTATATCCACGCCCCCATACCGTATATTATATTAACTCCCCCATACCGTATATTATATCCACCCCCCCCCGTACCGTATATTATATCCACCCCCCCCTACTGTATATTATATACATCCCCCTTATATTACATCCATCCCCACCTGTAGCGTATATTATATATTATAGTGTATGTCCGGAAGATAATATATACTTGTCTCTGTAATACCTGCCAATCAGGGTTGCCAAATATCAGTAAATATCAGAGCTGATAATTTGATGACTTTTAAGTGTAAATGATTTGTCCTGAGCGGGGCTTTTTTTTCTCAGAGAATAAGTACAGGAACTCCCCCTTTCCCAGTCACCCCTTGTCCACACCCCCTACCCACCTCCGAGCACCGCTCCTTGGTTCCACCCCCTGCACACCTCCGAGCACCGTTCCTTGGTTCCACCCCCTACACACCTCCGAGCACCGCTCCTTGGTTCCACCCCCTACCCACCTCCGAGCACCGTTCCTTGGTTCCACCCCCTACCCACCTCCGAGCACCGTTCCTTGGTTCCACCCCCTACCCACCTCCGAGCACCGCTCCTTGGTTCCACCCCTTACCCACCTCCGAGCACCGTTCCTTGGTTCCACCCCCTACCCACCTCCGAGCACCGCTCCTTGGTTCCACCCCCTACCCAGCTCCGAGCACCGCTCCTTGGTTCCACCCCCTACCCACCTCCGAGTACAGTTCCTTGGTTCCACCCCCTACCCACCTCCGAGCACCGTTCCTTGGTTCCACCCCCTACCCACCTCCGAGCACAGTTCCTTGGTTCCACCCCCTACCCACCTCCGAGCACCGTTCCTTGGTTCCACCCCCTACCCAACTCCGAGCACCGTTTCTTGGTTCCACCCCCTAAAAAACACCTCCCAGTACCGCCCCCTTTAGAGAATACAAAACCAAGTAACATATTTGTATGAAATTTGTTAATGATAACAAGAAAAGCAGTAAAATAGATCCCCTGCAGCAAGCAACAATAGGCCATCACTTCCACAGCAACAATAGATCCCCCCAGCAACAATAGACCATCACTTCACCAGCAACAATAGATCCCCCCAGCAACAATAGATCCCCCCAGCAACAATAGACCATCACTTCCCCAGCAACAATAGATCCCCCCAGCAAAAAATAGATCCCCCCAGCAACAATAGACCATCACTTCCCCAGCAACAATAGATCCCCCCAGCAACAATAGATCCCCCCAGCAACAATAGACCCTCACTTCCCCAGCAACAATAGACCATCACTTCCCCAGCAACAATAGATCCCCCCAGCAACAATAGATCCCCCAGCAACAATAGATCCCACCACAACAAAATACCCACCAAGCTACAATAGACTCCTGGCAGCAACAACGAATCTACCAGCAGCCAACATCAATATGCCCCTCCCTCAACAGTAAATCCCTCCCAACAAAAACAGACCACCCAACTCCCCCCACAACAATACCCCCCCTGCAAATATAGATCCCTTCCAGTGACAATAGATGTCCCAGCAGTCAGCATTAATAGACCCCGAAGCACACCCCACACCCCACACCCCGCACCCCACACCCCACACCCCTTCCCATTACATACATTCAGTGTTGGAGGTGCCAGAACTGCGTTCCTGCTGAAAAAAAAGCCCTGGTCCTGAGTATTGTCAGTGATCCCATATTGTGGGGGTTCACACCATATTGTGGGGGCTCACATCATATTGTGGGGGTTCACACCATATTGTGGGGGCTCACATCATATTGTGGGGGTTCACACCATATTTTGGGGGCTCACATCATATTGTGGGGGCTCACACCATGCTGTGGGGGCTCACATCATATTGTGGGGGTTCACATCATATTGTGGGAGCTCACATCATATTTTGGGGGATCACATCATATTGTGGGAGCTCACATCATATTGTGGGGGTTCATATCATATTGTGGGGGCTCACATCATATTGTGAGGGCTCACATCATATTGTGGGGGTTCACACCATACTGTGGGGGTTCACATCATATTGTGGGGGTTCACATCATATTGTGGGGGCTCACACCATACTGTGGGGGTTCACATCATATTGTGGGGCTCACATCATATTGTGGGGGTTCACATCATATTGTGGGGGCTCACACCATACTGTGGGGGTTCACATCATATTGTGGGGCTCACATCATATTGTGGGGGCTCACACCATATTGTGGGGGCTCACATCATATTGTGGGGGTTCACATCATATTGTGGGGGCTCACATCATATTGTGGGGGCTCACACCATATTGTGGGGGCTCACATCATATTGTGGGAGCTCACACCATATTTTGGGGGTTCACATCATATTGTGGGGGTTCACACCATATTGTGGGGGCTCACACCATATTGTGGGGGTTCACATCATATTGTGGGGGCTCACACCATATTGTGGGGGTTCACATCATATTGTGGGGGCTCACACCATACTGTGGGGCTCACATCATATTGTGGGGGTTCACATCATATTGTGGGGGTTCACATCATATTGTGGGAGCTCACATCATATTGTGGGGGTTCACATCATATTGTGGGGGCTCACATCATATTTTGGGGGCTCACATCATATTGTGGGAGCTCACATCATATTGTGGGGGCTCACACCATATTTTGGGGGTTCACATCATATTGTGGGGGTTCACACCATATTGTGGGGGCTCACACCATATTGTGGGGGTTCACATCATATTGTGGGGGCTCACATCATATTGTGGGGGCTCACATCATATTGTGGGGGTTCACACCATACTGTGGGGGTTCACATCATATTGTGGGGGCTCACATCATATTGTGGGGGCTCACACCATATTGTGGGGGTTCACATCATATTGTGGGGGCTCACACCATATTGTGGGGGTTCACATCATATTGTGGGGGTTCATACCATATTGTGGGGGCTCACACCATATTGTGGGGGTTCACATCATATTGTGGGGGCTCAAATCATATTGTGGGGGTTCATATCATATTGTGGGGGTTCACATCATATTGTGGGGGTTCACATCATATTGTGGGAGCTCACATCATATTGTGGGGGTTCACATCATATTGTGGGGGCTCACACCATATTGTGGGGGTTCACATCATATTGTGGGGGCTCACACCATACTGTGGGGCTCACATCATATTGTGGGGGTTCACATCATATTGTGGGGGTTCACATCATATTGTGGGAGCTCACATCATATTGTGGGGGTTCACATCATATTGTGGGGGCTCACATCATATTTTGGGGGCTCACATCATATTGTGGGAGCTCACATCATATTGTGGGGGCTCACACCATATTTTGGGGGTTCACATCATATTGTGGGGGTTCACACCATATTGTGGGGGCTCACACCATATTGTGGGGGTTCACATCATATTGTGGGGGCTCACATCATATTGTGGGGGTTCACACCATATTGTGGGGGCTCACACCATATTGTGGGGGTTCACATCATATTGTGGGGGCTCACACCATATTGTTGGGGTTCACATCATATTGTGGGGGTTCATACCATATTGTGGGGGCTCACACCATATTGTGGGGGTTCACATCATATTGTGGGGGCTCAAATCATATTGTGGGGGTTCATATCATATTGTGGGGGTTCACATCATATTGTGGGGGCTCACACCATATTGTGGGGGTTCACATCATATTGTGGGGGCTCACATCATATTGTGGAGGTTCATACCATATTGTGGGGGCTCACATCATATTGTGGGGGCTCACACCATATTGTGGGGGTTCACATCATATTGTGGGGGCTCACATCATATTGTGGGGACTCACACCATATTGTGGGGGTTCACATCATATTATGGGGGCTCACATCATATTGTGGGGGTTCACACCATATTGTGGGGGCTCACATCTTATTGTGGGGGTTCACATCATATTGTGGGGGCTTACACCATATTGTGGGGGCTCAAATCATATTGTGGGGGCTCACACCATTCACACCATATTGTGGGGCTCACATCATATTGTGGGGGCTCACATCATATTGTGGGGGCTCACACCATATTGTGGGGGTTCACATCATATTGTGGGGGTTCACACCATATTGTGGGGGCTCACACCATATTGTGGGGGTTCATACCATATTGTGGGGGCTCACACCATATTGTGGGGGCTCACATCATATTGTGGGGGCTCACACCATATTGTGGGGGTTCACATCATATTGTGGGGGTTCACACCATATTGTGGGGGCTCACATCATATTGTGGGGGTTCACATCATATTGTGGGGGTTCACACCATATTGTGGGGGCTCACATCATATTGTGGGGGTTCACACCATATTGTGGGGGCTCACATCATATTGTGGGGGTTCACATCATATTGTGGGGGTTCACATCATATTGTGGGGGTTCACACCATATTGTGGGGGCTCACATCATATTGTGGGGGCTCACACCATATTGTGGGGGTTCACACCATCCCTGCATGCGGCTCACAGCGGGAAGTCCGGAGTGTCCCATTCACCGTCTCCGCTCCAATTTCAGTCTGAATTTTTGGCTGAATTCGGACCAAAAGATGCAGAGGACTGTGCAAATTCTCACTGGAGCCGCAGCAGAGATATGTGAACCGGCCCCATAGAGAGCTCCATTGCATCGGAGACAATAGCCGACGAGCGCTGAGGGAGAGAATTATTCTCTGATTCTGCCATTATCGGCGGCTCTGCTGACCACACACAGCATGTCTGTCCGCTGACCACATACGGCATGTCTGTCTGCTGACCACACACGGCATGTCTGTCTGCTGACCACACACAGAATGATCTGAAGAGATTCACTGTTCAATGACATCTCAATACCTCCAGAACACAATCAGGGAAAGATCGGAGTGATAAATCCCGGAATCAGGGAAGGATTGGAGTGATAAATCCTCAGAATCAGGGAAGGATCGGAGTGATAAATCCCCGGAATCAGGGAAGGATTGGAGTGATAAATCCCCGAAATCAGGGAAAGGATCGGAGTGATAAATCCTCGGAATCAGGGAAGGATCGGAGTGATAAATCCTCAGAATCAGGGAAGGATCGGAGTGATAAATCCCCGGAATCAGGGAAGGATTGGAGTGATAAATCCCCGGAGTCAGGGAAAGGATCGGAGTGATAAATCCTCGGAATCAGGGAAGGATCGGAGTGATAAATCCTCGGAATCAGGGAATGATCGGAGTGATAAATCCTCAGAATCAGGGTAGGATCGGAGTGATAAATCCCCGGAATCAGGGAAGGATCGGAGTGATAAATCCCCGGAATCAGGGAAGGATCGGAGTGATAAATCCTGGGAATCAGGGAAGGATTGGAGTGATAAATCCTCAGAATCAGGGAAAGATCGGAGTGATAAATCCCCGGAATCAGGGAAGGATCGGAGTGATAAATCCTCGGAATCAGGGAAGGATCGAAGTGATGAATCCCCAGAATTAGGTAAGGATTGGAGTGATAAATCCTCGGAATCAGGGAAGGATCGGAGTGATAAATCCTCAGAATCAGGGAAGGATCGGAGTGATAAATCCCCGGAATCAGGGAAGGATCGGAGTGATAAATCCTCGGAATCAGGGAAGGATCGGAGTGATAAATCTCCGGAATCAGGGAAGGATCGGAGTGATAAATCCTTGGAATCAGGGAAGGATCGGAGTGATGAATCCCCGGAATTAGGGAAGGATTGGAGTGATAAATCCTTGGAATCAGGGAAGGATCGGAGTGATAAATCCTCGGAATCAGGGAAGGATCGGAGTGATAAATCCTCGGAATCAGGGAAAGGATCGGAGTGATAAATCCCCGGAATCAGGGAAGGATTGGAGTGATAAATCCCCGGAATCAGGGAAGGATCGGAGTGATAATTCCTCGGAATCAGGGAAAGGATCGGAGTGATAAATCCCCGGAATCAGGGAAGGATCGGAGTGATGAATCCCCTGGAATCAGGGAAGGATCGGAGTGATAAACCCCCAGAATCAGGGAAGGATCGGAGTGATAAATCCTTGGAATCAGGGAAGGATCGGAGTGATAAATCCCCGGAATCAGGGAAGGATCGGAGTGATAAATCCTCGGAATCAGGGAAGGATCGGAGCGATAAATCCCCGGAATCAGGGAAGGATTGGAGTGATAAATCCTCGGAATCAGGGAAGGATCGGAGTGATAAATCCTCGGAATCACGGAAGGATTGGAGTGATAAATCCTCGGAATCAGGGAAGGATCGGAGTGATAAATCCTTGGAATCAGGGAAGGATCGGAGTGATAAATCCTCGGAATCAGGGAAGGATCGGAGTGATAAATCCTCGGAATCAGGGAAGGATCGGAGTGATAAATCCTTGGAATCAGGGAAGGATCGGAGTGATAAATCCTCGGAATCAGGGAAGGATCGGAGTGATAAATCCTCGGAATCAGGGAAGGATCGGAGTGATAAATCCTCGGAATCAGGGAAGGATCGGAGTGATAAATCCTCGGAATCAGGGAAGGATCGGAGTGATAAATCCTCAGAATCAGGGAAGGATCGGAGTGATAAATCCCCGGAATCAGGGAAGGATCGGAGTGATAAATCCTCGGAATCAGGGAAGGATCGGAGTGATAAATCTCCGGAATCAGGGAAGGATCAGAGTGATAAATCCTTGGAATCAGGGAAGGATCGGAGTGATGAATCCCCGGAATTAGGGAAGGATTGGAGTGATAAATCCTTGGAATCAGGGAAGGATCGGAGTGATAAATCCTCGGAATCAGGGAAGGATCGGAGTGATAAATCCTCGGAATCAGGGAAAGGATCGGAGTGATAAATCCCCGGAATCAGGGAAGGATTGGAGTGATAAATCCCCGGAATCAGGGAAGGATCGGAGTGATAATTCCTCGGAATCAGGGAAAGGATCGGAGTGATAAATCCCCGGAATCAGGGAAGGATCGGAGTGATAAATCCCCTGGAATCAGGGAAGGATCGGAGTGATAAATCCCCAGAATCAGGGAAGGATCGGAGTGATAAATCCTTGGAATCAGGGAAGGATCGGAGTGATAAATCCCCGGAATCAGGGAAGGATCGGAGTGATAAATCCTCGGAATCAGGGAAGGATCGGAGCGATAAATCCCCGGAATCAGGGAAGGATTGGAGTGATAAATCCTCGGAATCAGGGAAGGATCGGAGTGATAAATCCTCGGAATCACGGAAGGATTGGAGTGATAAATCCTCGGAATCAGGGAAGGATCGGAGTGATAAATCCTCGGAATCAGGGAAGGATCGGAGTGATAAATCCTTGGAATCAGGGAAGGATCGGAGTGATAAATCCTCGGAATCAGGGAAGGATCGGAGTGATAAATCCTCGGAATCAGGGAAGGATCGGAGTGATAAATCCTCGGAATCAGGGAAGGATCGGAGTGATAAATCCTCGGAATCAGGGAAGGATCGGAGTGATAAATCCTCTGAATCAGGGAAGGATTGGAGTGATAAACCCGGAATCAGGGAAGGATCGGAGTGATAAATCCTCGGAATCAGGGGAAGGATCGGAGTGATAAATCCCCGGAATCAGGGAAGGATCGGAGTGATAAATCCCCGGAATCAGGGAAGGATCGGAGTGATAAATCCCCGGAATCAGGGAAGGATCGGAGTGATAAATCCTCGGAATCAGGGAAGGATCGGAGTGATAAATCCTCGGAATCAGGGAAGGATCGGAGTGATAAATCCCCTGGAATCAGGGAAGGATCGGAGTGATAAATCCTCAGAATCAGGGAAGGATCGGAGTGATAAATCCCCGGAATCAGGGAAGGATCGGAGTGATAAATCCCCGGAATCAGGGAAGGATCGGAGTGATAAATCCCCGGAATCAGGGAGAAAGGACCGGAGTGATAAATCCCTGGAATCAGTTAAGGATCGGAGTGATAAATCCCCGGAATCAGGGAAGGATCGGAGTGATAAATCCCGGAATCAGGGAAGGATCGGAGTGATAAATCCTCAGAATCAGGGAAGGATCGGAGTGATAAATCCCGGAATCAGGGAAGGATCGAAGTGATAAATCCCGGAATCAGGGAAGGATCGGAGTGATAAATCCCAGAATCAGGGAAAGATCGGAGTGATAAATCCTCGGAATCAGGGAAGGATTGGAGTGATAAATCCTCTGAATCAGGGAAGGATCGGAGTGATAAATCCTCGGAATCAGGGAAGGATCGGAGTGATAAATCCTCAGAATCAGGGAAGGATCAGAGTGATAAATCCCCGGAAATCAGGGAAGGATCGGAGGGATAAATCCTCAGAATCAGGGAAGGATCAGAGTGATAAATCC
The DNA here is from genome assembly GCA_037952835.1 of Lithobates septentrionalis. Lineage (NCBI taxonomy): Eukaryota > Metazoa > Chordata > Amphibia > Anura > Ranidae > Lithobates > Lithobates septentrionalis. The sequence continues at coordinate 88,671 of JBBDGP010000599.1, forward strand.
CCGGAATCAGGGAAGGATCGGAGGGATAAATCCTTGGCACGAACCTAGATGGGTTTTTGTAGCTTTAAACAAACTTAAAGAAGAACTCCACTTTCCACAGATGTAGAGGAGAGAGGGCTGCAGATAAACAGGTACAACGCATGTAGGAAGATTTGTTTCATCTCTTTGTATCACCTGAGGTCAGTCCCTCCGTAGGTGTGCGCATGCCTGGGCCCACCCCAATCACCCCATGAGGTGCAGATTGCCCCTGCTGCCCAGGCCCCTGTGTCCCCCCCCCCCCCCGCAGCACTGCTTGCTTCCCTCCTCTCCTCCCCCACCGGCTGCTGTGGAGGACATTTCGGAATGGAGAGCGGGGGAAGGAGCCAGTAAATATGTCATTTACAGGTCCGTTCGTATTCTGAATAAACACAGTGAGTGATCAGTACCAATCACTCATCACTCACTGTGTTCATTCATAACTGAAGAACTGAAGCATAGGAAACTTGTTTAGTAGGCTTCAGTTTGTGAATGAACAGGAAGCCTCTTAGCACAGATCACTTCCCATTCATTCCCTGTGCAGTGCAGCTGAGGCTGCAGAGAAAGGGAACGGGGGGATCTCTGTCCTCACCCCTTTGTCTCTCTCAGAAGTGAGATATGAGGGGTCAGTTTATAGCAGGGGGTCTAAACTGACCCTCCATCTGTTGTGAAACTACAAGTCCCATCATCCCTCTGCCTGTGGGAATCATGCTTGTAACTGTCAGCCTTGCAATGCCTCATATGGGACTTGTAGTTTGGCAACAGCTGGAGGGCGGCCTGTTTGAGACCCCCTGATTTAGACCCTCGAATATTCACCAAAGCCCCCCAACAAGGATCCTAAAAATTGTAAAAATATATATAATTGTAAAAAATAATAAAACAACAAAAAAACATAAAAAAAATGCATTTGTGTTTGAGCTTTGGGGTGCAGACCTATGGGGGGTCCACACACACACAACAGTCCCAGTGTCTCCTGAGGCCCCTTTGGAAAATGAATTACCCACCAATGTTCTAAAGGGATGCAGACCCTGCCGCTTTCCTCATCAGAACACTGAGAGTGCACCAGGTGATTATAATGAACCAGACTCCTCCCATTCAGAATCAGTCCGCACAGGACACGGGGAAACCAACAGATCATTCTTCACAGTAATAAAAAGGGAGGAGTCTGCTACAAAGGTTGTTCCAATCCCGGCAATGTACAGAGATCACCCCGAGGGGGGAGGGGTTTATATCCCGCAATGTACAGAGATCACCCCGAGGGGGAGGGGTTTATATCCCGCAATGTACAGAGATCACCCCAAGGGGGAGGGGTTTATATCCCGCAATGTACAGAGATCACCCCGAGGGGGGAGGGGTTTATTCCCCGCAATGTACAGAGATCACCCCAAGGGGGGAGGGGTTTATTCCCCGCAATGTACAGAGATCACCCCAAGGGGGAGGGGTTTATTCCCTGCAATGTACAGAGATCACCCAGAGGGGGGAGGGGTTTATATCCCGCAATGTACAGAGATCAGCCCAAGGGGGGAGGGGTTTATATCCCGCAATGTACAGAGATCACCCCGAGGGGGGAGGGGTTTATATCCTGCAATGTACAGAGATCACCCCGAGGGGGGAGGGGTTTATTCCCCGCAATGTACAGAGATCACCCCAAGGGGGGAGGGGTTTATTCCCTGCAATGTACAGAGATCACCCAGAGGGGGGAGGGGTTTATTCCCCGCAATGTACAGAGATCACCCCAAGGGGGGAGGGGTTTATTCCCTGCAATGTACAGAGATCACCCAGAGGGGGGAGGGGTTTATTCCCTGCAATGTACAGAGATCACCCATAGGGGGGAGGGGTTTATTCCCGGCAATGTACAGAGATCACCCATAGGGGGGAGGGGTTTATTCCCGGCAATGTACAGAGATCACCCAGAGGGGGGAGGGGTTTTCTTTTTATCAAAGGTGGAGTTACTCTTTAAAGGGTTCATTCACACCAGTGAGACAGATTAATTGTACACCACGAAACACGGCGCCAATCCCGACGCATCGCACCATTTACTATTATTTCACAGAATTTTACTGAAATGTTACTTGTGACATTCTATTCACTGCAGCAGCGTTCTGATTGGTGGTTGTGATGGATGTGGCTGAGAAGCATAGTCAGTGTTTTTCCATTCACATTTACCTTCGTCCCGTAGATGGTGGTGCTCCTCACTCCGAGCGCATAAGTAAAACCCATCATTGTGAACGCAGCCGTCTTCCCACCTTCAAACTCCATATTCACAACCTGGAGGTGGAAAATTCAACATTTAAATATTTTCCTTGGCCTTTAAATCCGCCGTCCTCAACCACCAGACCACGGCCCACTGCCAGGCTTCAGCCTCCCTCCCCCGGGCCTCAAGCCAACTGCAGATCTCCTGATCTCACATGTACCACCTTCCATAGTGGCCCACAGTACCCCCAGGTCTCCTGACTGCCCTCAGCCTCCACAGTGCCCCCCAACCTCCCACAGTGTCACCCAACCTCCCACAGTGTCACCCAACCTCCCACATCGCTCCCCAGAACCCCCTGAGTGCCCTCAGCCTCCACAGTGTCACCCAACCTCCCACATCGCTCCCCAGACCCCCTGAGTGCCCTGAGCCTCCACAGTGCCCCCCAACCTCCCACAGTGTCACCCAACCTCCCACATCGCTCCCCAGACCCCCCTGAGTGCCCTCAGCCTCCACAGTGCCCCCCAACCTCCCACAGTTTCACCATACTTCCCACATCGCTCCCCAGACCCCCCTGAGTGCCCTCTGCCTCCACAGTGCCCCCCAACCTCCCTAAGTGTCACCCAATCTCCCACATCGCTCCCCAGAACCCCCTGAGTGCCCTCAGCCTCCACAGTGCCCCCCAACCTTCCATAGTGTCACCCAACCTCCCACATCGCTCCCCAGAACCCCCTGGGTGCCCTCAGCCTCCACAGTGCCCCCCAACCTCCCACAGTGTCACCCAACCTCCCACATCGCTCCCCAGAACCCCCTGAGTGCCCTCAGCCTCCACAGTGCCCCCCAACCTCCCACAGTGTCACCCAACCTCCCACATCGCTCTTCAGAACCCCCTGAGTGCCCTCAGCCTCCACAGTGCCCCCCAAGCTCCCACAGTGTCACCCAGCCTCCCACATCGATCCCCAGACCCCCCTGAGTGCCCTCAGCCTCCACAGTGCCCCCCAAGCTCCCTAAGTGTCACCCAATCTCCCACATCGCTCCCCAGAACCCCCTGAGTGCTCTCAGCCTCCACAGTGCCCCCCAACCTTCCACAATGTCACCCAACCTCCCACATCGCTCCTCAGAACCCCCTGAGCGCCCTTAGCCTCCTGAGTGCCCCCCAAGCTCCCACATCACTCCCCAGAACCCCCTGAGCGCCCTCAGCCTCCTGAGTGCCCCCCAAGCTCCCACATCGCTCCCCAGAACCCCCTGAGTGCCCTCAGCCTCCACAGTGCCCCCCAACCGCCCTAAGTGTCACCCAACCTCCCACATCGCTCCCCAGAACCCCCTGAGTGCCCTCAGCCTCCACAGTGCCCCCCAACCTCCCACAGTGTCACCCAGCCTCCCACATCGCTCCCCAGACCCCCCTGAGCGCCCTCAGCCTCCAGAGTGCCCCCAACCTCCCACAGTGTCACCCAACCTCCCACATCGCTCCCCAGACCCCCCTGAGTGCCCTCAGCCTCCACAGTGCCCCCCAACCTCCCTAAGTGTCACCCAACCTCCCACATCGCTCCCCAGACCCCCTGAGTGCCCTGAGCCTCCACAGTGCCCCCCAACCTCCCACAGTGTCACCCAGCCTCCCACACTGCCTCCCAATCCCAAAGTGGCCCTCAGTACCCCCAGGCCCTCTGTGCGCCCTCAACCTCCACAGTGCCCCCAGGCCTCCTGAGCACCGTCAGCCTGCACAGTGCCCCCAACCTCCCTCAGTGCCCCCAGACAACCTGAAAGCCCTCAGCTTCTACAGTGCCCCCCAACTTCCCACAGTGTCACCCAGCCTCCCCAGTTTCCCCCCCGGCCCCCCACAGTGCCTCCCATCCCTAAAGTGGTGCACAATGCCCCCAGGCCCTCTGAGCGCCTTCAGCCTCCACAATGCCCCCCAACCTCCCTCAGTGTCACCCGGCCTCCCACCTCCCATAATGGCCCACAGTACCCCCAGACCCTCTGAGCACCCTCAGCCTCCACAGTACCCCTAAACCTCTCACAGTGTCACCACCCCCCCCCCCCCACAGTGCCTCTTGCACCACAGTGGCTCACAGTGCCCCCAGGCCTCCTGAGTGCCCTCAGCCTCCACAATGCCCCCAATCTCCCACAGTGCCTCCTAGCACCCATAGTGGATAACAATGCCCCCACAGTGGTGTACAGCCCCTTATAGTGCCTTTCAGCCTACTGCATAGCCTCCAGGCCTCCATAGTGTCTCCAACTTCCACAGGGCCCTCCAACCTCCCACAGTGTCACCCAGCCTCCCACACTGCCTCCCAATCCCAAAGTGGCCCTCAGTACCCCCAGGCCCTCTGTGCGCCCTCAACCTCCACAGTGCCCCCAGGCCTCCTGAGCACCGTCAGCCTGCACAGTGCCCCCAACCTCCCTCAGTGCCCCCAGACAACCTGAAAGCCCTCAGCTTCTACAGTGCCCCCCAACTTCCCACAGTGTCACCCAGCCTCCCCAGTTTCCCCCCCGGCCCCCCACAGTGCCTCCCATCCCTAAAGTGGTGCACAATGCCCCCAGGCCCTCTGAGCGCCTTCAGCCTCCACAATGCCCCCCAACCTCCCTCAGTGTCACCCGGCCTCCCACCTCCCATAATGGCCCACAGTACCCCCAGACCCTCTGAGCACCCTCAGCCTCCACAGTACCCCTAAACCTCTCACAGTGTCACCACCCCCCCCCCCCCCCCCCCACAGTGCCTCTTGCACCACAGTGGCTCACAGTGCCCCCAGGCCTCCTGAGTGCCCTCAGCCTCCACAATGCCCCCAATCTCCCACAGTGCCTCCTAGCACCCATAGTGGATAACAATGCCCCCACAGTGGTGTACAGCCCCTTATAGTGCCTTTCAGCCTACTGCATAGCCTCCAGGCCTCCATAGTGTCTCCAACTTCCACAGGGCCCTCCAACCTCCCACAATGCTCTTCAGCCCCCTCCCGAAACCTCATCTCCTACAAGGGCACTGGATCTACTGCAGAATTCCCTAACCACCCTCACAACCCCCACCCCCCCACAGTGACCCCCAGCTGCTTCCAGCATTTCAATACATTACATTCCCATACTTTTATTGTGTGATTATATACTTTATTCCCTACTGTTGGGTCACGGAAGGTTCTGGAGGAATGTACCGGGCCTTGGGCTCACAAAGGTAGAGAACTCCTTGGTCCAGATCGTTCTCTGCTGAGCTGATAAAGGGTAATGATCATCATTTTATCTTCTGTACTCAGCTTTGTACATTGGTGACTTTGTTTCGTTATAAGTCACCATGTTCTGCCGCGAGGAGCGCGAGATTCACCGCCAAAATCCGGTTTGGCCAAACCAGCCGCGATCTGAAGATTCACTCATCACTACGCCGGAGAGGTCACACTTATCTTCCTTCAGTAACAAATCATATCAGAGCTCTCATCCCCCCAGAGGAAACACAAGGAAAGGGTCCAAACTCCATGCAGATAGTGACCCTCATTGGCATAAAACCCACAACTCTGGTCCACCAGACAAAGCGCCAACCACCGGCCACTTAGATATTCATTTCCTGCAAATATTGGACCCCAAAACCTCTGCAGGCCTGCGGGAGCAATGCAGTTATTTGGGGGAATATGGAGGGGATGCCCCCATAAGACCCCCAATATACAGGGGATCTCTGCTCTTACCTGATTGGTGCAGACGTCGTTGTCACATTCGTAGACACACCTTCCATAAGGACCGGTCTTCAAAGCTTCGGTCAGCGACTCGATGTCATAGACGCCATTGCTGCACACCACGTCTACGGGCCAACCGAAGTGTCCCTGGAAGGAAGAAAGTGGGAGAGTGAAGATTCCGGGTCGTTACATAGTCCACAAGACACAAGTCCATCAAGTCCAACCTATGTGTGTGATTATATGTCATATTACATTGTATATCCCTGTATGTTGTGTTATTATATGCCATATTACATTATATATCTCTGTATGTTGTGTGATTATATATCAGTATTACATTATATATCCCTGTATGTTGTGTGATTATGTGTCAGGTGATTATCTAATAGTTTCTTGAAGCTATCAATGCTCCCCGCTGAGACCACCGCCTGTGGAAGGAAACTCCACATCCTTACCGCTCTTACAGTAAAGAACCCTCTACGTAGTTTAAGGTTAAACCTCTTTTCTTCTAATTGTAATGAGTGGCCACGAGTCTTATTAAACTCTCTTCTGCGAAAAAGTTTTATCCCTATTGTGGGGTCACCAGTCCGGTATTTATATATTGTGGGGTCACCAGTCCAGTATTTATATATTGTGGGGTCACCAGTCCGGTATTTGTATATTGTGGGGTCACCAGTCCGGTATTTATATATTGTGGGGTCACCAGTCTGGTATTTATATATTGTGGGGTCACCAGTCCGGTATTTATATATTGTGGGGTCACCAGTCCGGTATTTATATATTGTGGGGTCACCAGTCCGGTATTTATATATTGTGGGGTCACCAGTCCGGTATTTATATATTGTGGGGTCACCAGTCCGGTATTTATATATTGTGGGGTCACCAGTCCGGTATTTGTATATTGTGGGGTCACCAGTCCGGTATTTATATATTGTGGGGTCACCAGTCCGGTATTTATATATTGTGGGGTCACCAGTCCGGTATTTATACAATGAAATCATATCCCCTCTCAAGCGTCTCTTCTCCAGAGAGAATAAGTTCAGAGCTCACAACCTTTCCTCATAACTAAGATCCTCCAGACCCTTTATTAGCTTTGTTGCCCTTCTTTGTAGTCGCTCCATTTCCAGTACATCCTTCCTGAGGACTGGTGCCCAGAACTGGACAGCATACTCCAGGTGCGGCCGGACCAGAGTCTTGTAGAGCGGGAGAATTATCGTTTTATCTCTGGAGTTGATCCCTTTTTAATGCCAATATTCTGTTTGCTTTGTTAGCAGCAGCTTGGCATTGCATGTCATTGCTGAGCCTATCATCTACTAGGACCCCCAGGTCCTTTTCCATCCTAGATCCCCCCAGAGGTTCTCCCCCCAGTCTATAGATTGCATTCAGATTTTTACCACCCAAATGCATTATTTTACATTTTTCTACATTGAACCTCATTTGCCATGTAGTCGCCCCTCCCCCATTCATTTGTTCAGATCTTCTTGGAAGATTTCCACATCCTGCGGAGAAGTTATTGCCCTGCTTAGCTTAGTATCGTCTGCAAATACAGAGATTGAACTGTTTACCCCATCCTCCAGATCATTTATGAACAAATTAAATAGGATTGGTCCCAGCACAGAACCCTGGGGGACCCCACTACCCACCCCCGACCATTCCGAGTACTCCCCATTTATCACCACCCTCTGAACTCGCCCTTGTAGCCAGTTTTCAATCCATGTACTCACCCTATGGTCCATGCCAACGCACCTTATTTTGTACAGTAAACGTTTATGGGGAACTGTGTCAAATGCTTTTGTAAAATCCAGATACACCACGTCTACGGGCCTTCCTTTATCTAGATGGCAACTCACCTCCTCATAGAAGGTTAATAGATTGGTTTGGCAAGAACGATTCTTCATGAATCCATGCTGATTACTGCTAATGATATCATTCTTATTACTAAAATCTTGTATATAGTCCCTTATCATCCCCTCCAAGAGTTTACATACTATTGATGTTAGGCTAACTGGTCTGTAATTCCCAGGGATGTATTTTGGGCTCTTTTTAAATATTGGTGCTACATTGGCTTTTCTCCAATCAGCTGGTACCATTCCAGTCAATAGACTGTCTGTAAAAATTAGGAACAACGGTCTGGCAATCACCTGACTGAGTTCCCCAAGTACCCTCGGATGCAAGCCATCTGGTCCCGGTGATTTATTAATGTTAAGTTTCTCAAGTCTAATTTTAATTCCGTCCTCTGTTAACCATGTAGGTGCTTCCTGTGTTGTGTCCTGAGGATAAACACTGCAGTTTTGGTTACTGAAGCCCCCCGATTCACTCGTGAAGAATAAATTCAATACCTTCGCTCGGTGGTCAGACTATAATGAAGGCTGCTCAGTGGTCAGACTATAATGAAGGCTGCTCGGTGGTCAGACTATAATGAGGGCCGCTTGGTGGTCAGACTATAATGAAGGCTGCTTAGTGGTCAGACTATAATGAAGGCTGCTCAGTGGTCAGACTATAATGAAGGCTGCTCAATGGTCAGACTATAATGAAGGCTGCTCAATGGTTAGACTATAATGAAGGCTGCTCGGTGGTCAGACTATAATGAAGGCTGCTCAATGGTCAGACTATAATGAAGGCTGCTCAATGGTCAGACTATAATGAAGGCTGCTCAATGGTCAGACTATAATGAAGGCTGCTCAATGGTCAGACTATAATGAAGGCTGCTCAATGGTCAGACTATAATGAAGGCTGCTTGGTGGTCAGACTATAATGAAGGCTGCTCAATGGTCAGACTATAATGAAGGCTGCTCAATGGTTAGACTATAATGAAGGCTGCTCGGTGGTCAGACTATAATGAAGGCTGCTCAATGGTCAGACTATAATGAAGGCTGCTCAATGGTCAGACTATAATGAAGGCTGCTCAATGGTCAGACTATAATGAAGGCTGCTCAATGGTCAGACTATAATGAAGGCTGCTCAATGGTCAGACTATAATGAAGGCTGCTTGGTGGTCAGACTATAATGAAGGCTGCTCAGGCTATGAACGCACCTTTGACCATCTTTGTTGTTTGTAGCATTAGCCCCATACAGCCATTAAATAGGCAGATTGCAGCACAAGTAGGGAAGACATTTCCCGTCGCACATCCTGAGCAGATGTCACATTACAAAGAGAAGAGAAGAAAGGGGTGCGGGGCGCTCCGGCCGTCTGCTGAGCAGATGCATTGTGAGTGTTTTGTGTTTAGCTGCCGCCAGACGGCACGGGTCTATTGTGTGCCGCCACACAGGCCGCGGCCTCCTTTTCTCTCCCATTCAATGGCACTTCTTGAGCCCATTCTGTCTCCTCCACTTCTGCTGGAGGCTGGCCGGCCTCTAATGAACAGATGGCAATCTTCTAAGTAGCCGACTCGGCACAATAGATTCCATTAATAGCCGGCCCTTTAACAGTGTCCATTGTAAAGGTCTATGCTCCTGAATACCAGATGTAGTGTGTTCCCATCTCCGTGTATTCCCAGATCTCCCATCTCCATGTATTCCCAGATCTCCCATCTCCATGTATTCCCAGATCTCCCATCTCCGTGTATTCCCACATCTCCCATCTCCGTGTATTCCCACATCTCCCATCTCCGTGTATTCCCACATCTCCCATCTCCGTGTATTCCCAGATCTCCCATCTCCGTGTATTCCCAGATCTCCCATCTCCGTGTATTCCCACATCTCCCATCTCCGTGTATTCCCACATCTCCCATCTCCGTGTATTCCCACATCTCCCATCTCCGTGTATTCCCACATCTCCCATCTCCGTGTATTCCCAGATCTCCCATCTCCATGTATTCCCAGATCTCCCATCTCCGTGTATTCCCACATCTCCCATCTCCGTGTATTCCCAGATCTCCCATCTCCGTGTATTCCCAGATCTCCCATCTCCGTGTATTCCCAGATCTCCCATCTCCGTGTATTCCCACATCTCCCATCTCCGTGTATTCCCAGATCTCCCATCTCCGTGTATTCCCAGATCTCCCATCTCCGTGTATTCCCAGATCTCCCATCTCCGTGTATTCTCAGATCTCCCATCTCCGTGTATTCCCAGATCTCCCATCTCCGTGTATTCCCAGATCTCCCATCTCCGTGTATTCCCAGATTTCCCATCTCCGTGTATTCCCACATCTCCCATCTCCGTGTATTCCCAGATCTCCCATCTCTGTGTATTCCCGGATCTCCCATCTCCGTGTATTCTCAGATCTCCCATCTCCGTGTATTCCCAGATCTCCCATCTCCGTGTATTCCCACATCTCCCATCTCCATGTATTCCCAGATCTCCCATCTCCGTGTATTCCCACATCTCCCATCTCCGTGTATTCTCAGATCTCCCATCTCCGTGTATTCCCAGATTTCCCATCTCCGTGTATTCCCAGATTTCCCATCTCCATGTATTCCCACATCTCCCATCTCCATGTATTCCCACATCTCCCATCTCCGTGTATTCCCACATCTCCCATCTCCGTGTATTCCCACATCTCCCATCTCCGTGTATTCCCAGATCTCCCATCTCCGTGTATTCCCAGATCTCCTATCTCCGTGTATTCCCAGATCTCCCATCTCCGTGTATTCCCACATCTCCCATCTCCGTGTATTCCCAGATCTCCCATCTCCGTGTATTCCCAGATCTCCCATCTCCGTGTATTCCCACATCTCCCATCTCTGTGTATTCCCGGATCTCCCATCTCCGTGTATTCTCAGATCTCCCATCTCCGTGTATTCCCAGATCTCCCATCTCCGTGTATTCCCACATCTCCCATCTCCGTGTATTCCCACATCTCCCATCTCCGTGTATTCTCAGATCTCCCATCTCCGTGTATTCCCAGATCTCCCATCTCCATGTATTCCCAGATCTCCTATCTCCGTGTCTTCCCAGATCTCCCATCTCCGTGTATTCCCAGATTTCCCATCTCCGTGTATTCCCACATCTCCCATCTCCATGTATTCCCAGATCTCCCATCTCCGTGTATTCCCACATCTCCCATCTCCGTGTATTCCCAGATCTCCCATCTCTGTGTATTCCCGGATCTCCCATCTCCGTGTATTCTCAGATCTCCCATCTCCGTGTATTCCCAGATCTCCCATCTCCGTGTATTCCCACATCTCCCATCTCCGTGTATTCCCACATCTCCCATCTCCGTGTATTCTCAGATCTCCCATCTCCGTGTATTCCCAGATCTCCCATCTCCATGTATTCCCAGATCTCCTATCTCCGTGTATTCCCAGATCTCCCATCTCTGTGTATTCCCGGATCTCCCATCTCCGTGTATTCCCAGATCTCCCATCTCCGTGTATTCCCAGATCTCCTATCTCTGTGTATTCCCAGATCTCCCATCTCCGTGTATTCCCAGAATTTCCATCTCCGTGTATTCCCAGAATTCTTATCTCCGTGTATTCCCAGAATTCCCATCTCCATGTATTCCTAGATTTCCCATCTCTGTGTATTCCCAGATCTCCCATCTCCATGTATTCCCAGGTCTCCCATCTCCGTGTATTCCTAGATTTCCCATCTCCGTGTATTCCCAGATTTCCCATCTCTGTGTATTCCAAGATCTCCCATCTCCGTGTATTCCCAGATCTCCCATCTCCGTGTATTCCCAGAATTCTTATCTCCATGTATTCCCAGAATTCCCATCTCCGTGTATTCCTAGATTTCCCATCTCTGTGTATTCCCAGATCTCCCATCTCCGTGTATTCCCAGGTCTCCCATCTCCGTGTATTCCCAGATTTCCCATCTCCGTGTATTCCCAGGTCTCCCATGTCCATGTATTCCGAAATCTCCCATCTCCGTGTATTCCCAGATCTCCCATCTCCGTGTATTCCCAGGTCTCCCATCTCCATGTATTCCTAGATTTCCCATCTCCGTGTATTCCCAGATCTCCCATCTCCGTGTATTCCCAGATCTCCCATCTCCATGTATTCCTAGATTTCCCATCTTCGTGTATTCCCAGATTTCCCATCTCTGTGTATTCCCAGGTTTCCCATGTCCATGTATTCCTAGATTTCCCATCTCCGTGTATTCCCAGGTCTCCCATCTCCGTGTATTCCCAGGTCTCCCATCTCCATGTATTCCTAGATTTCCCATCTCCGTGTATTCCCAGGTCTCCCATCTCCGTGTATTCCCAGATCTCCCATCTCCGTGTATTCCCAGATCTCCCATCTCCGTGTATTCCCAGATCTCCCATCTCCGTGTATTCCAAGATCTCCCATCTCCGTGTATTCCCAGATCTCCCATCTCCGTGTATTCCCGGATCTCCCATCTCCGTGTATTCCCAGATCTCCCATCTCCGTGTATTCCCGGATCTCCCATCTCCGTGTATTCCCAGATTTCCCATCTCCGTGTATTCCCAGATCTCCCATCTCCGTGTATTCTCACATCTCCCATCTCCGTGTATTCCCAGGTCTCCCATCTCCGTGTATTCCCAGATCTCCCATCTCTGTGTATTCCCAGATCTCCCATCTCCATGTATTCTCACATCTCCCATCTCCGTGTATTCCCAGGTCTCCCATCTCCGTGTATTCCCAGATCTCCCATCTCCGTGTATTCCCAGATCTCCCATCTCCGTGTATTCTCAGGTCTCCCATCTCCGTGTATTCCCAGATCTCCCATCTCCGTGTATTCCCAGATCTCCCATCTCCGTGTATTCCCAGATCTCCCATCTCCGTGTATTCCCAGGTCTCCCATCTCCGTGTATTCCCAGATCTCCCATCTCTGTGTATTCCAAGATCTCCCATCTCCGTGTATTCCCAGATCTCCCATCTCCGTGTATTCCCACATCTCCCATCTCCGTGTATTCTCAGATCTCCCATCTCCGTGTATTCCAAGATCTCCCATCTCCGTGTATTCCCAGATCTCCCATCTCCGTGTATTCCCAGATCTCCCATCTCCGTGTATTCCCAGATCTCCCATCTCCGTGTATTCCCAGATCCAGGGTTATATTTGGTGGGGAGGGGTTATAGTTGGTGGGGAGGGGTTATTTTTGGAGGGGTTATATTTGGTGGGGAGAGATTATACTCGGTGGGCGGGGTTATATTTGGTGGGGAGAGGTTATACTTGGTGGGTGGGGTTATATTTGGTGGGGAGGGGTTATATTTGGTGGGCAGGGGTTATACTTGGTGGGTGGGGTTATACTTGGTGGGGAGGGGTTATATTTGGTGGGGAGGGGTTATAGTTGGTGGGGAGGGGTTATACTTGGTAGGAGGGGTTATACTTGGTGGGTGGGGTTAAATTTGGTGGGGAGGATTTATATTTGGTGGGGATGGGTTATATTTGGTGGGGAGGAGTTATAGTTGGTGGGGAGGAGTTATAGTTGGTGGGGAGGAGTTATAGTTGGTGGGGAGGGGTTATACTTGGTGGGAGGGGTTAAATTTGGTGGGGATAAGTTATATTTGGTGGGGGGAGGGTATATTTGGTGGGGAGGGGGTATATTTGGTGGGGAGGGGTTATATTTGGTGGGGGGAGTTATATTTGGTGGGGAGAGGGTATATTTGGTGGGGAGGGGGTATATTTGGTGGGGAGGGGTTATATTTGGTGGGGGGAGTTATATTTGATGGAGAGGGGTTATACTTGGTGGGAAGGGGTTATACTTGGTGGGCTGGGTTATATTTGGTGGGGAGGGGTTATATTTGGTGGGGAGGGGTTATATTTGTTGGGGAGGGGTTATACTTGGTGGGAGAGGTTATATTTGGTGGGGAGGAGTTGTATTTGGTGGGGAGGGGTTATATTTGGTGGGGAGGGGTTATATTTGCTGGGGAGGGATTATATTTGGTTGGGAGGGGTTATATTTGGTGGGGAGGGGTTATATTTGGTGGGGAGGGTTATATTTGGTGGGGAGGGGTTATATTTCATGGGCGGGGTCATATTTGGTGGGGAGGTTTATATTTGGTGGGTGGGGTTATATTTGGTGGTGAGGAGTTGTATTTGGTGGGAGGGGTTATATTTGGTGGGTGGGGTTATATTTGGTGGGGAGGGGTTATATTTGGTGGGGAAGGGTTATACTTGGTGGGAGGGGTTATATTAGGTGGGAAGGGGTTATATTTGGTGGGCGGGGTTATATTTGGTGGGTGTGGTTATATTTGGTGGGCGGGGTTATATTTGGTGGGAGGGGTTTGATAAGTCTGTATTCCTGTATCTCTCAGATGAATGTCGGCGTGATACACGGCAGCACAGAACAGCTTTTGGGTCCAGAAAGAATTTAAAAAACGATTTTTCAGGCGTATTTGAATTGGGGGGTTTAGTGGTGGAGACCCCCGATGTCTCCGTGATTCACTCCTTTTACTTGCTGCAATGTAGATAGAGACAAACAGCTGGGAGGAATCTTGTGATTGCCCCTCCCCCTCCCTATAAGTGATCAATAGACTAAAGTCTTAACATACATTAGAGATTATGCCTCGGATTTTCTGATTGGTGGGTATGTGCGCCTTGTTTAGGCCCCTTTCACACGGGTTTGATGGATTCCAGTTGCTCGGGGGGTGAACAGGCGGATGATTGGTCCGTCTCCACTCACTGTGCAGAGCCCCGCTGTCCTCTATGGAGAGATCGAATGAAAACTCACCGCCTGTCCATTTTTATCCGATCCGCCAGACGGATGGAAATTGGGACCACCATCTGGATTTGGCGGATTGGATCGGATATCGGGGGACACGTCACCACCGCCTCTCCATAAGAGTGAATGGAGGGTCCGATCGGCTCCGCCTGATAAAACGGACAGACAGACCGGATCAGAGTGTGAAAGGGGCCCTAAAAGGGGAAAGGGGCCCTGAAAGGGGAAAGGGGCCCTAAATGGTGCATTATTCATTATTACCAATAAAAGGGACAATTCATTATAAGAGACAATTGTTTATATTAAACATTAGTATCGGCATGGCAGCCAAGCAAGCAGCATTTTCAGCTGTCCTCATTGGCCGCCTCCATATATCTCAGTGAAGACGATGAGAACTCACCTTGTTGAGATAAATCTTCTGCGCTGAGTATGGACACCCCTCCTCCACCGCACAGTCCAGGCAACGGCTGCCGGCCCCGCTGGGCTACAACAAGTCATAGAGATGGGTTAGAGATCTCGCTGTGTATACAATGTGACCATTAACTTCCTACATAGAGAACGATCGACTTCACCCTACAATGGAGCGAAGGACTCCTCATCTGCTGCTTCTGGATCAATCACATCCCGGAGTCCAACCAATCATTGATCACTTCCCGACCAATCTCTGATTAGTATTTCTAATAAACCATCACCAGGAGCCACATTCCCCCTCCCCCCACATACACAGGTATGTTCAATCCAGAAGAACCTTCCACCAACCCCTCATATATCTGACCTGAGGGCCCCGGGGCCCAACCTGACCATCTCTACTACATTGTGTGGCCCCTGTCTGCAGTCTCTGATCATCTCCTGTATTATGTCCGCAGTCTCTGATCATCTCCTGTATTATGTCTGCAGTCTCTGATCATCTCCTGTACTATGTCTGCAGTCTCTGATCATCTCCTGTACTATGTCTGCAGTCTCTGATCATCTCCTGTACTATGTCTGCAGTCTCTGATCATCTCCTAGTACTATGTCTGCAGTCTCTGATCATCTCCTGTATTATGTCTGCAGTCTCTGATCATCTCCCGTATTATGTCTGCAGTCTCTGATCATCTCCTGTACTATGTCTGCAGTCTCTGATCATCTCCTGTATTATGTCTGCAGTCTCTGATCATCTCCTGTACTATGTCCGCAGTCTCTGATCATCTCCTGTATTATGTCTGCAGTCTCTGAGCATCTCCTGTATCATGTCTGCAGTCTCTGATCATCTCCTGTATTATGTCTGCAGTCTCTGATCATCTCCTGTATTATGTCTGCAGTCTCTGATCATCTCCTGTACTATGTCTGCAGTCTCTGATCATCTCCTGTACTATGTCTGCAGTCTCTGATCATCTCCTGTACTATGTCTGCAGTCTCTGATCATCTCCTAGTACTATGTCTGCAGTCTCTGATCATCTCCTGTATTATGTCTGCAGTCTCTGATCATCTCCTGTACTATGTCTGCAGTCTCTGATCATCTCCTGTATTATGTCTGCAGTCTCTGATCCTCTCCTGTATTATGTCTGCAGTCTCTGATCATCTCCTGTATTATGTCTGCAGTCTCTGATCATCTCCTGTATTATGTCTGCAGTCTCTGATCATCTCCCGTATTATGTCTGCAGTCTCTGATCATCTCCTGTACTATGTCTGCAGTCTCTGATCATCTCCTGTATTATGTCTGCAGTCTCTGATCATCTCATGTACTATGTCTGCAGTCTCTGATCATCTCCTGTATTATGTCTGCAGTCTCTGATCATCTCCTGTACTATGTCTGCAGTCTCTGATCATCTCCTGTACTATGTCTGCAGTCTCTGATCATCTCCTGTACTATGTCTGCAGTCTCTGATCATCTCCTAGTACTATGTCTGCAGTCTCTGATCATCTCCTGTATTATGTCTGCAGTCTCTGATCATCTCCTGTACTATGTCTGCAGTCTCTGATCATCTCCTGTACTATGTCTGCAGTCTCTGATCATCTCCTGTATTATGTCTGCAGTCTCTGATCATCTCCTGTATTATGTCTGCAGTCTCTGATCATCTCCTGTACTATGTCTGCAGTCTCTGATCATCTCCTGTACTATGTCTGCAGTCTCTGATCATCTCCTGTACTATGTCTGCAGTCTCTGATCATCTCCTAGTACTATGTCTGCAGTCTCTGATCATCTCCTGTATTATGTCTGCAGTCTCTGATCATCTCCTGTACTATGTCTGCAGTCTCTGATCCTCTCCTGTATTATGTCTGCAGTCTCTGATCATCTCCTGTATTATGTCTGCAGTCTCTGATCATCTCCTGTATTATGTCTGCAGTCTCTGATCATCTCCCGTATTATGTCTGCAGTCTCTGATCATCTCCTGTACTATGTCTGCAGTCTCTGATCATCTCCTGTATTATGTCTGCAGTCTCTGATCATCTCATGTACTATGTCTGCAGTCTCTGATCATCTCCTGTACTATGTCCGCAGTCTCTGATCGTCTCCTGTACTATGTCTGCAGTCTCTGATCGTCTCCTGTACTATGTCTGCAGTCTCTGATCATCTCCTGTACTATGTCTGCAGTCTCTGATCATCTCCTGTATTATGTCTGCAGTCTCTGATCATCTCCTGTATTATGTCTGTAGTCTCTGATCATCTCCTGTATTATGTCTGCAGTCTCTGATCATCTCCTGTATTATGTCCGCAGTCTCTGATCATCTCCTGTACTATGTCTGCAGTCTCTGATCATCTCCTGTACTATGTCTGCAGTCTCTGATCATCTCCTAGTACTATGTCTGCAGTCTCTGATCATCTCCTGTATTATGTCTGCAGTCTCTGATCATCTCCTGTACTATGTCTGCAGTCTCTGATCATCTCCTGTATTATGTCTGCAGTCTCTGATCCTCTCCTGTATTATGTCTGCAGTCTCTGATCATCTCCTGTATTATGTCTGCAGTCTCTGATCATCTCCTGTATTATGTCTGCAGTCTCTGATCATCTCCCGTATTATGTCTGCAGTCTCTGATCATCTCCTGTACTATGTCTGCAGTCTCTGATCATCTCCTGTATTATGTCTGCAGTCTCTGATCATCTCATGTACTATGTCTGCAGTCTCTGATCATCTCCTGTACTATGTCCGCAGTCTCTGATCGTCTCCTGTACTATGTCTGCAGTCTCTGATCGTCTCCTGTACTATGTCTGCAGTCTCTGATCATCTCCTGTACTATGTCTGCAGTCTCTGATCATCTCCTGTATTATGTCTGCAGTCTCTGATCATCTCCTGTATTATGTCTGTAGTCTCTGATCATCTCCTGTACTATGTCTGCAGTCTCTGATCATCTCCTAGTACTATGTCTGCAGTCTCTGACCATCTCCTGTACTATGTCTGCAGTCTCTGATCGTCTCCTGTATTATGTCTGTAGTCTCTGATCATCTCCTGTATTATGTCTGCAGTCTCTGATCATCTCCTGTACTATTTCATGTACTGAGCATCATGTGTGGCCCTTCGGTGATATCAGGGGCCACAGTTGAAGGTCCCTCCTTGGTTTACATCTCCTGATATACAGAACTCTGTGGGGCTTATTTGTGATATTCTACATTGATGGGCAGATCACCTCTCCCTTATAAGTAGGAGGACCGACCCTCTGCACTAATATTATTACATTCTGTATACAATGTATCCTCTGTAAACATCGTGTTAATAAACGTTGTGACATTTCTATATACAATGTATCGTCTGTTCTTTGCTGTGTGATGAGGAGAGTTGGTTGGGGACAGAGGGGAGTTTTCTCTCTTCTGATTGGTGGTCAGAATGCTGGAAAGGCGGGGAATATGGCGGCGTTGCTGCGGGCAGATAGTGACAGAGCGCTATCCAATGACAGGACAATGGGGGACCTCCGGCACACTTCCAGGATAACTCCCATAGGTGACGTATACGACGTTCCATCCGACACACAGCTGTCCTCTCCACACTATTCATTCATCTTTAAAGTGTAACTCCAGCCAAACGTTTTCTCTGGTCATCCATCACGTGTTAGAAGGTTTGTGGGTTTTTTTATTGATGTCTGTGATCCCGCTGACTGATACACCGGTCTGCCCAGAAAAGTGCCCCTCCCCCTCCCCCCATAGTGATATTCATAAAATCCCCCCGGAGGACATAGCGGGGGGTGCACTTACTTTGTTCTCTTTGGTGAAGTGGGAGAGCGATCCGAAGGATGACACCTTGATACACCTGGAAGAGGGAGAGAAGGGATTTACTGTGTTGGTGTGACAAGGGAGGAGCTAAACTGCCAACCGAGAACTCGATTGAATTAATTTCCAATATTCACAGCAAAACCCCCCCCATCCATCTATCCATCCATCCATGATTCAGGTAGCATTTACTTCCTGGAATCCATCTGCCCTTAGCTCAGGCATGTAGGCAGGAGGGTGTGCTGAAAGCCCCTCCTCCAATGAAGACTCCTGGGATAGATGACATCATTGTGGCCTAGGCTAGAAACCAGGAAGTGTATAAGCAGTAGATTCCCTTCCCCCTCCTCTCTATTACTGATGATTGGAGGATGAGGAGCACACAGGAGGAGTTCCGGGGGGCAGAGGGGGTTCAGGCCGCGGCTCTCAGCAACGGGGTCCGGTGCAATCCTGTTCAACGCTTCAGGTGTGAATCCGGTCCAAATGTTTGCCTAAATTCTCATCTGAATTGGACCCAAAAGCTCACCGGAACCTTCTGGAATGCCCCGGAGATGTGTGATCCGCCCCCATAGAGAGCCGCTCATGTGATTGGATGAGGGGAAAACCGTCACATATGTGACCCCGCCCCGGAGATGTCACAGGGGTGACTCTGTCCTGAACTCTGTCAGGGGTGACTCTGTCCTGAACTCTGTCAGGGGTGACTCTGTCCTGAACTCGGTGTGGGGTGACTCTGCCAGGGGTGTCCAGTAATGACGATCCACAGCAATGATATCTGCAAGTTGCAGATCTACAGACCCCGCCCACTTGGGGAAAAATGACATCATCGTACCTTTGTTTTCCCATCCAATAGCTGATGAGGTCGATGTCATGGCAGGACTTCGCCAGCAGAGAGAATGTGCTCTCCGCCTCATTCCGCCAATTCCCCCGCACATACGAGTGTGCAAAGTGCCAGAATCCCACCTTCACAGCAAGAAAAAAAACTTTATTAATAGAATGCAGAATGACACATCACATACCCTGACCGCACGTCACATCCCCCGACCGCGCGTCACCTACCCTAACCGCACGTCACCTACCCCAACCGCACGTCACCTACCCTAACCGCACGTCACCTACCCCAACCGCACGTCATCTACCCCAACCGCACGTCACCTACCCCAACCGCACGTCACCTACCCCAACCGCACGTCACCTACCCTAACCGCACGTCACCTACCCCAACCGCACGTCACCTACCCCAACCGCACGTCACCTACCCTAACCGCACGTCACCTACCCCAACCGCACGTCACCTACCCTAACCGCACGTCACCTACCCCAACCGCACGTCATCTACCCCAACCGCACGTCACCTACCCCAACCGCACGTCACCTACCCCAACCGCACGTCACCTACCCCAACCGCACGTCACCTACCCCAACCGCACGTCACCTACCCCAACCGCACGTCACCTACCCTAACCGCACGTCACCTACCCCAACCGCACGTCACCTACCCTAACCGCACGTCACCTACCCCAACCGCACGTCACCTACCCTAACCGCACGTCACATACCCCAACCGCACGTCACCTACCCCAACCGCACGTCACCTACCCCAACCGCACGTCACCTACCCCAACCGCACGTCACCTACCCCAACCACACGTCACCTACCCCAACCACACGTCACATACCCCAACCGCACGTCACCTACCCCAACCGCACGTCACCTACACCAACCGCATGTCACCTACACCGACCGCACATCACATCCCCTGACCGCACGTCATATCCCCCGACCGCACGTCACCTACCCCAACCGCACGTCACATCCCCCAACCGCACGTCACCTACCCCAACCACACGTCACATACCCCGATCGCACGTCACCTACCCCAACCACACATCACCTACACCGACCGCACGTCACATACCCCAACCGCACGTCACCTACCCCAACCACACGTCACATACCCCGACCGCACGTCAGATACCCCAACCGCACGTCACCTACCCCAACCACACATCACCTACACCGACCGCACGTCACATACCCCAACCACACGTCACATACCCCAACCACACGTCACATACCCCAACCGCACGTCACCTACACCGACCGCATGTCACATACCCCAACTGCACGTCACATACCCCAACCGCACGTCACCTACCCCGACCGCACGTCACATACCCCGATCGCACGTCACATACCCCAACCACACGTCACATACCCCAACCACACGTCACATACCCCAACCGCACGTCACCTACACCGACCGCATGTCACATACCCCAACCGCACGTCACATACCCCAACCGCACGTCACCTACCCCAACCGCACGTCACCTACCCCAACCGCACGTCACCTACCCCAACCGCACGTCACCTACCCCAACCACACGTCACCTACCCCAACCACACGTCACATACCCCAACCGCACGTCACCTACCCCAACCGCACGTCACCTACCCCAACCGCACGTCACCTACACCGACCGCATGTCACCTACACCGACCGCACATCACATCCCCTGACCGCACGTCATATCCCCCGACCGCACGTCACCTACCCCAACCGCACGTCACATCCCCCAACCGCACGTCACCTACCCCAACCACACGTCACATACCCCGATCGCACGTCAGATACCCCAACCGCACGTCACCTACCCCAACCACACATCACCTACACCGACCGCACGTCACATACCCCAACCGCACGTCACCTACCCCAACCGCACGTCACCTACCCCAACCACACGTCACATACCCCGACCGCACGTCAGATACCCCAACCGCACGTCACCTACCCCAACCACACATCACCTACACCGACCGCACGTCACATACCCCAACCACACGTCACATACCCCAACCACACGTCACATACCCCAACCGCACGTCACCTACACCGACCGCATGTCACATACCCCAACTGCACGTCACATACCCCAACCGCACGTCACCTACCCCGACCGCACGTCACATACCCCGATCGCACGTCACATACCCCAACCACACGTCACATACCCCAACCACACGTCACATACCCCAACCGCACGTCACCTACACCGACCGCATGTCACATACCCCAACCGCACGTCACATACCCCAACCGCACGTCACCTACCCCGACCGCACGTCACATACCCCAACCGCACGTCACATACCCCAACCGCACATCACATCCCCTGACCGCACGTCAGATACCCCAACCGCACGTCACATACCCCAACCGCACGTCACATACCCCAACCGCATGTCACCTACCCCAATTTCATGTATCAATATGTCTTCAGGTGTGATCAGTGGGGGGGGCATACAGTTGGGCAAAAAAGTATTCAGTCACCACCAATTGTGGAAGTTCTCCCACTTAGAGATGAGAGAGGCCTGTAATTGTCATCATAGGTACCTCAACTATGAGAGACAAAATGTGGAAACAAATCCAATCACATTGTCTGATTTTTGAAAGAATTTATTTGCAAATTATGGTGGAAAATAAGTATTTGGTGAATATGAAAAGTTCATCTCAATACTTTGTTATATCTCCTTTGTTGGCAATGACAGAGGTCAAACGTTTTCTGTAAGTCTTCACAAGGTTGTCACACACTGTTGCTGGTATGTTGGCCCATTCCTCCATGCAGATCTCCTCTAGAGCAGTGATGTTTTGGGGCTGTCGCTGGGCAACACGGACTTTCAACTCCCTCCAAAGGTTTTCTATGGGGTTGAGATCTGGAGACTGGCTAGGCCACTCCAGGACCTTGAAATGCTTCTTATGAAGCCACTCCTTCGTTGCCCGGGCGGTGTGTTTGGGATCATTGTCATGCTGAAAGACCCAGCCATGTTTCATCTTCAATGCCCTTGCTGATGGGAGGAGGTTTGCACTCAAAATCTCACGATACATGGCCCCATTCATTCTTTCATGTACACGACATGGATCAGTCGTCCTGTTCCCTTTGCAGAGAAACAGCCCCGAAACATGATGTTGCCACCTCCATGCTTCACAGTAGGTATGGTGTTCTTTGGTTGCAACTCAGCATTCCCTCTCCTCCAAACACGACGAGTTGTGTTTCTACCAAACAGTTCTACTTTGGTTTCATCTGACCATATGACATTCTCCCAATCCTCTTCTGTATCATCCAAATGCTCTCTAGCAAACCTCAGACGGGGCCCGGACATGTCTGGCACTGCAGGATCTGAGTCCCTGGCGGCGTAGTGTGTTATTGATGGTAGCCTTTGTTACGTTGGTCCCAGCTCTCTGCAGGTCATTCACTAGGTCCCCCCGTGTGGTTCTGGGATTTTTGCTCACCGTTCTTGTGATCATTTTGACCCCACAGGGTGAGATCTTGCGTGGAGCCCCAGATCGAGGGAGATTATCAGTGGTCTTGTATGTCTTCCATTTTCTAATTATTGCTCCCACAGTAGATTTCTTCACACCAAGCTGCTTGCCTATTGCAGATTCAGTCTTCTTCTTTCTCCATATAGGTGACCTATCTACTTTCACTGATTGCTTCTTTCAAACCACCTTTTATTTTATTTCCATCTCCTACATTCACTTTTTATTTATTTATTATTATTTTTTCATTTTTTTATTTTTTATTTTCTATTTTTCACTTTTCATTTTTCATTTTTCATTTATTATTTATTATTATTTTATTATCATTATTAATAATTTTTTTTTTTCCATTTATTAATTATTCTTTATATATTTTTTTCATATCTTAGTTTATTTTTATCATTTTTCTTATTTTTAACTTTCATTATTTATTATTTAATTTTCACTTTTATATCATATTTTTTTATTATTTTTTTACTTTTCTTTTAGCCTCAGCTTCAGCTTCTTCCTTTTACTCTATTCCCCTCCCTTTTTCCCTCCCTTTCTTGCCTAAGTAGTCTTTTCTCTGTATAGAGGTGGTGCACCCACGGACCGGCCCGTTCCATCTATTTGCATAATCTTTGTTGTCTTCCGGTCTGAATGGCAGTCCATTTGTTGTACCGTTGCCAGGCCAACAGATAGCCATTGTACCCACGTGTGTAAGTGGGAGGGCTATATAAGATGTCCGCTCTGGCAACAGCGCATGCTCTGAAGAAATCCCTGTGACGGATGAAACGCGTCAGCATGACGCCATCACGCTCCACCTAGCGTCACACACAGACCCACCCATCAGCCCTGGGCATTCCGTCCGCCCTCGTGTGAAGCCTCACAGCATGGAACCAGGAAGTGGACGCTGACCTACGCCGCACTCAGACGGCAAGTCCTAACACGCCTCCGCTCCTCATCACCGCTGCTGGCAAACCGAGCACACGGATCCACGAAGCTCCATCCAGCTGATCCGACCTGGATACAACTGCTCCGTACCATCTGAGATGGTCCAAGTGGGATTGGAATGATCCACTAGCCTGCTCCACTTCGGTATCCCGGGACTGGTGAGACTGTATCTGTTCCTATTCTAATCGTGACTGATGTCACCATAGTTACACAGTTGTCTCCCACCCACTGTTAATTTCATTCACAGTGATTATTACCGATGCAGGCACACCTATACCCTGATCCATGTACCATCCCCACATAGCTGCTCATCAACTTCACCAGTCACTGTATGACACTCAGCTGTCAGTGTCTCAATCAGCTATGTCCATGCAATACATCTCAAGGCTCACATAAGGCCTGGCATTGGCATCCTACAAGGCGGACTTCCCCCCCAAACCATACGGCTGCACACACCAATTTCCCAGCCTTGATTTATAACCTCCGGAGATACCTATGAGACGTTTCATGTTTTGCTGTGTATCCATTCATTTATTAATCCAGCTGGGCGTCTTTGTTGTGTGTGTTTAGTCAGGGCCGATCCTAGGCGGGTGCACGGGGTGCAGTTCACCCAGGCGCCACAGAGGTGGGGGCGCTCAAGCGCCAGAGTGCTCCCCTCCCTCCTCCTGCTCTTCTTGGTGTCCACAGGCCGCTCTCTCCGCCGGCGCTGTGTTTCCTGCTTAAGTCCGTCCCCGCCCGCTCCATCCTCCTGTCAGAGGAGATCGGAGCGGCTCTCTGTTCGGAGAGAGACCTGCGCAGTGACGTAGTTGGGGGGCGGGGCAGTCCGTGCCGCGCGACGTACAGTGCCTGTCTGTCATTTATTTTTCTCCTCTCCGTCACGATCTTCTCCACCCGGGTGGCGCGGCTGCACGCCCGGGTGGGGTTTGTCCTGGGGGGGTCTGTGGGGGGACTCGGAGATTCTGTACTAATAGAGGAGGGGGGGTTTGTGGGGGGGGTCTTTACTAAATTAGTACAGACTCCTCCCCACAAACCCCCACTCCTCTATTGGTACAGACTCCCCCCCACAAACCCCCCCTCCTCTATTAGTACTACTAATAGAGGAGGGGGGGTTTGTGGGGGGTCTGTACTAATAGAGGAGGGGGGGTTTGTGAGGGGGAGTCTGTACTAATGGAGGGGGGGTAGTTTGTCCTGAAGGGGGTCTGTACTAATGGGGGGTTAATTTATCGGGGGGTCTGTACTAATGGAGGGGGGTTTGTCCTGAGGGGGGGTCTGTACTTATGGAGGGGGAGTCTGTACTAATGGAGGGGGTGGTTTTTGGGGGGGGTCTACTCTGTACTAATGGAGGGGGGGTGGTTAGTGGGGGGGATCTGTACTAATGGAGGGGGGGGGGGTTTGTCCTGAGGGGGGTCTGTACTAATGGGGGAGTGGTTTGTCGGGAGGTCTGTACTAATGGAGCGGGGAGGTTTGTCCTGAGGGGGGGTCTGTACTAATGGGGGGGGTGGTTTATGGGGGGTCTGTACTAATGGACGGGGTGGTTTGTGTGTGGGGGGTTGTACTAATGGAGGGGGGTAGTTTGTCCTGAGGGGGGGGTCTGTACTAATAGGGGGGTGGTTTGTCAGGAGGTCTGTACTAATGGGGGGGGGAGGTTTGTCCTGAGGGGGGGTCTGTACTAACGGATGGGGGGGTCTGTACTAATGGAGGGGGGGTCTGTACTAATGGAGGGGGGGTCTGTACTAATGGAGAGGGGGTCTGTACTAATGGAGAGGGGGTCTGTACTAATGGAGGGGGGGTCTGTACTAATGGAGCGGGGGTCTGTACTAATGGAGCGGGGGTCTGTACTAATGGATGGGGGGGTCTGTACTAATGGAGAGGGGGTCTGTCCTGGGGGGTCTGTTCTAATGGAGGGGGGGTCTGTACTAATGGAGGGGGGGTCTGTACTAATGGAGGGGGGGTCTGTACTAATGCGGGGGTCTGTCCTGGGGGGTCTGTACTAATGGAGGGTGGTTTGTCCTGTGGGGGTCTGTACAAATGGAGGGGGGTTACCTGGGGGGGATCTGTACTGTGTAAGGTCTGTACTGAGGGAGGGGTTTATTCTTAGTGCGGGTTCTGCACTGCCGGAGGGGGGTCTATATGTAGTGGAGGGGGGTCTGTACTGAGGGGCAACTATAGTTGGTGGAAGGGGGGTGACCCCAACCCTAGTAAAGCCAATGCAGCTGCGGGCTCTCCTCCCCCCCCCTCTCCTTCCCCCCCTCTCCTTTCCCCCCTCCCTCTCCTTTCCCCCCTCCCTCTCCTCCTGCGTGCTGCTGTACTAGTGAGCGGTGCTGGCCAGCACAGCTGCCCACTATGTTTCTTCCCCCGCCTTCATATCAACCAGGGAGGAAACAGAATAGAAAAAGGAGCAGAGAAGAGGATTGTGGGACATATAGTCCTGAGTCCTGTAACACGGAAACTGCAGCTCACACAGCATGCTCAGCTGAATGGGAAAGAGAGAGAGAGCCAGGAGCCGGGACAGCTTTCAGGAAAGTACACCCAGGACTCCAGAGGGAGAGGACAGTGCTGAGGGAACACCATCAGAGAGAGAACCCCGCTGCCCTGCGCCACCAGAGGGAAAGCCACACAGCCTAGCGCCATCCCTGGCAGAGAAAGGAATGGAGTCATTGCAGGAATACAGATCTGGGTGATACCCAGCGGAGTCACCATGGGCAATTCAGAGTGAGCTGACTCCTGATCAGAGGAAACGTTGCTGTATTGCTGGGTTAGGTGAGAGGGCCGGTAGGCCATTATGTACTAATGTCCATAGGAACTGCAGTCTTTGACCATCTCTTGTAACATGTCTGCAGTCTCTGACCATCTTCTGTATTATGTCTGCAGTCTCTGACCATCTCCTGTATTATGTCTGCAGTCTCTGACCATCTCCTGTAGTATTTCTGCAGTCTCTGACCATTGCCTGTAGTATGTCTGCAGTCTCTGACCATCTCCTGTATTATGTCTGCAATCTCTGATCATCTCCTGTACTATGTCTGCAGTCTCTGACCATCTCCTGTACTATGTCTGCAGTCTCTGACCATCTCCTGTATTATGTCTGCAGTCTCTGACCATCTCCTGTACTATGTCTGCAGTCTCTGACCATCTCCTGTACTATGTCTGCAGTCTCTGATCATCTCCTGTATTATGTCTGCAGTCTCTGACCGTCTCCTGTACTATGTCTGCAGTCTCTGATCATCTCCTGTACTATGTCTGCAGTCTCTGATCATCTCCTGTATTATGTCTGCAGTCTCTGACCATCTCCTGTAGTATTTCTGCAGTCTCTGGCTATCTCCTGTACTATGTCTGCAGTCTCTGACCATCTCCTATATTATGTCTGCAGTCTCTCACCATCTCCTGTAGTATTTCTGCAGTCTCTGGCTATCTCCTGTACTATGTCTGCAGTCTCTGACCATCGGCCGTAGTATGTCTGCAGTCTCTGACCATCTCCTGTATTATGTCTGCAGTCTCTGACCATCTCCTGTACTATGTCTACGGTCTCTGACCATCTCCTGTACTATGTCTGCAGTCTCTGACCATTGCCTGTAGTATGTCTGCAGTCTCTGACCATCTCCTGTATTATGTCTGCAATCTCTGACCATCTCCTGTACTATGTCTGCAGTCTCTGACCATCTCCTGTACTATGTCTGCAGTCTCTGACCATCTCCTGTATTATGTCTGCAATCTCTGACCATCTCCTGTACTATGTCTGAAGTCTCTGACCATCTCCTGTACTATGTCTGCAGTCTCTGACCATCTCCTGTACTATGTCTGCAGTCGCTGATCATCTCCTGTATTATGTCTGCAGTCTCTGACCATCTCCTGTACTATGTCTGCAGTCTCTGACCATCTCCTGTATTATGTCTGCAGTCTCTGACCATCTCCTGTACTATGTCTGCAGTCTCTGACCATCTCCTGTATTATGTCTGCAGTCTCTGACCATCTCCTGTATTATGTCTGCAGTCTCTGACCATCTCCTGTACTATGTCTGCAGTCTCTGGCTATCTCCTGTACTATGTCTGCAGTCTCTGACCATCTCCTGTACTATGTCTGCAGTTTCTGACCATCTCCTGTACTATGTCTGCAGTCTCTGACCATCTCCTGTACTATGTCTGCAGTCTCTGACCATCTCCTGTACTATGTCTGCAGTCTCTGACCATCTCCTGTATTATGTCTGCAGTCTCTGATCATCTCCTGTACTATGTCTGCACTCTCTGACCATCTCCTGTATTATGTCTGCAGTCTCTGACCATCTCCTGTATTATGTCTGCAGTCTCTGACCATCTCCTGTACTATGTCTACAGTCTCTGGCTATCTCCTGTACTATGTCTGCAGTCTCTGACCATCTCCTGTACTATGTCTGCAGTCTCTGATCATCTCCTGTATTATGTCTGCAGTCTCTGACCATCTCCTGTACTATGTCTGCAGTCTCTGACCATCTCCTGTACTATGTCTGCAGTCTCTGATCATCTCCTGTATTATGTCTGCAGTCTCTGACCATCTCCTGTACTATGTCTGCAGTCTCTGACCATCTCCTGTACTATGTCTGCAGTCTCTGACCATCTCCTGTATTATGTCTGCAGTCTCTGACCATCTCCTGTACTATGTCTGAAGTCTCTGGGCATCTCCTGTACTATGTCTGCAGTCTCTGACCATCTCCTGTATTATGTCTGCAGTCTCTGACCATCTCCTGTACTATGTCTGAAGTCTCTGATCATCTCCTGTATTATGTCTGCAGTCTCTGACCATCTCCTGTACTATGTCTGCAGTCTCTGACCATCTCCTGTACTATGTCTGCAGTCTCTGATCATCTCCTGTACTATGTCTGAAGTCTCTGGGCATCTCCTGTACTATGTCTGCAGTCTCTGACCATCTCCTGTACTATGTCTGCAGTCTCTGACCATCTCCTCTACTATGTCTGCAGTCTCTGACCATCTCATGCACTATGTCTGCAGTCTCTGACTGTCTCTTGTATCATAACTACAATCTCTGACCATCTCTTGTAACATGTCTGCAGTCTCTGATCATCTCCTTTATTATGTCTGCAGTCTCTGACCATCTCCTGTACTATGTCTGCAGTCTCTGACCATCTCCTGTACTATGTCTGCAGTCTCTGACCATCTCCTGCACTATGTCTGCAGTCTCTGACCATCTCCTGTTCTATTATTGCAGTCTGTGACTGTCTCTTGTATCATAACTACAGTCTCTGACCATCTCCTGTATCATGTCTGCAGTCTCTGACCATCTCCTGTACTATGTCCGCAGTCTCTGATCATCTCCTGTACTATGTCTGCAGTCTCTGATCATCTCTTGTATTATGTCTGCAGTCTCGGATCATCTCCTGTAGTATGTCTGCAGTCTCTGACCATCTCCTGTAGTATGTCTGCAGTCTCTGATCATCTCCTGTACTATGTCTGCAGTCTCTGATCATCTCCTGTATTATGTCTGCAGTCTCTGATCATCTCCTGTATTATGTCTGCAGTCTCTGACCATCTCCTGTATTATGTCTGCAGTCTCTGACCATCTCCTGTACTATGTCTACAGTCTCTGGCTATCTCCTGTACTATGTCTGCAGTCTCTGACCATCTCCTGTACTATGTCTGCAGTCTCTGATCATCTCCTGTATTATGTCTGCAGTCTCTGACCATCTCCTGTACTATGTCTGCAGTCTCTGACCATCTCCTGTACTATGTCTGCAGTCTCTGATCATCTCCTGTATTATGTCTGCAGTCTCTGACCATCTCCTGTACTATGTCTGCAGTCTCTGACCATCTCCTGTACTATGTCTGCAGTCTCTGACCATCTCCTGTATTATGTCTGCAGTCTCTGACCATCTCCTGTACTATGTCTGAAGTCTCTGGGCATCTCCTGTACTATGTCTGCAGTCTCTGACCATCTCCTGTATTATGTCTGCAGTCTCTGACCATCTCCTGTACTATGTCTGAAGTCTCTGATCATCTCCTGTATTATGTCTGCAGTCTCTGACCATCTCCTGTACTATGTCTGCAGTCTCTGACCATCTCCTGTACTATGTCTGCAGTCTCTGATCATCTCCTGTACTATGTCTGAAGTCTCTGGGCATCTCCTGTACTATGTCTGCAGTCTCTGACCATCTCCTGTACTATGTCTGCAGTCTCTGACCATCTCCTCTACTATGTCTGCAGTCTCTGACCATCTCATGCACTATGTCTGCAGTCTCTGACTGTCTCTTGTATCATAACTACAATCTCTGACCATCTCTTGTAACATGTCTGCAGTCTCTGATCATCTCCTTTATTATGTCTGCAGTCTCTGACCATCTCCTGTACTATGTCTGCAGTCTCTGACCATCTCCTGTACTATGTCTGCAGTCTCTGACCATCTCCTGCACTATGTCTGCAGTCTCTGACCATCTCCTGTTCTATTATTGCAGTCTGTGACTGTCTCTTGTATCATAACTACAGTCTCTGACCATCTCCTGTA
The DNA here is from genome assembly GCA_037952835.1 of Lithobates septentrionalis. Taxonomy (NCBI): domain Eukaryota; kingdom Metazoa; phylum Chordata; class Amphibia; order Anura; family Ranidae; genus Lithobates; species Lithobates septentrionalis. The sequence continues at coordinate 119,015 of JBBDGP010000599.1, forward strand.
TCATGTCTGCAGTCTCTGACCATCTCCTGTACTATGTCCGCAGTCTCTGATCATCTCCTGTACTATGTCTGCAGTCTCTGATCATCTCTTGTATTATGTCTGCAGTCTCGGATCATCTCCTGTAGTATGTCTGCAGTCTCTGACCATCTCCTGTAGTATGTCTGCAGTCTCTGATCATCTCCTGTACTATGTCTGCAGTCTCTGATCATCTCCTGTATTATGTCTGCAGTCTCTGACCGTCTCCTGTACTATGTCTGGGGGTTCTTTCTAACAGACTCTCTAACAGAAGCCCTCTTTGTGTGCATCAGAGAGACTCCCTTCCAGGTCTCATTAGTGTACGCTCTTCCTGTATTTTTTTTTATTGTTAAAAGATCATGGGAGGATCCTGGGGTAACAAAGACTTCTTAGGGGAGCATCTCTGTGTTTGAGTCGTTGCCATAGAAACATTTGTAAAGGGGAGGAGTTGGTAAGATGACCACGCCCATGTGGGGGCGCCAGAAATATTTCTGCACCCAGGCGCCGGTGACCCTAGGATCGGCCCTGTGTTTAGTGGTGGCCATCTGTGTGTTGTTCTGTTCCTAGACAACGTTGTCTATTTTATTTTTATTTTCTTAGTGTCAGGTCTTGGTTCACTTATTGTCATTATTTTTGATTTTGTGTTTGGTGTACATGTGGAATTATTCAACTTTATATTAAATTTTTCATATTTTTGCTAATCTGCTGGTTCCTTGTTGATGAATTCTTTTTCCCTGGGTGGAACTGGCACCTGTCCCGTTCCTTTCCCCTGGGTCCCTTTTTTTTTTTGAGATTCAGTCTTCCCAGCCTGGTGCAGGTCTACAATCTTGTTTCTGGTGTCCTTCGACAGCTCTTTGGTCTTCACCATAGTGGAGTTTGGAGTGTGACTGTTTGAGGTTGTGGACAGGTGTCTTTTATACTGATAACAAGTCCAAACAGGTGCCATTAATACAGGTAATGAGTGGAGGAGAGAGGAGCCTCTTATAGAAGAAGATACAGATCTGTGAGAGCCAGAAATCTCGCTTGTTTGTAGGAGACCAAATACTTATTTTCCACCATAATTTGCAAATAAATTCTTTCAGAAATCAGACAATGTGATTGGATTTGTTTCCACATTTTGTCTCACATAGTTTAGGTATATCTATGATGACAATTACAGACCTCTCTCATCTTTTTAAGTGGGAGAACTTGTACAATTGGTGGTGACTAAATACTTTTTTGCCCCACTGTAGATAATAGTGACAGTTGAAGGGAAGCCCTATATGTGCTGCAGTGAGGCCCATCACCCACCCCTCCATTCCGTATCCGACTGGATCTTCACTGACTTTGAATATAAGGAGCAGATCACACATTGGACAATATTCAGTTATTTAGACCTAGATGGTCCAATATTTGACCCGTGTATGAAGAGTCTTCATTGGATACTTACTGGCTCCATATGCTGGATGTGGACGATGTCCCCAATAACTCCAGAATCGATCAGTTCCTAAAGACAAGGACACAATGAGATGAGAAGAGAGCTTTACAGAGAAAGTTCCGGCAATCAGAACTTCTTATATTTATAACCCCCCGAGGACAGATCAAAGGATTATCCATGGAATTCACTGGGAAGACCGCAGGGACCGGTCCTCCAGGAACCATCATTGATAACAGATTCCATTCATAATCATTAGATGGATAATGTGACCTACATTACCATCCCCTACAAAACCAACACATGGACTGGATTAGTCATTATCTGCAATTTATTGTGTTCAATCTTCCATCAGTGAACGGCTTTTATGTTCTGAATTTATGTAGTGAGTGATAATTCGGTGATCTCCGGTCATCTTCTCAGCCAGGATCACATAGGTGGTCCAGGAGACAGAGAGAAGCAAACCACCCCTGAGCATGGACACCGTCCCCTGAGCTATGGGCCATGGAAGGCGCCATTGGTGAGAATGTGCAACAAAAGAAAGTATCCCTACACAGAGTGGCCCTGTGGATACATAAATGTATAAAAGTGCCACGTCCTATGATTATTGCGACAAAAGAGAAAATATAGAGGGGACTTCGGACTTTGTAGGCACAGTAACATCACATAATCTTGTATAAAAACTAATTTATTGAAAAAAACATATACATAGAAAATACGTTTAAAAGCCACAGATCACAAAAACTATATCTGATATGAGATATTTGACAGACCAGGTGCTATACAAAACCATCTAGTTAATACAACTCAGACATAAGGATGATCATCCCGGGTAGCGACAAGTCCGAGGCGGCGGTTGAATAGCAGGTCATAAGATATAAGGTACGTGTCATAATGAGCATCTTTATGACACGTACCTTATATCTTATGACCTGCTATTCAACCGCCGCCTCGGACTTGTCGCTACCCGGGATGATCATCCTTATGTCTGATTTGTATTAACTAGATGGTTTTGTATAGCACCTGGTCTGTCAAATATCTCATATCAGATATAGTTTTTGTGATCTGTGGCTTTTAAACGTATTTTCTATGTATATGTTTTTTTCAATAAATTAGTTTTTATACAAGATTATGTGATGTTACTGTGCCTACAAAGTCCGAAGTCCCCTCTATATTTTCTCTATTGGTGAGAATGTGAAGTATTTTCAGTGGGCAGCGGAGGGCGCCATTGGTGAGAATGTGAAGGATTTTCGGTGGGCCGTGGAGGGCGCCATTGGTGAGAATGTGAAGGATTTTCAGTGGGCAGTGGAGGGCACCATTGGTGAGAATGTGAAGGATTTTCAGTGGGCCGTGGAGGGCGCCATTGGTGAGAATGTGAAGGATTTTCAGTGCGCAGTGGAGAGCGCCATTGGTGAGAATGTGAAGGATTTTCAGTGGGCCGTGGAGGGCGCCATTGGTGAGAATGGGAAGGATTTTCAGTGGGCAGTGGAGGGCGCCATTGGTCAGAATGTGAAGGATTTTCAGTGGGCAGTGGAGGGCGTCATTGGTGAGAATGTGAAGGATTTTCAGTGGGCAGTGGAGGGTGCCATTGGTGAGAATGTGAAGGATTTTCAGTGGGCAGTGGAGGACGCCATTGGTCAGAATGTGAAGGATTTTCAGTGGGCCGTGGAGGGCGCCATTGGTGAGAATGTGAAGTATTTTCAGTGGGCAGTGGAGGGCGCCATTGATGAGAATGTGAAGGATTTTCAGTGGGCAGTGGAGGGCGCCATTGGTGAGAATGTGAAGGATTTTCAGTGGGCAGTGGAGGGCGCCATTGGTGAGAATGTGAAGGGTTTTCAGTGGGCCGTGGAGGGCGCCATTGGTGAGAATGTGAAGGGTTTTCAGTGGGCTGTGGAGGGCGCCATTGGTGAGAATGTGAAGGGTTTTCAGTGGGCCGTGGAGGGCGCCATTGGTGAGAATGTGAAGTATTTTCAGTGGGCCGTGGAGGGCGCCATTGGTGAGAATGTGAAGGGTTTTCAGTGGGCCGTGGAGGGCGCCATTGGTGAGAATGTGAAGGGTTTTCAGTGGGCCGTGGAGGGTGCCATTGGTGAGAATGTGAAGGGTTTTCAGTGGGCCGTGGAGGGCGCCATTGGTGAGAATGTGAAGTATTTTCAGTGGGCAGTGGAGAGCGCCATTAGTCAGAATGTGAAGGGTTTTCAGTGGGCCGTGGAGGGCGCCATTGGTGAGAATGTGAAGGATTTTCAGTGGGCAGTGGAGGGCGCCATTGGTGAGAATGTGAAGGATTTTCAGTGGGCCGTGGAGGGCGCCATTGGTGAGAATGTGAAGGGTTTTCAGTGGGCCGTGGAGGGCGCCATTGGTGAGAATGTGAAGTATTTTCAGTGGGCAGTGGAGGGCGCCATTAGTCAGAATGTGAAGGGTTTTCAGTGGGCCGTGGAGGGCGCCATTGGTGAGAATGTGAAGGATTTTCAGTGGGCAGTGGAGGGCACCATTGGTGAGAATGTGAAGGATTTTCAGTGGGCCGTGGAGGGCGCCATTGGTGAGAATGTGAAGGATTTTCAGTGGGCAGTGGAGGGCACCATTGGTGAGAATGTGAAGGATTTTCAGTGGGCAGTGGAGGGCACCATTGGTGAGAATGTGAAGGATTTTCAGTGGGCCGTGGAGGGCGCCATTGGTGAGAATGTGAAGGATTTTCAGTGCGCAGTGGAGAGCGCCATTGGTGAGAATGGGAAGTATTTTCAGTGGGCCGTGGAGGGCGCCATTGGTGAGAATGTGAAGGGTTTTCAGTGGATGCACACAATAATAAGACCTAAAAGAAGCAAAGTTCACCCTTCCGGTTAATCTGGTGAAGGATTTTGATCCTTGAACTTCTTTTCATCTTTTAATTGACTCTCAATAACGAGGAGAACTGATGATTAACCGACTTGAATGGTGGGAAAGTCACCTTCGTTCTCAGGCAGAGCTATTCATTAACAGAGAATATAACAAAGTACAGAGATCATCAACGGGAAGATCTCCTTCCATGAAGAGGTCCATCTACAGGCCAAGGACCACCGGCTACAATACCAGAGAACCGCCATGGAGGGTCTGCAGAGTTCTGATCCTCGGCTTTATCTCACTTCTGATGGCCGACATTTGGAAGATTTATAGATTTTCGGAGACCTCAGCTGGTGTGTCAGGAGGTCAGAGGTCATCTGAAGGGTGAACTGCCTGACCACACACAATGCAAACTCAGGAGATGGGCGATGCCATGTGAGGCCAAGAAGTCAACGGCGTCTTCTGACACCTCTGACTGCCTTGGCAATGCCGCCCACCATTCTTCTATCCCGAGGATTCCTTATAAGTGATATGATCAGCCATAACATTATGATCACCCACCTAATATTCAGGAGGTCCCAGCTTTGCTACTAAATCAGCCCTGGCCCATTGAGGCATGGACTTCACTAGACCTCTGAAGGTACGCTGTGGTATCTGGCACCAAGCTGCCACTAACAGATCCTTCAAGTCCTATAAGTTGGGAGGTGTGGCCTCCAAGGATTGGACTTGTTTTTCTAGTACATACAACAGATGCTCGATTGGATTGAGATCTGGAGAATTTGGAGGCCAAGTTAATAACTCAAACTAATTGTTGTGTTCCCCAAAACATTCTTGAATTCATCAGACTAGGCCACCTTCTTCCATTGCTCCATGGTCCAGTTCTAACGCTCATGTGCCCAAGTAATTGATCACTTCCAATCGTTTCCATGAAAAATCTTTCCCAGAGCCCCCTGTCTCTGTACATCTATGTAGATAAGGGGTCCCCAAACTTTCTAAACAAAGGGCAAGTTTACTGTCCTTTAGTCTTTGAGGGGCCGAACTGTACTCAGTATAAGTAGAAAAAGCCCAGGCATCAATGGGAGTAAAAAATACCTCATCATTGGTGTCAGTGGGAGGAATAGTGCCCCATCATTGGTATCAGTGGGAGGAATAGTGCCCCATCATTGGTATCAGTGGGAGGAATAGTGCCCCATCATTGGTATCAGTAGGAGGAATAGTGTCCCCAACATTGGTATCAGTGGGAGGAATAGTGTCCCATCATTGGTATCAGTGGGAGGAATAGTGTCCCATCATTGGTGTCAGTGGGAGGAATAGTATCCCATCATTGGTATCAGTGGGAGGAATAGTGCCCCATCATTGGTGTCAGTGGGAGGAATAGTGTCCCCATCATTGGTATCAGTGGGAGGAATAGTGTCCCCATCATTGGTATCAGTGGGAGGAATAGTGTCCCATCATTGGTGTCAGTGGGAGTAATAGTGTCCCCATCATTGGTATCAGTGGGAGGAATAGTGCCCCATCATTGGTGTCAGTGGGAGGAATAGTGTCCCATCATTGGTATCAGTGGAGGAATAGTGTCCCCATCATTGGTATCAGTGGGAGTAATAGTGTCCCCATCATTGGTATCAGTGGGAGGAATAGTGCCCCATCATTGGTGTCAGTGGGAGGAATAGTGCCCCATCATTGGTATCAGTGGGAGGAATAGTGTCCCCATCATTGGTATCAGTGGGAGGAATAGTGCCCCATCATTGGTATCAGTGGGAGGAATAGTGTCCCATCATTGGTGTCAGTGGGAGGAATAGTGTCCCATCATTGGTGTCAGTGGGAGGAATAGTGTCCCATCATTGGAGTCAGTGGGAGGAATAGTGCCCCACCCATCATTGGTGTCAGTGGGAGGAATAGTGCCCCACCCATCATTGGTGTCAGTGGGAGGAATAGTGCCCCACCCATCATTGGTGTCAGTGGGAGGAATAGTGCCCCATCATTGGAGTCAGTGGGAGGAATAGTGCCCCACCCATCATTGGTGTCAGTGGGAGGAATAGTGTCCCATCATTGGTGTCAGTGGGAGGAATAGTGTCCCATCATTGGTGTCAGTGGGAGGAATAGTGTCCCATCATTGGAGTCAGTGGGAGGAATAGTGCCCCACCCATCATTGGTGTCAGTGGGAGGAATAGTGCCCCATCATTGGTGTCAGTGGGAGGAATAGTGCCCCATCATTGGTGTCAGTGGGAGGAATAGTGTCCCATCATTGGAGTCAGTGGAAGGAATAGTGCCCCATCATTGGTGTCAGTGGGAGGAATAGTGCCCCATCATTGGTGTCAGTGGGAGGAATAGTGTCCCATCATTGGTGTCAGTGGGAGGAATAGTGTCCCATCATTGGTATCAGTGGGAGGAATAGTGTCCCAACATTGGTATCAGTGGGAGGAATAGTGTCCCATCATTGGTATCAGTGGGAGGAATAGTGTCCCATCATTGGTATCAGTGGGAGGAATAGTGTCCCATCATTGGTATCAGTGGGAGGAATAGTGTCCCATCATTGGTGTCAGTGGGAGGAATAGTGCCCCAATGGCCAAATAAAGGCAAGGGCTGCAGTTTGGAGAACATCTGGTATCTCTCATTCTCCCTATTGTGAGATTTTTCCACAATTGGCATTTATTTTGGTTTCTCTCATTTCCTGTGCAATTTTTTGTATCTTCCGTCCAGAAGTGAGGAGCATAGAGAGTGGGGAGTGAGGAGTGAGGACTGGACAGAGCGAGGAGTGAGGAGCGGGGAGTGAGGAGCGAGGAGCAGGGAGTGAGAAGCGTAGAGAGCGGGGAGCGAGGAGTGAGGACTGGACAGAGTGAGGAGTAAGGAGCGGTGAGTGAGGAGCGGACAGAGTGAGGAGTGAGGAGCAAGGAGCGAGGAGCGGGCAGTGAGGAGTGAGGAGCAAGGAGTGTGGACCGGACAGAGCGAGGAGTGGGCAATGAGGAGCAGACAGTGAGGAGCGGACGGAGCGAGGAGTCTAGACCGGACAGAGCGAGGAGTGAGGAGCGAGGAGCGGGGAGTGAGGAGCGGGGAGTGAGGAGCGGACAGAGCGAGGAGTGAGGAGCAGGGAGTGAGAAGCGTAGAGAGCGGGGAGTGAGGACCGGACAGAGCGAGGAGTGAGGAGCGGGGAGTGAGGAGCGGACAGAGTGAGGAGTGAGGAGCAAGGAGCGAGGAGCGGGCAGTGAGGAGCAAGGAGTGTGGACCGGACAGAGCGAGGAGTGGGCAATGAGGAGCAGACAGTGAGGAGCGGACAGAGCGAGGAGTGAGGAGCGAGGAGCAGGGAGTGAGAAGCGTAGAGAGCGGGGAGTGAGGACCGGACAGAGCGAGGAGTGAGGAGCGGGGAGTGAGGAGCGGACAGATTGAGGAGTGAGGAGCAAGGAGCGAGGAGCGGGCAGTGAGGAGCAAGGAGTGTGGACCGGACAGAGCGAGGAGTGGGCAATGAGGAGCAGACAGTGAGGAGCGGACGGAGCGAGGAGTGTAGACCGGACAGAGCGAGGAGCGGGGAGTGAGGAGCGGGGAGTGAGGAGCGGACAGAGCGAGGAGTGAGGAGCGAGGAGCAGGGAGTGAGAAGCGTAGAGAGCGGGGAGCGAGGAGTGAGGACCGGACAGAGCGAGGAGTGAGGAGCAGGGAGTGAGAAGCGTAGAGAGCGAGGAGTGAAGAGCAGGGAGTGAGGAGCAAGGAGCGAGGAGCGGGCAGTGAGGAGCAAGGAGTGTGGACCGGACAGAGCGAGGAGTGGGCAATGAGGAGCAGACAGTGAGGAGCGGACGGAGCGAGGAGTGTAGACCGGACAGAGCGAGGAGCGGGGAGTGAGGAGCGGGGAGTGAGGAGCGGGGAGTGAGGAGCGGACAGAGCGAGGAGTGAGGAGCGAGGAGCAGGGAGTGAGAAGCGTAGAGAGCGGGGAGCGAGGAGTGAGGAGCGGACAGAGCGAGGAGTGAGGAGCAGGGAGTGAGAAGCGTAGAGAGCGAGGAGTGAGGAGCAGGGAGTGAGGAGCAGGGAGCGAGGAGTGAGTGAGGAGTGAGGACCGGACAGAGCGAGGAGTGAGGAGCAGGGAGCGAGGAGTGAGGAGCAGGGAGCGAGGAGTGAAGATCTGTCCTCGGTATATAGAAGCTCCATGGAGGATTTTAGGATGAATAGAGGTGGATTTGAAGTCCTCCATAAATATTGTCTTTACCTTGATTTGGACGGACACGGGATGGTAGCGCAGGACGTGTCCCACCGCCAGCATGACTCCGTTCTCTTTACATGTGGAGACGATTTCTTTGCAGTCCTCCGGAGTCACCTACATGGAGATCAGAGAAGAAACACTTTTATATCACAACTATCTTCTATATGAGGAAATCGCTACAATCTCATCTCCCATTGGTACAATGTATCTCCAGACACAATGGTGAAAGGATTGGATGGAGGGGGGAGGGGGAGAATCTCTGTCAGCAAAGTAGGGAATAAAATCCATCACATCCCTTAGTAAAAGCAGCACACGGTACACATAAACACGGGCTAGGCACACAGTACACATAAACACTGGCTAGGCACACAATACACATAAACACCGGCTAGGCACACGGTACACATAAACACCAGCTAGGCACACGGTACACATAAACCGTGGCTAGGCACACAGTGCACATAAACACTGGCTAGGCACACAATACACATAAACACCGGCTAGGCACACGGTACACATAAACACCAGCTAGGCACACAGTACACATAAACCCTGGCTAGGCACACGGTACACATAAACACCAGCTAGGCACACGGTATACATAAACACCGGCTAGGCACACAGTACACATAAACACTGGCTAGACACACAGTGCACATAAACACTGGCTAGGCACACGGTACACATAAACACCAGCTAGGCACACAGTACACATAAACACTGGATAGGCACACGGTACACATAAACACCAGCTAGGCACACAGTACACATAAACACCGGCTAGGCACACAGTATACATAAACACTGGCTAGGCACACAGTACACATAAACACCGGCTAGGCACACGGTACACATAAACACCGGCTAGGCACACAATACACATAAACACCGGCTAGGCACACAGTACACATAAACACCGGCTAAGCACACAGTACACATAAACATTGGCTAGGCACACGGTACACATAAACACCGGCTAGGCACACAATACACATAAACACCGGCTAGGCACACGGTACACATAAACACTGGCTAGGCACACAGTACACATAAACACCGGCTAGGCACACAGTACACATAAATACCGGCTAGGCACACGGTACACACAAACACTGGCTAGGCACACAGTACACATAAACACCGGCTAGGCACACGGTACACATAAACACCGGCTAGGCACACGGTACATATAAACCCTGGCTAGGCACACGGTACACATAAACACCAGCTAGGCACACAGTATACATAAACACTGGCTAGGCACACGGTACACATAAACACCAGCTAGGCACATGGTATACATAAACACCAGCTAGGCACACAGTACACATAAACACTGCCTAGGCACACAGTACACATAAACACTGGCTAGGCACACGGTACACATAAACACCAGCTAGGCACACAGTACACATAAACCCTGGCTAGGCACACAGTACACATAAACACTGGCTAAGCACACAGTACACATAAACACCGTTAGGCACACGGTACACATAAACACCGGCTAGGCACACGGTACACATAAACACCAGCTAGGCACACAGTACACATAAACCCTGGCTAGGCACACAGTACACATAAACACTGGCTAAGCACACAGTACACATAAACACCGTTAGGCACACGGTATACATAAACACCGGCTAGGCACACGGTACACATAAACACCAGCTAGGCACACAGTACACAAACACTGGCTAGGCACACGGTACACATAAACACCAGCTAGGCACACAGTACACATAAACACCAGCTAGGCACACAGTACACATAAACACCGGCTAAGCACACAGTACACATAAACACCGTTAGGCACACGGTATACATAAACACTGGCTAGGCACACGGTACACATAAACACTGGCTAGGCACACAGTACACATAAACACCGGCTAGGCACACAGTACACATAAATACCGGCTAGGCACACGGTACACACAAACACTGGCTAGGCACACAGTACACATAAACACCAGCTAGGCACACGGTACACATAAACACTGGCTAGGCACACGGTACACATAAACCCTGGCTAGGCACACAGTACACATAAACACCAGCTAGGCACACGGTATACATAAACACCGGCTAGGCACACGGTATACATAAACACCGGCTAGGCACACAGTACACATAAACACTGGCTAGACACACAGTACACATAAACACCAGCTAGGCACACAGTACACATAAACACTGGCTAGGCACACGGTACACATAAACACCAGCTAGGCACACAGTACACATAAACCCTGGCTAGGCACACAGTACACATAAACACTGGCTAGGCACACAGTACACATAAACACCGGCTAAGCACACAGTACACATAAACACCGGCTAGGCACACGGTACACATAAACACCAGCTAGGCACACAGTACACATAAACCCTGGCTAGGCACACAGTACACATAAACACTGGCTAGGCACACGGTACACATAAACACCAGCTAGGCACACAGTACACATAAACCCTGGCTAGGCACACAGTACACATAAACACTGGCTAGGCACACAGTACACATAAACACCGGCTAAGCACACAGTACACATAAACACCGGCTAGGCACACGGTACACATAAACACCAGCTAGGCACACAGTACACATAAACCCTGGCTAGGCACACAGTACACATAAACACTGGCTAGGCACACAGTACACATAAACACCGGCTAAGCACACAGTACACATAAACACCGGCTAGGCACACGGTACACATAAACACCGGCTAGGCACACGGTACACATAAACACCGGCTAGGCACACAGTACACATAAATACCGACTAGGCACACAGTACACATAAACACTGGCTAGGCACACAGTACACATAAACACTGGCTAGGCACACGGTACACATAAACACCGGCTAGGCACACGGTACACATAAACACCGGCTAGGCACACAGTACACATAAATACCGGCTAGGCACACGGTACATATAAACACTGGCTAGGCACCCGGTACACATAAACACTGGCTAGGCACACAGTACACATAAACACTGGTTAGGCACACAGTACACATAAACACTGGCTAGGCACACAGTACACATAAACACTGGTTAGGCACACAGGTAACCCTTTGATCGCCCCTGATCTTTAACCCCTTCCCAGCCAGTGTCATTAGTACAGTGACAGTGCATATTTTTAGCACTGATCACTGTATTGGTGTCACAGGTTCCCACATAGTTTCAAAAGTGTCAGTTAGGTGTCCAATTTGTCCACCACAAAATATTGCAGTCCCGCTATAAGTCGCTGATCGCTGCCATTTCTAGTATAAAATAAATAAATAAACAACAAATAATAACTCCAATACATATCCCATAGTTTGTAGATGTGATAACTTTTGCGCAAACCAATCAATATTCACTTATTGGGATTTTTGTAAAGCAGATACATGTAGAAGAATATATACTGAACTAAATTGATGAAGAAATTTAAGTTATAACATTTTTTTATTGGATGTTTTATAGCAGAAAGTAAAAAATATTGGTGTTTTTTTTTTTTTTTTTGCAAAATTGTTGCTCTTTTTTTTGTTTATAGTGCAAAAAATAAAAATACAGAAGTGATCAAATATTACCAAAAGAAATCTCTATTTGTGGGGAAAAAAAGGACCTGGTCATAAGGGGGGAGGGGGTAAATCTTCCAGAGGGCAAGTGAATAGTGGTACAGGGAAGGGGGGGGGGCCTGTGTCCTCATTGGGTGGGGGCTGTGTGTCTTTATTTGGGGGGGGGCCCTGTGTCCTCATAGGGTGGGGGCTGTGTGTCTTTATTTGGGGGGGGGGCCCTGTGTCCTCATAGGGTGGGGGCTGTGTGTCTTTATTTGGGGGGGGGGCCTGTGTCCTCATAGGGTGGGGGCTGTGTGTCTTTATTTGGGGGGGGGGCCTGTGTCCTCATAGGGTGGGGGCTGTGTGTCTTTATTTGGGGGGGGGGCCCTGTGTCCTCATAGGGTGGGGGCTGTGTGTCTTTATTTGGGGGGGGCCTGTGTCCTCATTGAGGGGGCGGCAGCTGTGTACCCATTAGGGGGGCCCATCTGTGTCCTCGTAGGGTGGGGGCTGTGTGTGACTATTGGGGGGGGCCCTGTGTCCTCATAGGGTGGGGGTTGTGTCCCTATTAGGTGGGGGCCCTGTGTCCTCATAGGGTGGGGGCTTTGTCCCTATTAGGGGGGCCCTGTGTCCTCATAGGGTGGGGGCTGTGTCCCTATTAGGGGGGCCCTGTGTCCTCATAGGGTGGGGGCTGTGTCCCTATTAGGTGGGGGCCATGTGTCCTCATAGGGTGGGGGCTGTGTCCCAATTAGGTGGGTGCCCCGTGTCCTCATAGGGTGGGGGCTGTGTGTGACTATTGGGGGGGGCCATGTGTCCTCATAGGGTGGGGGCTGTGTCCCTATTAGGGGGGCCCTGTGTCCTCATAGGGTGGGGGCTGTGTCCCTATTAGGTGGGGGCCATGTGTCCTCATAGGGTGGGGGCTGTGTCCCAATTAGGTGGGTGCCCCGTGTCCTCATAGGGTGGGGGCTGTGTGTGACTATTGGGGGGGGCCTGTGTCCTCATAGGGTGGGGGCTGTGTGTGACTATTGGGGGGGGGGTCTGTGTCCTCATAGGATGGAGGCTGTGTGTCCCTATTGGGGAGGGGCCCGTGTCCTCATAGGGTGGGGGCTGTGTCCTCATTGGGGGGGGGGCTGTGTACCCATTACGGGGGCCATCTGTGTCCTCATAGGGTGGGGGATGTGTGTGACTATTGGGGGGGGCCCGTGTCCTCATAGCGTGGGGGCCCTGTGTCCTCATAGGGTGGGGGCTGTGTCCTCATTGGGGGGGGGCATGTCCTCATAGGGTGGGGGCTGTGTGTGACTATTGGGGGGGGCCCTGTGTCCTCATAGGGTGGGGGCTGTGTCCTCATTGGGTGGGGGCTGTGTGTCCCTATTTGGGGGGGCCCTGTGTCCTCATTGGGCGGGGGCTGTGTGTCCCTATTTGGGGGGGCCCGTGTCCTCATTGGGTGGGGGCTGTGTGTCCCTATTGGGGCGGGCTCTGTGTCCTCATAGGGTGGGGGCTGTGTCCCTATTAGGTGGGGGCCCTGTGTCCTCATAGGGTGGGGGCTGTGTGTCCCTATTAGGTGGGGGCCCTGTGTCCTCATAGGGTGGGGGCTGTGTCCCTATTAGGGGGAGGGGCCCTGTGTCCTCATTGGTTGGGGGCTGTGTGACCCTATTAGGGGGGTGCCCGTGTCCTCATAGGGTGGGGGCTGTGTCCTTATTAGGGGGAGGGGCCCTGTGTCCTCATTGGTTGAGGGCTGTGTGTGACTATTGGGGGGGGCCCTGTGTCCTCATTGGTTGGGGGCTGTGTGTCCCTATTAGGGGGGGGGGGGCGCCGTGTCCTCATTGGGGAGATACAACAGTACTTCCTATTATCCCCGGGACATTGTATCCTAATTAATACACAATAAAGACTAAAGAAATAAAGTGAATGTCACGGCTCTTGGGATTGGATACGATCCCCCCTCCCCTCCCCCCTCAGTAACGATAGATCGGAGGGTGAGATCTCGCTGTATAGAGAAAGTCGGCACACAATGAAGATTTCGCACACCGCCACTTGTTGGTAATTAGTTAATGAATAGAAATGTTACCAATCAGAGAAGTGATAATGAGATAACGAGGTGACAATTCCCTCCTTTCTATAATCATTTGTTTTCTTTTCATTCACTTCAATTATCACCAATTTCCCCGACATATACAATGAGCCGCTATGAGCGACAGACCGGGATTGGGGGGTCTATGGGGCGCAGCACGCGGCAACTTCAACCCCCTAAAACTGCAAAAATGATTAACCCTTTTGTGCTGGTTTCGGAAGCTGGGAGGTGGGGGAGGGGCTTATGACCATATGACCACCGTGATAGGCTGTTGTGATGATCACATGATCAAAATTATATTGATCGTAAGAAGTGGCGTAACTATGCCGGGAGCACGCAGGGCGCGCACTCTCGGTACAGCTGTGTTTGCTAATTGTGCGGCCTCTTGGCACCAAGGCCGCACCGCTGAGAGGCCACATATCTGTGTACTGTCAGTGCCTAGGGGTCCCTCCGGCCCCCCTTCATAGATGGGGTTCAGTTCTACCCTCCTCAGCGCTCTCCTTATCCCGCTCACAGCACCAATTGTTAAGCCAAACTCCGCCCCCCTTCAGTCTTGCACAGGTGTATCAACCCCGGCCCCTTCAGTCTTACACAGGTGTATCGACCCCGCCCCTTCAGTCTTGCACAGGTGTACCGGCTCCTCCCCTCCAGTCTTGCACAGGTGTACCGGCTCCTCCCCTTCAGTCTTGCACAGGTGTACTAGCTCCTCCCCTCCAGTCTTGCACAGGTGTACCGGCTCCTCCCCTCCAGTCTTGCACAGGTGTACCGGCTCCTCCCCTTCAGTCTTGCACAGGTGTACCAGCTCCTCCCCTTCAGTCTTGCACAGGTGTACCGGCTCCTCCCCTTCAGTCTTGCACAGGTGTACTAGCTCCTCCCCTTCAGTCTTGCACAGGTGTATCGGCTCCTCCCCTTCAGTCTTGCACAGGTGTACTGGCTCCTCCCCTTCAGTCTTGCACAGGTGTACCGACCCCACCCCTTCAGTCTTGCACAGGTGTATTGACCCCACCCCTTCAGTCTTGCACAGGTGTATCGACCCCGCCCCTTCAGTCTTGCACAGGTGTACCGGCTCCTCCCCTCCAGTCTTGCACAGGTGTACCGGCCCCTCCTCTTTAGTCTTGCCAAGGTGTACCGACCCCGCCCCTTCAGCCTTGCACAGGTGTACCGACCCCGCCCCTTCAGTCTTGCACAGGTGTACCGGCTCCTCCCCTTCAGTCTTGCACAGGTGTACCGGCTCCTCCCCTTCAGTCTTGCACAGGTGTACCGGCTCCTCCCCTTCAGTCTTGCACAGGTGTACCGGCTCCTCCCCTTCAGTCTTGCACAGGTGTAAGGGCTCCTCCCCTTCAGTCTTGCACAGGTGTATCGACCCCCCCTTCAGTCTTGCACAGATGTACATGCTCCTCTCCTGGACAGAAGTGGCTTCCTCTGATTTCACCGCACACTGTGAGCTTCTCACCATATGCATTAGAAGCTGCACCAAGTCAGATAGAGCCCCGCCTCTTTTTCTGGCTGGAGGACGTCCAGCACCATCTAGCCCTTTCCTCTCCAGCCTGACTGTCCCTGGCCCCACCCCTTTCATAGATTGGATTTCAGTGCTTTCCCGTGTGGCGGTACCACAGCTTCCTGTGTGGTGGAATCTACACAGAGCACCTTTCTGGCCCCTCCCACCAGCCATTATCTGCCTGCATTGCATAGAGAAGCACAGAGGCCCGGTGATGATGTCACCGGGTGTAAAATAAGGCCCCTCCCACCAGCCATGATCTGCCTGCATTCCATAGAGAAGCACAGAGGCCTAGTGATGATGTCACCGGGTATAAAAGAATGTATGGAATGAAAGCAGAAAAGTTTATTTAATAATGTCATTAGTATAACGATGGGGGAGGGGGAGGGGGAGGGGGAGGGGGGAGGAAGCAGAGAAGGCAAAATAGAAGCAGATTAAGCTTCAGCTTTAAACAGACCGAGAGAATCGATCGCCGATAGTTTCAGTATTTGGACGGTTTTTCTGGAATTAGTGGGGAGAGCCGGACTTGGTCAGTCTGTTTCTATTTTCAATTAAACTAAATGGAAATGGTTGTGTTTGTGGTCAGCTTGGGGGTGCAGATAGACCTCAGAGGAGGTCAGTGCCGTAAAATGCCACCAATTTAATACACGAAGGGGGTGGAGACTCTCTAAAGAGTAAACCAATCACTATATCCATAGCAGGTCACATGGCTGCAGTGGGGCCTGGGGTAGGATGGGGACCCCATTAAATAATATTCCTGATATGTGGCTGCTGTACCATGTCCTTGTATGACGACGTCTCCTCTTCTCTGTGTGCAATCCCTGGTGATCCCGCCCAGTCCCTCTGCTTTCCTATGAAAAACTGACCACACTAAACAGGAGATCACAGCATATCTGTGATAGGAACTCAGGTCTGCTCTCCTCCAATAGATCCCCACCTCCAGCACTGAATGTATCTAATAGTAACGGGTGCTGGAGGGTCTATTGATGCTGGGGGGATCTAATGTTAGGGAAGAGCTCTATTGACGGTGGCTGCTGCAAGATCTATTGTTGCTGGGGTGTCTGTTGTTGCTGGGGGGGGGGTCTGATGTTAAGGGAGGGGTCAATTGATGCTGCTGTGAGATCTATTGTTGCTAGGGGGTCTATTATTGCTGGGTGGATATATTGTTGCTGGGGGATCTAATGTTAAGGGAGAGATCTATTGATGGTGGCTGCTGTGAGGTCTATTGTTGCTGTTGGGGGTCTATTGTTTCGAGGGGTCTATTGTTGCTAGGGTGTCTATTCTTACTGGGGAGCATATTGTTGCTGGGGGGATATGATGTTAAGAGAGGGGTCAATTAATGGGGGCTGCTGCAAGATCTAATGTTGCTGGGGTGTCTATTGTTGCTGCCTGGAGTCAATTGTTGCTGGGGGGGGTCTGATGTTAAGGGAGGGGTCAGTTGATGGGGGTTGCTGCAAGATCTATTGTTGCTAGGGTGTCTATTATTGCTGGGTGGATCTATTGTTGCTGGGGGATCTAATGTTAAGGGAGAGATCTATTGTTGCTATGGTGTCTATTGTTGCTGGTGGATCTATTGTTGCTGTCGGGGTCTATTGTAGTGGGGGGGTCTAATATTAAGGGAGAGATCTATTGATGGTGGGTGCTGCGAGGTCTATTGTTTCCTGGGGAGGTGGGTGGGGGATGAAACCAAGGAGCGGTGCTCAGAGGTGAGTGGGGGGGGACAAGGGGCGGTGCTCAGATGTGAGTGGGGGGGAGGTGACAAGGGGCGGTGCTCAGATGGGAGTGGGGGGGAGGGAACAAGGGGCGGTGCTCAGAGGTGAGTGGGGGGGACAAGGGGCGGTGCTCAGAGGTAAGTGTGGGGGGGAAGGGGACAAGGGGTGGTGCTCAGAGGTGAGTGGGAGGGGACAAGGGGCGGTGCGTAGAGGTGAGTGGGGGGGACAAGGGGCGGTGCTCAGATGGGAGTGGGGGGGAGGGAACAAGGGGCGGTGCTCAGAGGTGAGGGGGGGGACAAGGGGCGGTGCTCAGAGGTGAGTGGGGGGGACAAGGGGCGGTGCTCAGAGGTGAGTGGGGGGGAGGGGACAAGGGGCGGTGCTCAGAGGTGAGGGGGGGGGACAAGGGGCGGTGCTCAGATGTGAGTGGGGGGGAGGGGACAAGGGGCGGTGCTCAGAGGTGAGTGGGGGGGGACAAGGGGCGGTGCTCAGATGTGAGTGGTGGGGAGGGGACAAGGGGCGGTGCTCAGAGGTGAGTGGGGGGAAGGGGACAAGGAACGGTGCTCAGAGGTGAGTGGGGGGGACAAGGAACGGTGCTCAGAGGTGAGTGGGGGGGACAAGGGGCGGTGCTCAGAGGTGAGTGGGGGGGAGGGGACAAGGGGCAGTGCTCATAGGTGAGTGTGGGGGGGACAAGGGGCGGTGCTCAGAGGTGAGTGGGAGGGGACAAGGGGCGGTGCTCAGAGGTGAGTGGGAGGGGACAAGGGGCGGTGCTCAGAGGTGAGTGGGAGGGGACAAGGGGCGGTGCTCAGAGGTGAGTGGGGGGGAGGGGACAAGGGGCGGTGCTCAGAGGTGAGTGTGGGGGGAAGGGGACAAGGGGCGGTGCTCAGAGGTGAGTGGGGGGAAGGGGACAAGGGGCGGTGCTCAGAGGTGAGTGGGGGGGGACAAGGGGCGGTGCTCAGATGTGAGTGGGGGGGAGGGGACAAGGGGCGGTGCTCAGAGGTGAGTGGGGGGGGACAAGGGGCGGTGCTCAGATGTGAGTGGGGGGGAGGGGACAAGGGGCGGTGCTCAGATGTGAGTGGGGGGAGGGGACAAGGGGCGGTGCTCAGAGGTGAGTGGGGGGAAGGGGACAAGGGGCGGTGCTCAGATGTGAGTGGGGGGGAGGGGACAAGGGGCGGTGCTCAGAGGTGAGTGGGGGGGAGGGGACAAGGGGCGGTGCTCAGAGGTGAGTGGGGGGGAGGGGACAAGGGGCGGTGCTCAGAGGTGAGTGTGGGGGGACAAGGGGCGGTGCTCAGAGGTGAGTGGGAGGGGACAAGGGGCGGTGCTCAGAGGTGAGTGAGAGGGGACAAGGGGCGGTGCTCAGAGGTGAGTGGGAGGGGACAAGGGGCGGTGCTCAGAGGTGAGTGGGGGGGAGGGGACAAGGGGCGGTGCTCAGAGGTGAGTGTGGGGGGAAGGGGACAAGGGGCGGTGCTCAGAGGTGAGTGTGGGGGGGAGGGGACAAGGGGCGGTGCTCAGAGGTGAGTGGGGGGAAGGGGACAAGGGGCGGTGCTCAGAGGTGAGTGGGGGGGGACAAGGGGCGGTGCTCAGAGGTGAGTGTGGGGGGGAGGGGACAAGGGGCAGTGCTCAGAGGTGAGTGGGGGGAAGGGGACAAGGGGCGGTGCTCAGAGGTGAGTGGGGGGGGACAAGGGGCGGTGCTCAGATGTGAGTGGGGGGGAGGGGACAAGGGGCGGTGCTCAGAGGTGAGTGGGGGGAAGGGGACAAGGGGCGGTGCTCAGAGGTGAGTGGGGGGGACAAGGGGCGGTGCTCAGAGGTGAGTGGGAGGGGACAAGGGGCGGTGCTCAGAGGTGAGTGGGAGGGGACAAGGGGCGGTGCTCAGAGGTGAGTGGGGGGGAGGGGACAAGGGGCGGTGCTCAGAGGTGAGTGGGGGGAAGGGGACAAGGGGCGGTGCTCAGAGGTGAGTGGGAGGGGACAAAGGGCGGTGCTCAGAGGTGAGTGGGGGGGGAGGGGACAAGGGGCGGTGCTCAGAGGTGAGTGGGAGGGGACAAGGGGCGGTGCTCAGAGGTGAGTGGGGGGGAGGGGACAAGGGGCGGTGCTCAGAGGTGAGTGGGAGGGGACAAGGGGCGGTGCTCAGAGGTGAGTGGGAGGGGACAAGGGGCGGTGCTCAGAGGTGAGTGGGAGGGGACAAGGGGCGGTGCTCAGAGGTGAGTGGGGGGGGAGGGGACAAGGGGCGGTGCTCAGAGGTGAGTGGGAGGGAGGGGACAAGGGGCGGTACTCAGAGGTGAGTGTGGTGGGAAGGGGACAAGGGACGGTGCTCAGAGGTGAGTGGGAGGGGACAAGGGGCGGTGCTCAGAGGTGAGTGTGGGGGGAAGGGGACAAGGGACGGTGCTCAGAGGTGAGTGGGAGGGGACAAGGGACGGTGCTCAGAGGTGAGTGGGAGGGGACAAGGGGCGGTGCTCAGAGGTGAGTGGGAGGGGACAAGGGGCGGTGCTCAGAGGTGAGTGGGGGGGAGGGGACAAGGGGCGGTGCTCAGAGGTGAGTGGGGGGGAGGGGACAAGGGGCGGTGCTCAGAGGTGAGTGTGGGGGGAAGGGGACAAGGGGCGGTGCTCAGAGGTGAGTGTGGGGGGGAAGGGGACAAGGGGCAGTGCTCAGAGGTGAGTGGGGGGAAGGGGACAAGGGGCGGTGCTCATAGGTGAGTGGGGGGGAGGGGACAAGGGGCAGTGCTCAGAGGTGAGTGGGGAGGAGGGGACAAGGGGCGGTGCTCAGAGGTGAGGGGGGGAGGGGACAAGGGGCGGTGCTCAGAGGTGAGGGGGGGAGGGGACAAGGGGCGGTGCTCAGAGGTGGGGGGGGACAAGGGGCGGTGCTCAGAGGTGTGGGGTGGACAAGGGGCGGTGCTCAGAGGTGAGGGGGGGACACAAGGGGCGGTGCTCAGAGGTGAGGGGGGACACAAGGGGCGACTCAGAAGGGGGGGTGGGAAGTACCGGCACCCATTCTGGTTACAATGTATCATTGCTGGTAGCAGTGATAGTAACCGATGAGCCCGGTAATAGACCGATGTGGAGAACGGCGTACAATGGACATGGATGAGTAAAACGCACATCTCTGGTCCTCACCCTGACCAACCTTCTGAGGGTGTTTTTGTATTTTGTGTACATGACCCCTTTAAGGAACGATCCCTTCCCCCTCCACAAAGGTTTACATAGGTTGGACTTGATGGACTTTTCCTTTTTTCGACCTCACCTACTATGTAACTATATGTAAAAGGTAAATAGAGAAGTGCTGAGCGCGGTGTTTGTCGTGACTGTTTGCTCTCCATGTGGCCGAGTGTCCCCGGGTAGTACAGAGTGTACTCGGGGTAGACATTCCTCAGTAGAGGGGTCAGGAAAGCTCGATGTTCTTCCCGTATATCAGAGACTATTATGTCTTCATGTGACTTCCCCAGCGAGGGGGCGGATTGGAGCTGATTGGAGCGGATTGGAGCGGATTGGAGCGGATTGGGGCGGATTGGAGCGGATTGGAGCTGATTGGAGCGGATTGGAGCGGATTGGAGCGGATTGGAGCGGATTGGGGCGGATTGGAGCGGATTGGAGCGGATTGGAGCTGATTGGAGCGGATTGGGGCGGATTGGAGCGGATTGGAGCGGATTGGGGCGGATTGGAGCGGATTGGGGCGGATTGGAGCGGATTGGAGCGGAATGGAGTGGATTGGAGCTGATTGGAGCGGATTGGAGCGGAATGGAGTGGATTGGAACTGCTAGAAACGCGCCAGGCGAGGACTTACAGCCATGGGTTTCTCCAGTAAGATATGATATCCCTTCTTGGCAAATGCGATCGCTGGGTCCTAGGAAATAAAAAAGAGGAAAGATGAAACGAGTGAATTGTTCTATAATAAACATACAATGAAATCACTAAACACCCACAATGGTCCTTATTTAGGCCGAGTCTACAGGAGTGTCCAGAGGGGAGCGCTGTGTTCAGTGCTTCTCGCTGATAGACTTTGCCTGGCACTCCTTGTGATGGAAAGGCCGGGGATGAAGGACTCCATACACACATTCATACAGTATACAGCTTTGTTACTCTAATTTCTGGGTGCAGATGTCCTCCTTTCTTCCTCTGGGTGAACTTGTCCTGACAGCAGACCCTTATTCACATAGAATAGAACGTGGGCCATCTGCGACAATGTCCACCGAGAGCTCAAAGCATTGTCTACAGGTCAACTGGTGACTTATTTCCACAAGTCAGAAGATCCATGCATACATGTTAGTGACTTTTACCTCCCTCAGGCTCTATGAAGAATACGGTCACAAAACACGGTCGGTCCAGTAGGGGCATTTCTAGGGTCCAGATAGGCAAGGGGCACATCTGCACTTATAGATTACAATGTTGAGAAGCTGGTAAGATACCGCGATGTCCCCCGTTGGATCAAACCTAATGCTACGTACACACTAGCGGACTTTCTGGCAGAAAAGGTCGGACGGAACGAATCCGTCGGACATTCCGATCTTGTGTGGGCTTCTGACGGACCTTAGAAATAGAACATGTTTCAAATCTTTCAGACGGACTCGATTCCTATTGAAAAAAAAACGTTCATCTGTATGCTAGTCCGACGGACCGAAAACGACGCAAGGGCAGCTATTGGCTACTGGCTATTGAACTTCCTTTTCTAGTCAGGTTGTACGTTATCATATACGAAACAATCGGACTTTGGCGGGATCGTGTGTAGGCAAGTCCGTTTCGTCGGAACTCCGTTAAAAAGTCCTTCGGAGTTCAGTCCGACGAGAAGTCCGCTCGTGTGTACGCGGCATTAGTCTGTCATCTTTTTCAACAAACAAAAATGAATTGGTCTAAAAACTGTAATGTCACAAAATAAGAACCGGGGCACTCAATATGGGGCACTCAATAGAAGACCTGGGGAATTCAATAGAAGACTTGGGGCACTCAATAGAAGACTTGGGGCACTCAATAGAAGACCTGGGGAATTCAATAGAAGACTTGGGGCACTCAATAGAAGACTTGGGGCACTCAATAGAAGACTTGGGACACTCAATAGAAGACTTGGGGCACTCAATAGAAGACTTGGGGCACTCAATAGAAGACTTGGGGCACTCAATAGAAGACTTGGGGCACTCAATAGAAGACTTGGGGCACTCAATAGAAGACTCGGGGCACTCAATAGAAGACTTGGGGAACTCAATAGAAGACTTGGGACACTCAATAGAAGACTTGGGGCACTCAATAGAAGACCTGGGGAATTCAATAGAAGACTTGGGGCACTCAATAGAAGACTTGGGGCACTCAATAGAAGACTTGGGGAACTCAATAGAAGACTTGGGGAACTCAATAGAAGACTTGGGACACTCAATAGAAGACTTGGGGCACTCAATAGAAGACCTGGGGCACTCAATAGAAGACTTGGGGCACTCAATAGAAGACCTGGGGCACTCAATAGAAGACTTGGGGCACTCAATAGAAGACTTGGGGAACTCAATAGAAGACTTGGGACACTCAATAGAAGACTTGGGGCACTCAATATAAGACCTGGGGAACTCAATAGAAGACTTGGGACACTCAATAGAAGACTTGGGGCACTCAATAGAAGACTCGGGGCACTCAATAGAAGACTTGGGGAACTCAATAGAAGACTTGGGGAACTCAATAGAAGACTTGGGGAACTCAATAGAAGACTTGGGACACTCAATAGAAGACTTGGGGCACTCAATAGAAGACTCGGGGCACTCAATAGAAGACTTGGGGAACTCAATAGAAGACTTGGGACACTCAATAGAAGACTTGGGGCACTCAATAGAAGACTCGGGGCACTCAATAGAAGACTTGGGGAACTCAATAGAAGACTTGGGACACTCAATAGAAGACTTGGGGCACTCAATAGAAGACCTGGGGCACTCAATAGAAGACTTGGGGCACTCAATAGAAGACTTGGGGCACTCAATAGAACACTTGGGGAACTCAATAGAAGACTTGGGACACTCAATAGAAGACTTGGGGCACTCAATAGAAGACCTGGGGCACTCAATAGAAGACTTGGGGCACTCAATAGAAGACTTGGGGAACTCAATAGAAGACTTGGGGCACTCAATAGAAGACTTGGGGCACTCAATAGAAGACTTGGGGCACTCAATAGAAGACCTGGGGCACTCAATAGAAGACTTGGGGCACTCAATAGAAGACTTGGGGCACTCAATAGAAGACCTGGGGAATTCAATAGAAGACTTGGGGAACTCAATAGAAGACTTGGGGCACTCAATAGAAGACTTGGGGCACTCAATAGAAGACTTGGGGAACTCAATAGAAGACTTGGGGCACTCAATAGAAGACTTGGGGCACTCAATATAAGACTTGGGGCACTCAATAGAAGACCTGGGGAATTCAATAGAAGACTTGGGGAACTCAATAGAAGACTTGGGGCACTCAATAGAAGACTTGGGGCACTCAATAGAAGACCTGGGGCACTCAATAGAAGACTTGGGGCACTCAATAGAAGACTTGGGGCACTCAATAGAAGACTTGGGGCACTCAATATAAGACCTGGGGAACTCAATAGAAGACTTGGGGCACTCAACAGAAGACCTGGGGAATTCAATAAAAGACTTGGGGCACTCAATAGAAGACTTGGGGCACTCAATAGAAGACCTGGGGCACTCAATAGAAGACTTGGGGCACTCAATAGAAGACTTGGGGCACTCAATAGAAGACTTGGGGCACTCAATAGAAGACCTGGGGGACATGGGGGACTCAGTATAAGACATGGGGGACTCAGTAGAGGACCCGGGGGACTCAGTAGAGGATCCGGGGGACTTAGTAGAAGACGTGGGGGACTCAGTAGAAGACCCGGGGGACTCAGTAGAAGACCTGGGGGACTCAGTTGAAGATTTGATGCACTCAATAAAAGACCTGGGATATTCAGTAGAAGACTTGGGGCACTCAATAGAATACCTGGGGGACTTAGTAGAAGCCCTGGGGAATTCCATAGAAGATCTAGGTCACTCAATAGAAGACTTGGGGCACTCAATAGAAGACCTGGGGGACCCAGTAGAAGACCTGGGGAATTCAATAGAAGATCTAGGTCACTCAATAGAAGACCTGGGGGACTTAGTAGAAGCCCTGGGGCACTCAATAAAAGACCTGGGATATTCAGTAGAAGACTTGGGGCACTACCTGGGGCACATAGTAGAAGCCCTGGGGAATTCAATAGAAGCCCTGGGGCACTCAGTAGAAGCCATGGGGGACCCAGTAGAAGACCTGGGGAATTCAATAGAAGATCTAGTTCACTCAATAGAAGACCTGGGGGACTTAGTAGAAGCCATGGGGGACCGAGTAGAAGACCTGGGGAATTTAATAGAAGATCTAGGTCACTCAATAGAAGACCTGGGGGACTTAGTAGAAGCACTGGGGCACTCAATAAAATTCAGTTGAAGCCCTCGGACATTCAGTAGAAGACCTGGGGCCCTCAGTGGAAAATTTGGTGCACATGCCCTGGGTGCCAGGCTCTACCAATGTCCCTGCAACACAGATCCTCAGATCAGCACTGCCTGCATCTACTATTATACCAGGAAATCATCTTCCATCCAAGATTTCTTATGCAGGTATTTTGCTTTGTGAAAATTCCCCATTTTAGGGTTAAATAAATTCTATGAAAAATGTGCAGAAAGCCTACAGTCATAGATCGTCCATTGATGGTGTTTGCTGCAGGTGCAAAATTGTGCTTGTGAAATGCACTTTGTGTGCCATCTGGTTGGCATTCCACAAAGGGAGATGTATTGAGGTCATGCAGAGGGCTGCTGGAGAGAAAAGCAAATGTGATTGTGGAACAGATGTTTGTGGTGCACCGTCTGTGAGATGCAGAAAAGCTGAAAAGAGAGCTTTGGGTTCTCTCATACATTGCAGTGTTTTTTTATTTTTTTGGATAAAAAGAATTAACATGGTGGAAATATCTCAACACTCATAAATGAATTATGGATGCTGCTTTGATGCGCTAATCAGGTTTTGGAGACACAAAGTCAGAGAAAAGTGTTTGCATGGTTACTGTTCATAGGATCCCGTACACTAGAGAAGACATTGGATTAATTATTATACAATTGTATATCTGAATGCACCCCGACCTTCCATGTCCTACACTGGCAATGTCTGCTTGAGGGGAGAGCCAATGAGCCGGTTGTATTTCTTTGCTGTGCCGGGGACTCCTTATGTCCTTCCATTCTGATTGGCCTCAGATGGTTGGGTTTTGAATTAAGTGCTTTAATTTTCATTCATTGAACGGGGAATGCATTGTACAAAGCAACTCATATATATATACACACACACATATATATATATACACACACACATATTTACAGTATCTGACAAAAGTAAGTACACCCCTCAGTGACATTTGTGTAAATCTTTTCTTCTATCTTTTCATGTGACAACACTGAAGAAATGACACTTGTCTACAATGTAAAGTAGTGAGTGTACAGCTTGTATAACAGTGTAAATTTGCTGTCCCCTCAAAATAACTCAACACACAGCCATTAATGTCTAAACCGCTGGCAACAAAAGTCAGTACACCCCTAAGTGAAAATCTCCAAATTGGGCCCAAAGTGTCAATATTTTGTGTGGCCTCCATTATTTTCCAGCACTGCCTTAACCCTCTTGGGCATGGAGGTCACCAGAGCTTCACAGGTTGTCACTGGAGTCCTCTTCCCCTCCCCCATGATGACATCACAGAGCTGGTGGATGTTAGAGACCTTGCGCTCCTCCACCTTCCGTTTGAGGATGTCCCACAGATGATCAATAGGGTTTAGGTCTGGAGACATGCTTGGCCAGTCCATCACCTTTACCCTCAGCTTCTTTAGCAAGGCAGTGGTGGTCTTGGAGGTGTGTTTGGGGTGGTCATCATGTTGGAATACTGCCCTGCGGTCCAGTCTCTGAAGGGAGGGGATCATGCTCTGCTTCAGTAGGTCACAGTACATGTTGGCATTCATGGTTCCCTCAATGATCTGTAGCCCCCCAGTGCCGGCAGCACTCATGTAGCCCCAGACCATGACACTCCCACCACCATGCATGACTGTAGACAAGACACACTTGTCTTTGTCCTCCTCACCTGGTTGCCCCCACACACGCTTGTCACCATCTGAACCAAATACCTTTATCTTGGTCTCATCAGACCACAGGACATGGTTCCAGTAATC
The DNA here is from genome assembly GCA_037952835.1 of Lithobates septentrionalis. Lineage (NCBI taxonomy): Eukaryota > Metazoa > Chordata > Amphibia > Anura > Ranidae > Lithobates > Lithobates septentrionalis. The sequence goes on from JBBDGP010000599.1 coordinate 145,456, forward strand.
CATCTCCTTAGTCTGCTTGTCTTCAGCAAACTGTTTGTGGACTTTCTTGTCCATCATCTTTAGAAGAGGCTTCCTTCTGGGATGACAGCCATGCAGACCAATTTGATGCAGTGTGTGGCGTATGGTCTGATCACTGACAGGCTGACCCCCCCACCCCTACAACCTCTGCAGCAATGCTGGCAGCACTCATACGTCTATTTCCCAAAGACAACCTCTGGATATGACGCTGATCACGTGACCTCAACTTCTTTGGTGGACCATGGCGAGGCCTGTTCTGAGGGGAACCTGTCCTGTTATACCGCTGTATGGTCTTGGCCACCGTGCTGCAGCTCAGTTTCAGGGTCTTGGCAATCTTCTTATAGCCTAGGCCATCTTTATGTAGAGCAACAATTCTTTATTTCAGATCCTCAGAGAGTTCTTTGCCATGAGGTGCCATGTTGTACTTCCAGTGACCAGTATGAGAGAGTGAGAGCGATAACACCAAATTTAACACACCTGCTCCCCATTCACACCTGAGACCTTGTAACACTAACGAGTCACATGACACCAGGGAGGGAAAATGGCTAATTGGGCCCAATTTGGAGATTTTCACTTAGGGGTGTACTGACTTTTGTGGCCAGCGGTTTAGACATTAATGGCTGTGTGTTGAGTTATTTTTAGGGGACAGCAAATTTACACTGTTATACAAGCTGTACACTCACTACTTTACATTGTAGACAAGTGTCATTTCTTCAGTGTTGTCACATGAAAAGATAGAAGAAAAGATTTACACAAATGTCACTCAGGGGTGTACTTACTTTTGTGAGATACTGTATATATATCTCCAAAAGTATTGGGACGCCTGCCTTTACACACACACATATGAACTTTAATGACATCCCAGTCTTATGCTGGCCATACACTATGCGAAAAATCGGCCGAAAAATCGTTCGTTTTTCGGCAAGTTAATGGGCACAAATCGATAATCGTTTGTGACGTTTTTGTGGGAAAAAAACGAACGGGAAGTTTGTAAAATTTCTGCCGAACGTACGATAAATTGCAAGGTTAATGTGTTTCCCGTCCGAACTGTCTGCACTAGGTATATGTAAAAAAACAAACAAAAAATTATTTATTCATGTCCACTGAACAATTTATCGGTCATTACATGATGGCACGATCGTTTGCGGTCACGGACGAACTTTCTTTTTTCGAAAATGGGTTCGGCTGATTTTCTGTATAGTGTATGGCCAGCATTAGTCCGGAGGGTTCAATATTGAGTTGGCTCCGCCCTTTGCAGCTATAACAGCTTCAACTCTTCTGGGAAGGCCGTCCACAAGGTTTAGGAGGGTGTCTATGGGAATGTTTGACCATTCTTCCAGAAGAGCATTTGTGAGGTCAGGCGCTGATGTTGGATGAGAAGGCCTGGCTCACAGTTTCTGCTCTAATTCATCCCAAAGGTGTTCTATCGGGTTGAGGTCAGGACTCTGTGCAGGCCAGTCAAGTTCCTCCACCCCAAACTTGCTCAGCCATGTCTTTATGGACCTTTCTTTGTGCACTGGTCCAAATCATTTGGTGGAGGGGGGATTATGGTGGGGGGGAGGGGGGATTATGGTGTGGGGGTTGCTTTTCAGGGGCTTGGCCCCTTAGTTCCAGTGAAGGGAACTCTTAAGGCGTCAGCATAACAAGACATTTTGGACAATTTCATGCTCCCAACTTTGTGGGAAGAGTTTGGGGACGGCCCCTTCCTGTTCATACATGACTGCCCACAGAGGCGCCCGTGTGAAAGGGGTCTATGACTGTTTTTTTTTGTTTATTCTTGTAGCCCCGATGAAGGGGGAGGGGTGTCACCCCTGAAATGCGTTGGCAGTTTTTATATGACTTTTTAAATAACAATTAAAATGACCCCGGACTCTTCCATGTTCGGTGTAACCCTTTGTTTAATGGATGTAACTGTCTGTAAAGTCAACACAAATATATCTACATAGAAGAGTGTTTGCCCAATCCAGATCTTCATGGTTGGAGAAGAGGATCTGTTGGTTGGAGAAGAGGATCTGAATTGGCTCATGGGGCAATTAAATGGACAATTTTCCGGGATGTTTTCTTGGGTTTCCCCATAAAAAGGTGCCCACAGATCTCCCCCGACCCCTTCATGGACACAATGGTTTGGGGGCAGTATTGGGCACACGGGGTCAACCTCAATGTAAAGACCTTTCGTCTTGTTGCACCTCAGATATATGAATGGAGTCGGGTTCTCCTGATCATTCACCTTGTGCAGTTTATCGGGGGTTGTGATGATCACGGCGTCTGCAAACTTTTCCCTTTCTACAGCTTCTCTCCAATCTGAAACAGAAAATAAAGATGAGTATCGTGGATCATCGAAGGTCTCTGCATTCAGCCTTGTCTATCACCCCAAAAGGGTCACCTCACCTGTCCTTCACTGACCCCCCCCACTCCCCATCTTCCAGATATGATCATGTGATCCCCCCCATGTGACAGTGCTGGGGCCGGACTGGCCAATCACCTGGCAGGGTACAAGGGGTCCAGAACAACAAAGAGGGGCTGGAGACTTGTAGGGACTTTCCTGTCTATTCAGTGGATGGAAAACCCCCAACAGGCTCAGCAGTTGGTAAGGCGGCTCCCACACAACAAGGCTTCACCCAACAGTCCCCCCCCCCCCCCATATCATAGACTTTAAAGAGGAACTGCACTCCGCTCACCTCATTTGTAATAAAAAAACATCTTTGCCATTCTGAAGCTTCCCTACAACCACTTTACATATTATTTTATATATACTGGGATTCTGTGCTTGCCAAAATATGCTGCAGAAATCACCCCCCACTGAGTCTGGCTGCAGCCATTGTAACTGTGGGCAGCTGAAGCTGCTGCCTGTTCACTTCCTGGATTTACACAGAGGCAACCCTCCAGCTCTGCAGCTCTCATTGGCCCTCTTATGACCCCTCCCTTCCTGGAGAGAGAGCTGTGCATGATGTCATCAGCCTCAGCCAATGACCAGACAGGAAACAGGAAGTGGGCTGTATAAGGGATTTACTGGCAGAAAAAAAACCTTTTACTATCCTAAGATAAAACAACAAGAGCAGAAGATTTCATGGATGGAAAGATGAAAATACGACTGAAGCTTCCGCTTTAAGAAAAGAGCAACCGACCAAAACCAGGTGAAAGGGTCCAAGTTCAGTTCAATTCAATTTATTCATCGGGGTTACAAGAATAAGCAAATATTTTCACCATTATGGACCATTTGACGGTCCGGTCTGATCCGGTCCGCCTGTCAGTGTCCTGATTGGACCGTTCTTTGTCCTCTATGGCGATCCATTTCCATCCGATTTCTCCATAGAGGAGAGTGGGACGGTGTCTGTGTCTGCTCTGCACAGTGAGAGGACACGGACCCGCCATCCGCCTGCTCAGCGGGGATCAGCGGATCGATCCCTCCACTAAGCAGGTGGAATCCGGTACACGGAGGCGCCCGTGTGAAAGGGACCTAGGACTGGTTTTTGTTGTTTATTTTTGTAGCCCTGATGAAGGGGGAGGGGGTGTTACCCCTGAAATGCGTTGGGAGTTTTATATATGACTTAACAATTAAAATATAACAAAATAACAAATAAAATGATCCCGGACTCTTCTTATCTGATTTTGATCTGGGGCTCATTTCTGTATTTCTGTAGTTTGAACTACATGGTAAGGGGGGGGAGGGGGGTTAGCGATGTTATCCAACCCTGGAGATTACCCGCGGTGGGGAGGCAACAAAGGAGCTGAATAGGCAAGTCACAGCGTCCCCTAAATCCTCAATGGATCTAAAGGCTGGAGGTGGATTCTATAAATGAATAAAACCTTCTGTGTGCCCCCCTCCCCCTAATACTCACCTGAGCTCCCACTCCATCCAGCAATGTGCACAAGAGCTTAGCTTCTCTCGGGTCTCTCATTCCTCATTGGCTGAGACAGCAGCAGGAGCGATTGGGTCCCACTACTGTCAATCATAGCCAGTGAGCCAATGAAGAGGAAGTGGGGGGGGTGGGCCGCGGCTCTGTGTGTCTTATGGATGCAGGCAGCGGGGATGGGGAGCGAGCACCAGTACCCCCATAGCATGCGATTTGCTATTGGGGGGCACTGACTCAAGAGGAGGAGACAGGAGCGTCGGTGAGGGACCCGAGAAGAGGAGGAGCCTGGAGCATCAACGAGGGACCCGAGAAGAGGAGGAGCCAGGAGCATCAATGAGGGACCTGAGAAGAGGAGGAGCCAGGAGCGTTGGTGAGGGACCTGAGAAGAGGAGGAGCCAGGAGCATTGGTGAGGGACCCGAGAAGAGGAGGAGCCAGGAGCATTGGTGAGGGACCCGAGAAGAGGAGGAGCCAGGAGCGTCGGTGAGGGACCCGAGAAGAGGAGGAGCATCAACGAGGGACCCGAGAAGAGGAGGAGCCAGGAGCGTCTGTGAGGGACCCGAGAAGAGGAGGAGCCAGGAGCGTCTGTGAGGGACCCGAGAAGAGGAGGAGCCAGGAGCGTTGGTGAGGGACCAGAGAAAAGGAGGAGCCAGGGGCGTTGGTGAGGGACCCGAGAATAGGAGGAGCCAGGAGCGTCGGTGAGGGACCCGAGAAGAGGAGGAGCCAGGAGTGTCACGGAGGGACCTGAGAAGAGGAGGAGCCAGGGGCGTCGGTGAGGGACCCGAGAAGGGGAGGAGCTAGGAGCGTCACGGAAGGACCCGAGAAGAGGAGGAGCCAGGAGCGTCAGTGAGGGACCCGAGAAGAGGAGGAGCCAGGAGCATTGGTGAGGGACCCGAGAAGAGGAGGAGCCAGGAGCGTCGGTGAGGGACCCGAGAAGAGGAGGAGCCAGGAGCATTAGTGAGGGACCCGAGAAGAGGAGGAGCCAGGAGCGTCGGTGAGGGACCCGAGAAGAGGAGGAGCATCAACGAGGGACCCGAGAAGAGGAGGAGCCAGGAGCGTCTGTGAGGGACCCGAGAAGAGGAGGAGCTAGGAGCGTTGGTGAGGGACCCGAGAAAAGGAGGAGCCAGGGGCGTTGGTGAGGGACCTGAGAAGAGGAGGAGCCAGGGACTACGGTGAGGGACCCGAGAAGGGGAGGAGCCAGGAGCGTCGGTGAGGGACCCGAGAAGAGGAGGAGCCAGGAGTGTCACAGAGGGACCTGAGAAGAGGAGGAGCCAGGGGCGTCGGTGAGGGACCCGAGAAGGGGAGGAGCTAGGAGCGTCACGGAAGGACCCGAGAAGAGGAGGAGCCAGGAGCGTCGGTGAGGGACCCGAGAAGAGGAGGAGCCAGGAGCATCACGGAGGGACCCGAGAAGAGGAGGAGCCAGGAGCGTCGATGAAGGACCTGAGAAGAGGAGGAGCAAGGAGCGTCTGTAAGGGACCCGAGAAGAGGAGGAGCATCAACGAGGGACCCGAGAAGAGGAGGAGCCAGGAGCATTGGTGAGGGACCCGAGAAGAGGAGGAGCCAGGGGCGTTGGTGAGGGACCCGAGAAGAGGAGGAGCCAGGGGCTACGGTGAGGGACCCGAGAAGGGGAGGAGCCAGGAGCGTCGGTGAGGGACCCGAGAAGAGGAGGAGCCAGGAGCGTCGGTGAGGGACCCGAGAAGAGGAGGAGCTAGGAGCGTCGGTGAGGGACCCGAGAAGAGGAGGAGCTAGAAGCGTTGGTGAGGGACCGGAGAAGAGGAGGAGCCAGGAGCGTTGGTGAGGGACCCGAGAAAAGGAGGAGCCAGGGGCGTTGGTGAGGGACCCGAGAAGAGGAGGAGCCAGGGGCTACGGTGAGGGACCCGAGAAGGGGAGGAGCCAGGAGCGTCGGTGAGGGACCCGAGAAGAGGAGGAGCCAGGAGCGTCGGTGAGGGACCCGAGAAGAGGAGGAGCTAGGAGCGTCGGTGAGGGACCCGAGAAGAGGAGGAGCTAGAAGCGTTGGTGAGGGACCGGAGAAGAGGAGGAGCCAGGAGCGTTGGTGAGGGACCTGAGAAGAGGAGGAGCCAGGGGCTTCGGTGAGGGACCCGAGAAGGGAAGGAGCTAGGAGCATCACGGAGGGACCCGAGAAGAGGAGGAGCCAGGAGCATCGGTGAGGGAACCGAGAAGAGGAGGAGCCAGGAGCGTCAGTGAGGGACCCGAGAAGAGGAGGAGCCAGGAGCGTCGATGAGGGACCTGAGAAGAGGAGGAGCCAGGAGCGTCGATAAAGGAACCTGAGAAGAGGAGGAGCCAGGAGCGTCGGTGCGCATGCGCATTAGAGAAACAGGCTGTGAAGCTGCAAGGCTTCCCTTCCTGATTCCCTTACTTAAGATGCTGGCGCCTCCACCCAGAGATGAGGGACGGGTCAGCTTCCGGTGAGGACATCGCGGGCGCCCTGGACAGGTAAGTGTCCGTATTTTAAAAGTCAGCAGCTGCAGTATTTGTAGCTGCTGACTTTTAATTTTTTTTTTTTTTGCAGGAGGAACTCCGCTTTAAATGCAATAAAACAAAAAACAGTTTTTTTTCAATAAAAAATTTTTTCCCTTTAAGGCCGTTGGGCGGAAGTGACGTTTGACGTCGCTTCTGTCATCCAACGTCATTGAGTCGAGTGGGGGAGGTCGCCATCATTCCCTCCCTCGACCTCCACCCTCTGAGGGGAAAGGATCGGATTGTCTCCGCCGCCTCCGGAGACGATAAAACTTTTATCTGAAGGAGGATCCCCCGCCGTTTCAGAAAATCCCAGGGTAAGGATTATGTCAGCTATCTGCCGCCTGCCATAACCCCGGTATTCTACGTCAAAGTACAGCTACGGCGGTTTGCGGGAAGTGGTTAAAGGCAGCGGCGAGCCTCCGGATCTCACAGGTTTGCGGATCTGACAGAAGATCGCTGATTTTAAAATTCAACATCAAAAGAGTCCGACGGATTTCTAAATCCTGTATTTCCCGATAGAAGATCAGCTTACTGGTAAAAAGAAGTGTGAAATGTAAGACTTCAGTGGGTGTAAAAAGATGTCCGCCGCTGCTGACTGCGGCAAATTACGGGGTGTACCAAGATGGCCGTCACGGTGTAGTGAAGGGATGTCACTTCCGTTACCTAATCTGACGGGTCACCGATTCTGACAGAACGCCGGCCTTCGGCTGCAGAAATAATGTTTTAGTTTTAATCTTTCAGTAAGAGGAGAAAATACTCGCCTTCAAAATATTTGTCTTCATCCACCTCGTGGTACTTTTTAATCTTTTCTCTGGCGGCGGCTCGCGGATCTACAACCCCAACAAGCTGAAAGGCAAAAAAAAAAGAAGAAAACACAAAGTGAGAGGCGAATTAAAAATATGAAATTGCTTTTTTTCTCATCATCATAATCTTGGCTTCAGACCTGGAAGTCCGGAAGTCCGGAAGTCCGGGCGGGAAATGCATTTAATTTTTCCTATGATGTCCGTTGGAGACGCCTTCCTCTGGGAACACACTACAGGAACATTCCTATAGGAGGAACGATCGTTGGGTTTTAGTATAGTGTGTACCCAGATTTCCACATCCCAGTCAGACTTTCCAAACTAACATTTCTGAAGGGACAAACTCCGACATTTTCCTTGTATGTGAACAGAATGAATGATTTCACTTTTCGTATGAGAAAATACGATACGATTGATTGCGCATGATCAGAAACAGAGAATAACCTTTCCTGTACGGGAATTTTCATACATTATTTCCATCCTCAGGTTTTGTGAACCATCGAGGAAAACCAGACAATCGTTTGTCCGATTTTCTTATACCGTGGACCCTCCTTAACGGCTTCATTGTAAACGGCTGGGTGGGAACCTCCATTGACGTCCTCCCCAGGCCACGCTCCGACGCGATCCGTCACCCATCTGCGTCCACCGGACATGGACCATGACAGATCTCTGTACTGACTCGCTGCCGGTACCATGTGATCGCTGTGACCAATCATAGCAGATCATATGACAATTGTAAACAATCAATGGCTTCCGCTCATGCCATTCATTATGTACTATTGTGTTGCTAGCCGTGATTGGTCACATTTGATCACATGGTACAGACAGGCCAATCACAGGCCAACCGTACCATGTGGAACTACAAAAACAAAGAAGGGAAGGTGCAAACCCCTGGTGCATTCCCCGACCACAAATATACAAAAATAATACACCGGGGGGTTCCCACCGTCCCTTCTTCTTGTAGTTCCACACTGGATACCCCATCCGAGGAGGGCGGCTTCCACCGGGCAGAGGACCGATTATACACGGGTCACTGGTCCCACCTTGTCCCCCATTGAGGACCACTCAGCGCCGGAAGAGTTTATCTGGTTTTTCTTCTTCAGCTGTACCATGTGATTAATTCTGCCCAATCAGAGCCGATCACAACCATACACACATTCATTCAGTAAAAATGTTTACTTATGGCAGTCAAATTCACTGTTACAAGAAATCATAGTGTGTAAAAAAAATAAAACATTCCTGATCACTTCCCCAGAGTAATAATACAGTGTTCAAAAAAATAAAATCAAAATCAAAATCTTAAATAAAAAAAAAGTAATTATTATTATTATTATTTCTTTTTTTACATACTGTCAGCAGTCAGTGTCCCTCCCTGGTCATCGCCACACCAGTCATATGATGAGGCTGCACTGATGACAGGATGTAAAAAATAAATAAATAAATTAATTATATATATTTTAAAATTTCTTCTTTTACCAAAAACTTCTGACAAAAAAATGACAACTTCAAAAGCCTCTCCACCCCTCCTAATAAATACCTTGGAGTGTCTACTTTCCAAAAAGGGGTGATTTGGGGGGTATTTGTACCATCCTGATGTTTTCGGGTCTCAAGAAATGAGATCGGCCGTACATCAGGATTGATCAATTTTCCGATATATATCCCATAGTTTGTTGTAGAAAAGAAAACAAGGGGTTCAAAAAGGACCCCCTGAGCGGACTTTAGAGGCACAACAAACCTGAGAAAGCATAATCAAAATAACAATATAATAAATTTTATTAAATATAAATGCATACAGTACAAAGACATTGATAAAAGGTAATAAAAGATCATCTATATAGAAATATACATGATACAAGCCCCGATGTGTCTACGCGTTTCGTAGAAAACTTCTTCAGGACACATTCAGGTTTCAGTTAATACACAAGAGGGTTTCACCTGTAAAGAGGCTTTCACAAGTTCAAAAACGGCAGTTCAAATTTATTCAAGTATAGACGTCAAGGTCTTAGCAATAGAGGTGGATGACCATCAACTGTTTCCATTTACAACCAATCTCGGGGTTCAATTCCAGAAAAGAAAAAGCCAATAAATAGCCAATAATAAATAGTAGCACTGCAGCAACCATAGGAGGGCACCAAAGAGCCCATAGACCGTATCTGCTCAATGGTCCATGTGGAACCGTGCAAAATGCACTGGGGGAGCTTTAAGGTCGAATTGGATGGAAATCCCCCGGAGGATGCAGAGATGTTTCAGTAGTTTGTAGTCTCTATAACTTTCCTACAGACTAAATAAAGAAAACACTGATTTGGGGGATTTTCACCAAAGAAATGGAGCAGAATACAGTTGGAAGAAATTTATGAAGAAAGATTATTTATTTGCAAAATTTTATAACAGAAGCGAAGAAAAACGAGTTTGTTTTTGTTTTTAATGTTCTGCCTTTTTTTCATTTACTTAGCAAAAAAATAACAACCCCCCCCCCCCCCCCCCCCGCCCCCAGTAGTGATTTAATACCAACAAAAGAAAGCTCTACCTGTCGCAAAAAAAAAAATGATAAAAATGTCATATGTGTCATCATAGGTATACCTCAACTATGAGAGACAAAATGTGGAAACAAATCCAATCACATTGTCTGATTTTTGAAAGAATTTATTTGCAAATTATGGTGGAAAATAAGTATTTGGTCTCCTACAAACAAGCGGGATTTCCGTCTCTCACAGATCTGTATCTTCTTCTATAAGAGGCTCCTCTCTCCTCCACTCATTACCTGTATTAATGGCACCTGTTTGAACTTGTTATCAGTATAAAAGACACCTGTCCACAACCTCAAAACAGTCACACTCCAAACTCCACTATGGTGAAGACCAAAGAGCTGTCGAAGGACACCAGAAACAAAATTGTAGACCTGCACCAGGCTGGGAAGACTGAATCTGCAATAGGCAAGCAGCTTGGTGTGAAGAAATCAACTGTGAGAGCAATAATTAGAAAATGAAAGACATACAAGACCACTGATAATCTCCCTCGATCTGGGGCTCCACACAAGATCTCACTCTGTGGGGTCAAAATTATCACAAGAACGGTGAGCAAAAATCCCAGAACCACAAGGGGGGGGACCTAGTGAATGACCTGCAGAGAGCTGGGACCAACGTAACAATGGCTACCATCAGTAACACACTACGCCGCCAGGGACTCAGATCCTGCAGTGCCAGACGTGTCCCCCTGCTGAAGCCAGTACATGTCCGGGCCCGTCTTAGGTTTGCTAGAGAGCATTTGGATGATCCAGAAGAGGATTGGGAGAATGTCATATGGTCAGATGAAACCAAAGTAGAACTGTTTGGTAGAAACATAACTCGTCGTTTTTGGAGGAGAGAGAATGCTGAGTTGCAACCAAAGAACACCATACCTACTGTGAAGCATGGAGGTGGCAACATCATGCTTTGGGGCTGTTTCTCTGCAAAGGGAACAGGACGACTGATTCGTGTACATGAAAGAATGATTGGGGCCATGTATCGTGAGATTTTGAGTGCAGACCTCCTCCCATCAGCAAGGGCATTGAGGATGAAACGTGGCTGGGTCTTTCAGCATGACAATGATCCCAAACACACCGCCCGGGCAATGAAGGAGTGGCTTCGTAAGAAGCATTTCAAGGTCCTGGAGTGGCCTAGCCAGTCTCCGGATCTCAACCCCATAGGAAACCTTTGGAGGGAGTTGAAAGTCCGTGTTGCCCAGCGACAGCCCCAAAACATCACTGCTCTAGAGGAGATCTAGAGGAGATCTGCATGGAGGAATGGGCCAACATACCAGCAACAGTGTGTGACAACCTTGTGAAGACTTACAGAAAACGTTTGACCTCTGTCATTGCCAACAAAGGAGATATAACAAAGTATTGAGATGAACTTTTCATATTCACCAAATACTTATTTTCAACCATAATTTGCAAATAAATTCTTTCAAAAATCATAGAATGTGATTGGATTTGTTTCCACATTTTGTCTCTCATAGTTGAGGTCTACCTATGATGACAATTACAGGCCTCTCTCATCTTTCTAAGTGGGAGAACTTGTACAATTGGTGGTGACTAAATACTTTTTTGCCCCACTGTAAACAGATTGTAAAGAAGATCTGAACCCGATCGCTGACATCTGTAGATGATGTTCACCATGTCAAGTTTTCATTCTTTATAGATCACACAGGAGGACTTCTTCCCACACCCCAAAGGTTTTCCTATCAGGAGTCCAACATGCAGATCAGTGGGGTTAGCACAACGCCAATCCATGTCCGATGACCAGAGAAGTGCGCGCTCTTTGTGGCCGGCCAGTTGCAGGCGATTGGTGAGGATCATAAAATTACACCAAAAGCTTTACAGGAACCTCAAAGACCTGACCCAATATATGAGGACGATGTAGAGGAAGGCAGCAGCCAGCAGAACGGCCTCATTTGTTGTATCCGGAGATTCTCTATAAACATTTCTGTAACACGAAACCCGCATTTCTTCCATCTTCCTCGTCAGTTAAACCGCCGGAACTTCTACTTCCCTTTTTTAATCTCACTCATTCTTCTACTTCACAAGTAAACACACCAAGGACACGGCCTACCGTACTTCACAAGTAAACACACCGAGGACACGGCCTACCGTACTTCACAAGTAAACACACCAAGGACACGGCCTACCGTACTTCACAAGTAAACACACCGAGGACACGGCCTACCGTACTTCACAAGTAAACACACCAAGGACACGGCCTACCGTACTTCACAAGTAAACACACCAAGGACACGGCCTACCGTACTTCACAAGTAAACACACCGAGGACACGGCCTACCGTACTTCACAAGTAAACACACCGAGGACACAGCCTACTGTACTTCACAAGTAAACACACCGAGGACACGGCCTACCGTACTTCACAAGTAAACACACCGAGGACACAGCCTACTGTACTTCACAAGTAAACACACCGAGGACACGGCCTACCGTACTTCACAAGTAAACACACCAAGGACACGGCCTCCCGTACTTCACAAGTAAACACACCAAGGACATGGCCTACTGTACTTCACAAGTAAACACACTGAGGACACAGCCTACCGTACTTCACAAATAAACACACTGAGGACACGGCCTACCGTACTTCACAAGTAAACACACCGAGGACAAGGCCTACCGTACTTCACAAGTAAACACACCAAGGACACGGCCTAACGTACTTCACAAGTAAACACACCAAGGACACGGCCTACCGTACTTCACAAGTAAACACACCAAGGACACGGCCTACTGTACTTCACAAGTAAACACACCAAGGACAAGGCCTACTGTACTTCACAAGTAAACACGCCGAGGAAACGTCCTACCGTACTTCACAAGTAAACACACCGAGGACAAGGCCTACCGTACTTCACAAGTAAACACACCGAGGACACGGCCTACCGTACTTCACAAGTAAACACACCGAGGACACGGCCTACCGTACTTCACAAGTAAACACACCAAAGACAAGGCCTACCGTACTTCACAAGTAAACACACCGAGGACATGGCCTACCGTACTTCACAAGTAAACACACCGAGGACACGACCTACCGTACTTCACAAGTAAACACACCGAGCACACGTCCTACTGTACTTCACAAGTAAACACACCGAGGACAAGGCCTACCGTACTTCACAAGTAAACACACCGAGGACACGGCCTACCGTACTTCACAAGTAAACACACCGAGGACAAGGCCTACCGTACTTCACAAGTAAACACACCAAAGACAAGGCCTACCGTACTTCACAAGTAAACACACCAAGGACACGGCCTACCGTACTTCACAAGTAAACAAACCGAGGACACGGCCTACCGTACTTCACAAGTAAACACACCGAGGACGCGGCCTACCGTACTTCACAAGTAAACACACCGAGGACACGGCCTACCGTACTTCACAAGTAAACACACCGAGGACGTGGCCTAACGTACTTCACAAGTAAACACACCGAGGACGTGGCCTACCGTACTTCACAAGTAAACACACCGAGGACACGGCCTACTGTACTTCACAAGTAAACACACCAAGGACACGGCCTACCGTACTTCACAAGTAAACACACCGAGGACAAGGCCTACTGTACTTCACAAGTAAACACACCAAGGACACGGCCTAACGTACTTCACAAGTAAACACACCGAGGACACGGCCTACCGTACTTCACAAGTAAACACACCGAGGACGTGGCCTACCGTACTTCACAAGTAAACACACCATGGACACGGCCTACCGTACTTCACAAGTAAACACACCAAGAACAAGGCCTACTGTACTTCTCAAGTAAACACACCAAGGACAAGGCCTACTGCACTTCACTAGTAAACACACCGAGGACACGGCCTACCGTACTTCACAAGTAAACACACCAAAGACAAGGCCTACCGTACTTCATAAGTAAACACACCGAGGACACGGCCTACCGTACTTCACAAGTAAACACACCAAGGACACGGCCTACCGTACTTCACAAGTAAACACACCAAGGACACGGCCTACCGTACTTCACAAGTAAACACACCAAGGACACGGCCTACCGTACTTCACAAGTAAACACACCGAGGACACGGCCTACCGTACTTCACAAGTAAACACACCAAGGACACGGCCTACCGTACTTCACAAGTAAACACAAAATTTTACAATACAAGTAAACACACCGAGGACGTGGCCTACCGTACTTCACAAGTAAACACACCATGGACACGGCCTACCGTACTTCACAAGTAAACACACCAAGAACAAGGCCTACTGTACTTCTCAAGTAAACACACCAAGGACAAGGCCTACTGCACTTCACTAGTAAACACACCGAGGACACGGCCTACCGTACTTCACAAGTAAACACACCAAGGACACGGCCTACCGTACTTCACAAGTAAACACACCAAGGACACGGCCTACCGTACTTCACAAGTAAACACACCAAGGACACGGCCTACCGTACTTCACAAGTAAACACACCGAGGACACGGCCTACCGTACTTCACAAGTAAACACACCGAGGACACGGCCTACCGTACTTCACAAGTAAACACACCGAGGACACGTCCTACCGTACTTCACAAGTAAACACACCGAGGACAAGGCCTACTGTACTTCACAAGTAAACACCGAGGACACGGCCTAACGTACTTCACAAGTAAACACACCGAGGACACGTCCTACCGTACTTCACAAGTAAACACACCGAGGACAAGGCCTACTGTACTTCACAAGTAAACACCGAGGACAAGGCCTACTGTACTTCACAAGTAAACACCGAGGACACGGCCTACCGTACTTCACAAGTAAACACACCAAAGACAAGGCCTACTGTACTTCACAAGTAAACACACCGAGGACACGGCCTACCGTACTTCACAAGTAAACACACCGAGGACACGACCTACCGTACTTCACAAGTAAACACACCGAGCACACGTCCTACTGTACTTCACAAGTAAACACACCGAGGACAAGGCCTACCGTACTTCACAAGTAAACACACCGAGGACACGGCCTACCGTACTTCACAAGTAAACACACCGAGGACAAGGCCTACCGTACTTCACAAGTAAACACACCAAAGACAAGGCCTACCGTACTTCACAAGTAAACACACCAAGGACACGGCCTACCGTACTTCACAAGTAAACAAACCGAGGACACGGCCTACCGTACTTCACAAGTAAACACACCGAGGACGCGGCCTACCGTACTTCACAAGTAAACACACCGAGGACACGGCCTACCGTACTTCACAAGTAAACACACCGAGGACGTGGCCTAACGTACTTCACAAGTAAACACACCGAGGACGTGGCCTACCGTACTTCACAAGTAAACACACCGAGGACACGGCCTACTGTACTTCACAAGTAAACACACCAAGGACACGGCCTACCGTACTTCACAAGTAAACACACCGAGGACAAGGCCTACTGTACTTCACAAGTAAACACACCAAGGACACGGCCTAACGTACTTCACAAGTAAACACACCGAGGACACGGCCTACCGTACTTCACAAGTAAACACACCGAGGACGTGGCCTACCGTACTTCACAAGTAAACACACCATGGACACGGCCTACCGTACTTCACAAGTAAACACACCAAGAACAAGGCCTACTGTACTTCTCAAGTAAACACACCAAGGACAAGGCCTACTGCACTTCACTAGTAAACACACCGAGGACACGGCCTACCGTACTTCACAAGTAAACACACCAAAGACAAGGCCTACCGTACTTCATAAGTAAACACACCGAGGACACGGCCTACCGTACTTCACAAGTAAACACACCAAGGACACGGCCTACCGTACTTCACAAGTAAACACACCAAGGACACGGCCTACCGTACTTCACAAGTAAACACACCAAGGACACGGCCTACCGTACTTCACAAGTAAACACACCGAGGACACGGCCTACCGTACTTCACAAGTAAACACACCAAGGACACGGCCTACCGTACTTCACAAGTAAACACAAAATTTTACAATACAAGTAAACACACCGAGGACGTGGCCTACCGTACTTCACAAGTAAACACACCATGGACACGGCCTACCGTACTTCACAAGTAAACACACCAAGAACAAGGCCTACTGTACTTCTCAAGTAAACACACCAAGGACAAGGCCTACTGCACTTCACTAGTAAACACACCGAGGACACGGCCTACCGTACTTCACAAGTAAACACACCAAGGACACGGCCTACCGTACTTCACAAGTAAACACACCAAGGACACGGCCTACCGTACTTCACAAGTAAACACACCAAGGACACGGCCTACCGTACTTCACAAGTAAACACACCGAGGACACGGCCTACCGTACTTCACAAGTAAACACACCGAGGACACGGCCTACCGTACTTCACAAGTAAACACACCGAGGACACGTCCTACCGTACTTCACAAGTAAACACACCGAGGACAAGGCCTACTGTACTTCACAAGTAAACACCGAGGACACGGCCTAACGTACTTCACAAGTAAACACACCGAGGACACGTCCTACCGTACTTCACAAGTAAACACACCGAGGACAAGGCCTACTGTACTTCACAAGTAAACACCGAGGACAAGGCCTACTGTACTTCACAAGTAAACACCGAGGACACGGCCTACCGTACTTCACAAGTAAACACACCAAAGACAAGGCCTACTGTACTTCACAAGTAAACACACCGAGGACACGGCCTACCGTACTTCACAAGTAAACACACCAAGGACAACGGCCTACCGTACTTCACAAGTAAACACACCAAGGACACGGCCTACCGTACTTCACAAGTAAACACACCGAGGACACGGCCTACCGTACTTCACAAGTAAACACACCGAGGACACGGCCTACCGTACTTCACAAGTAAACACACCGAGGACACGGCCTACCGTACTTCACAAGTAAACACACCGAGGACACGTCCTACCGTACTTCACAAGTAAACACACCGAGGACAAGGCCTACTGTACTTCACAAGTAAACACCGAGGACACGGCCTACCGTACTTCACAAGTAAACACACCAAAGACAAGGCCTACTGTACTTCACAAGTAAACACACCGAGGACACGGCCTACCGTACTTCACAAGTAAACACACCAAGGACACGGCCTACCGTACTTCACAAGTAAACACACCGAGGACACGGCCTACCGTACTTCACAAGTAAACACACCGAGGACACGGCCTACCGTACTTCACAAGTAAACACACCGAGGACACGGCCTACCGTACTTCACAAGTAAACACACCGAGGACACGGCCTACCGTACTTCACAAGTAAACACACCGAGGACACGTCCTACCGTACTTCACAAGTAAACACACCGAGGACAAGGCCTACTGTACTTCACAAGTAAACACCGAGGACACGGCCTAACGTACTTCACAAGTAAACACACCGAGGACGTGGCCTACCGTACTTCACAAGTAAACACACCAAGAACACGGCCTACTGTACTTCACAAGTAAGCACACCAAGGACACGGCCTACCGTACTTCACAAGTAAACACACCGAGGACACGGCCTACCGTACTTCACAAGTAAACACACCAAGGACAACGGCCTACCGTACTTCACAAGTAAACACACCGAGGACACGACCTACCGTACTTCACAAGTAAACACACCGAGGACACAGCCTACCGTACTTCACAAGTAAACACACCGAGGACGCGGCCTATCGTACTTCACAAGTAAACACACCGAGGACACGGCCTATCGTACTTCACAAGTAAACACACCGAGGACACGGCCTAACGTACTTCACAAGTAAACACACCGAGGACAAGGCCTACCGTACCTCACAAGTAAACACACCGAGGACACGGCCTACCGTACTTCACAAGTAAACACACCGAGGACACGGCCTACCGTACTTCACAAGTAAACACACCGAGGACGCGGCCTACCGTACTTCACAAGTAAACACACCGAGGACACGGCCTACCGTACTTCACAAGTAAACACACCGAGGACACGGCCTACCGTACTTCACAAGTAAACACACCGAGGACAAGGCCTACCGTACTTCACAAGTAAAAACACCGAGGACAAGGCCTACCGTACTTCACAAGTAAACACACTGAGGACACGGCCTACCGTACTTCACAAGTAAACACACCGAGGACACGGCCTACCGTACTTCACAAGTAAACACACCGAGGACAAGGCCTACCGTACTTCACAAGTAAACACACCGAGGACATGACCTACCGTACTTCACAAGTAAACACACCGAGGACACGGCCTACCGTACTTCACAAGTAAACACACCGAGGACACGGCCTACCGTACTTCACAAGTAAACACACCGAGGACACGGCCTACCGTACTTCACAAGTAAACACACCGAGGACGCGGCCTACCGTACTTCACAAGTAAACACACCGAGGACACGGCCTACCGTACTTCACAAGTAAACACACCGAGGACAAGGCCTACCATACTTCACAAGTAAACACACCGAGGACATGGCCTACCGTACTTCACAAGTAAACACACCGAGGACACGGCCTACCGTACTTCACAAGTAAACACACCGAGGACAAGGCCTACCGTACTTCACAAGTAAACACACCGAGGACAAGGCCTACCATACTTCACAAGTAAACACACCGAGGACACGGCCTACCGTACTTCACAAGTAAACACACCGAGGACAAGGCCTACCATACTTCACAAGTAAACACACCGAGGACACGGCCTACCGTACTTCACAAGTAAACACACCGAGGACAACGGCCTACTGTACTTCACAAGTAAACACACCGAGGACACGGCCTATCGTACTGCTGCCTCTCTGGGCATGCATAGGTCAGAAGACACCAACCTACCTCCTCTATATTGTGACCTGAGTATGTCCGGCTACTCACACCCCCCAATTCTGTGTAGTGACCCCAATATCCAGCTAGTTCAATGGATGAAAAGAAGTTCAAAAGGGATTTCATTTTCTTAGCTTCACGTTTCAAGGAACACTGGGTGCAAAAAAGAAAAAAAAGTGAGAACACAAAATGTGCACAGGGTGGACCTGTGGTCCTCTTCTGAAGAGGAAAGACGCTGTCCCGCATCCCCTGGAATACAAGGCGCTCCTGATGGGGTAAATGTCAACCAAATGGCCAAAACCAGGTTCACTCCATTCTTCAGGAGACCTGCAGAGGCAAGCTCAACCCAAGTACTAGTTGAGGCTCCCCTGAAGGGAGATCCCATGGGAGGGGGAGAACCTGACTCCCAAGTACTAGGTAGATGTCCCCTTAAGAGAGAACTCATAGGAGGGGGGGGGAACCTGACTTCAAAGTACTAGGTGGAGCTGCCCTGAAAGGAAACTCTATAGGAGGGGGAGAACCTGACTTCCAAATATTGGTGGGGCTCCTCTAAAGGGAGACCCATGGGAGGGAGAAAACCTGACTCCCAAGTACTAGGTAGGTGTCCCCTGAAGGGAGACCCCATAGGAGGGAGAGAAGCAGACTTCCAAATACTAGGTGGGGTTGCCCTGAAGGGACACCATGGGAGGGGGAGAATCTGACTCCCAAGTGCTAGGTGGAGCTGCCCCGAAAGGAGACCTCATAGGAGGGGGAGATCCTGACTCCCAAGTATTGGTGGGGTTCCCATTAAGCCAGACCCCATGGGAGGGGGAGAACCTGACTTCCAAGTACTAGTTGGGGCTCCTCTGAAAGGAGACCCCGTGGGAGGGGGAGAACCTGACTCCCAAGTACTAGTTGGGGCTACTCTTTCAGGGCAAGTCCAAGCACCTACAACCTACTAATTGTAAGTATATAAAGAGCATTGTGCTGTGCAAAAAAAAAAAAGTGCTTTTGGGGTGCTAAAGTGCAAGACATTGGCAGGCCTTCTGGCCTGCAGGTGGTGCTCTGACCAATGTGCCACA
>JBBDGP010000600.1:0-230000 GCA_037952835.1 Lithobates septentrionalis
CGGTCTGCGGGTTCCCCTATAACAGAAGGCTTAGTTAATTACCCCCTTTGTATCAAATTTGTATCTGGAAAGATACAACTTTTGATTTTGGTGAGTTCAGGAACCTCCTTCTGCTATACTGTTACTATTTACTCTCTGTATACATTTAAGGGTAGCATCTCCTGGAGGTTGCATGATGTTGGCAGGTTGAACTGTGAGTTTGTGAGTTAGCGGCTGTCCTAGGCTGGGGGAACGGGTTAAATTGTGAAGCCCAGTTCTCTGGCTTTTTGGTCCTAGCCAGACCACCTGTGATATAAAATGGGGAAGGTTATCTCTCTCTCTCTCTCTCTCTCTCTCCCTCTCCCTCTCCCCTCCCTCTCCCTCTCCCTCTCCCTTCCCTCCCTCTCCCTCTCCCTCTCCCTCTCCCTCTCCCTCTCCCTCCCTCCCTCCCTCTCTCTCTCCCTCCCTCTCTCTCTCCCTCTCCCTCTCCCTCTCCCTCTCCCTCTCCCCCTCTCTCTCTCTCTCTCTCTCTCTCTCTCTCTTCTCTCTCTCTCTCTCTCTCTCTCTCTCTCTCTCTCTCTCTCTCTCTCTCTCTCTCTCTCTCTCTCTCTCTCTCTCTCTCTCTCTCTCTCTCTCTCTCTCTCTCTCTCTCTCTCTCTCTCTCTCTCTCTCCTCCTCTCTCTCTCTCTCTCTCCCCTCTCTCTCTCTCTCTCTCTCCCCCTCTCTCTCTCTCTCTCTCTCCCCCTCTCTCTCTCTCTCCTCTCCCTCTCCCCTCTCTCTCTCTCCCCTCTCTCTCTCTCTCTCCCTCTCTCCCTCTCTCTCTCCCTCTCCTCTCCCTCTCCCTCTTGGTTCTGCTGTATATCTAAAGAACCAGGATCTGTAGAGCACTATGGGGTATAAAGTAACATCACTACGAAGGGTTGACTCTGCAAGACAAGGGAGAGGAGTGTAGTTGCTAAGCGTCACAAAGTTCAAGGCATTAAGCAGCCAGTCATTAGGTGTGGTACCTGGTAAGGTGACAAGTCCTCCGTTCGCGAGGGGGTCAATGTTAAACTTCTGACCTCCTCCCTAGTAGTTGGTATCCAATAGTAACTGGGTCCAAACCTGCGTTATGGAGATCTATGGCCTGGTCACTAGGTATGGGGAGTGAAGAGTTAAAAGGATAAGTTCACCCTTTTGTAACATGATACATGTTCCACCCACATTTAGGGTGTAACATGTTATGAACAGACTGGCCCCCGGTCCCCCTAATCCTTTGCTCTGACAGCCACCCCCCCCCCCCACTAGCTGTCACAATTTAAAAAAAACATGGCCGATTGGGGCTCTGCCCGCCTGGCCGTGTAACTCATTTACAGTCCCTTGCAGCTGTTGGCTTGTAGTTTTCAATTAAATACCATGGTACTGTGGAGTACTGTGGTAGTTCATTGAGTCTTCCTGTCAGATTGTATCTAAATGCCCGTACGATGTATGAGCACACAGATACAGTGACAGGTCTGCAGGAGACCTGCATGGCAACGGTGATCTGCTGGTCACAAGTGCAATTCTTTAGAGGCTCCAGAAACAAAAAATAATAAATGCACATTTTATTTTTAATGGTAACAGAAAAAAAGCTGCGCTTAATAAATCAAATGTGAGTGAAAAAAAAAATCAGTGAAAGACCCAAAAAAATAAATAACAAACATAAACAACAGTGAAGGTAGCAAAATGTAAACGTTGAATCTTCAAAGATAAAAAGTGTCTTCCATAGATAAAAAAGAGTCCGTGAATACAAATCCAGTGATTAATCAATGAAGGTGAAAGGAACTTCTTAATCACACAAAAAAACACCCTGTGATGTGATCCACCACCGCCTAAAATGCACGCTTACCAGAGGGCAAGCTTGCATAAGCTTGTATGGCAACTCAATGTCCGGTCAGTATTGCAGTCACGGCTCCCCTCCGCAGTATCGAACCAGAGGCAAACAGGATAGCTCAATCCAGTGGGCATACGGAGCAATCAGCAGGTGGGACCCAGGTGGATGAAAATAAGGCTCTCCATAGTGTAAATCCGTATAACAAAATTAATTTAAGAATAAAAATTGTACTTTCATCGGAATGTGGAATAAAAGCATCAAGGATAAAAACAATAGCCGCCTGGCTTGCAGACACCCGTTCAGCTACGAGGTAGACCGCGATGACGTCAGCGTGTCGACTACCCGACATAGGTTTCGTCTCAGGTAGACGTCCTCACCTGCAATAAAATGTGCATTTATTATTTTTGTTAAAAGGTGAACTTATCCTTTTTAAATGAGCATGCATTAGGGCTGCGCTATGTGCACGGTGGGCCCCCATTCTGTTACTGGGAGTGAGGGTAACAGAGGTATGCTGGACTGGTGCAGGCTCAGCATGTCCCTCCGAATGCACACACATCAAATACAGTGTGTAGTAGGGACGTGCGGTGAGGTCAGTGACTGGTGAGGCACTGGCTAGTATCAAAGCCAGATACACACAGGTTACATACACCATGATCATTAGAGTGAGAGCCATAATTCTAGCACTAGACCACCTCTGTAACTCTAAACATGTAACCTGTAAATAATTTTAAAGCGTCGTCCTATGGTGTTTTTTTTTTAGTACTGAAGTTTGACGCCATTCCACAAGCGTGCGCTTTTTTTTTTTAAGCATGACATGTTGGGTATCTATTTACTCGATGTAACATCATCTTTCACATTATACAAAAAATCAGGCTAACTTAGTGTTTTTTTTTTTTTTTTTTTTTAATTCATTAAAAAGTTTATTTAAAAAAAAAAAAAAAGCTTTGAAAGAATTGCTGCGCAAATACCGCGTGACATAAAAAGTTGCAACGACCACCATTTTATTCCCTAGGGTGTCTGCTAAAACAATATATATAATGTTTGGGGGTTCTGAGTAATTTTCAAGCAAAAAAATTATGATTTTTACATGTAGGAGAGAAGTGTCAGAATTGACCTGGGTGGCAAGGGGTTGATTATTTTGTAATATACAAATAATTATTACATATTGTTGTTTATAAGGTAATTCACTATGTTTTCAAAAACTGTGGTCAAGCAGGTTATGACTTCAAACCAGTAATTTCACAGTAAATGGATAACTTTGTGAGAAAAACATGGGATTATGGGTACATCTTATACCCATAAACACATGTTTTTTCCTTGTAGTTAGGAGGGCTGGGCTGGAAGGGAGAATTTGTCTTTTAGACACATGCCCCCTTCTATGACACTGCAGTGAGAGGGCAGCCTCCACTGCAGCATTTTTATTAGACAGCTTGTTCCAATGGTGCTTTACCATTGGTCCAAGGCTCCAAGCTGTCCATTGAGCTCAGCGCCTCGGACAAGAAGTGAGAGGCACTGTAAGCTCATCCTCTGTCTGCTGCAAACTGAGTGTGCCAGCTTGTATTTAAACTGGCTGCTCTGTATGTAGCTTCCGACAGGCTGCGCAAGAAGCCCGTATCTCTGGAACCATAGATTATCGGAGCCCCACATTTGGGGTCTCTGTGACCCCAGGTCGCCAAGCTATGGGTCTCGAAGCTTGGGTCTTTTTTTTTTTTTTTTTTTTTTTTTTTTTATGATTGTGGCAGGTGAGGCTCTGCCTTACCTGACTCCCCTGACCTGGTGTCTAGTGACATGGGAAAAGACGCTTTTCAGAGGAACTCTCTATTTTATTGCTGCACACAGGAGGAAGGCTCAACTCTGAGTCAGGGAACTGCCTTAATGTTAGATTCTTCACATGAACGTAGTCTCCACATGGTCCTGGGCATTGAGGAGCGCCCACATGCATTTTTGTATAAAGTGATTTGTTTCCAATGAGGTTTTATACTCCGAGCTCTTTTTTTTTTTTTTTTTTTGCACATATTTCAATATACATTATCTATTTTATATATTAGTCTCACTTGACGTTTTAGAACATGCTGGTTCTTGTTTAGTTAGTTGTATGGAAGGATTTATTGTCAGTGTTTAAAATTACATCTGCTGTATCTGATTGCTGGAGGGACCTCCAGTGTGTTATGTGTACAGGAGGAGACCTTGCTACTGGGTGATGAGTATGCTTGAGAACTGTAGAGCCACAGGCTGTGGATACACTCTGCACATACTTTAAATTCCTTCAACTTAAAGTGAACCTTGCCTCCGATATATTTTTATATGTTATATGCATGCATGTTAAGATTTATATGTAATGACTCCAGACAGGGTTGCCAACCGCCAGTAAATTTACTGACAGTTTGTAAAAAATTGTGATTTTTTTTTTTCTTACAACTGCCAGTAAATATAAGGGGCTGATAATTTCATGCTGTTTTGACTTTTTAAGTGTAAATCAAGCAAATTACTTTTGTTATAGGTATTGTCAGTGTTTCCATATCATGTTTATACTGTTTAAATATTCACTGTGTTAGTTTTCAATAGGAGTTCTAATGTAATTTCTCAGGTTGCCAGTAAAAAAAAAAAAGTGTAAATTTTCCATGTTTTGTCAGTGAAAAATGCTGCAGGAGGTTGGCAACCCTGCTTCCAGATACTTATTGCCGATCACAGTACTCCCCATTCATCTGCTATTCTCTCCAGTGGGACAGCACTATCTTTGTTCAAACAGCATTCTGGGTCAGTGTCTACTACCTGGACTGAGATAATGGCTCAGACGACATAGTCATGTAAATCCCAGCGTCTGAGCAGTTCTTGTGTGTTCACGTATGTTCACAAATGCAGATCAGCTGTGCTGAAGCTTCTCACCATTGTGACTAGCTACAAAGTTAAAGTAGAAGTCCACCCTAACACTAAAATCTCTACATCTACAGACATCCATGATCTAAGACTAACCTATAGAGCCCTGTAAAGAAGAAATTGCTATACGTACCTTTTCTGAAACCAATCCGGTCCGGTCCCACGCTGAGCTGTCAGCGGCTGCTTCAATGTGTAGGCGGGTGCAGAGGAGGCAGTTGACAACGTAAGCGCCATAGTAACTCTATGGGTGACGTCACTTCCCATTAATTTCCCAGCCGTTGTCAGAGCTTCTGCCCCTGGAGACTAGACAGGATCAGCTTAAAAAAAAGTATGTATAGCAATTTCTTCTTTACAGGGTTATACAGGTTAGTCTTAGATCGTGGATGCCTGTAGATGTAACAATTTTTGTGTTAGGGTAGACTTCCCTTTTAAGGCCTAGTTTACACTTGTAATTGATGGCAGTAAAAACAAATGGTTGAGCTGGTGCAACAAACATTATCCTCCTTGTCCTGTTCCGACCCCATCCCCCCCCCCCCCAAACATGAGAATTTATGTTAATATGACTGCGCTGCAACTGTCCTGCAACCACATGCAATGTACATTGTAGCAGAGTGGTGCAGACTTTTAGGTGTTAAAACATGCAAGAGGTAACATAGTGCCTCCCCACCGGCTGTCAAATGTCCTCAGAAAAGTGCTCCAACGTTGATAGGGCTTGCGTTGGCCTTCTGAAGCGCTAACAGCATTGCTGTATCCTCAATGGGGAAGAGGAGACTGATGGTACTGCCTGTTTTTTTTAAATAAGCCTCATATACACGGGGTGCCAATCAACACTCCTATGCGAAGGGCTATCTTCTTCTGTGCAATCTATCTGCATTCTGATCTGTGCATCGGATATACAGTCCAGGAGGAACTTGGAGGTCCGTCCACGTCAATGCAAATGTCTGCTTGTCATTGATTTGAACATGTTGTTTGCATATGGCTACATGAACACCTAAGCATCCCGTGCAATTGAAGATGGCCCTTTGCACTGGTGCATGGATCAGTTTGCTAGTGTGAATAAAATAATACTGTCATAGGGGTTAACTGCTTGTTTTGTCTAGGGGCAAATACCGAGCCTATACTCGCCTAATCCTTTGGAAAACGGCACTCCCCCGCGTCCAATGGTGGACTGTTCCTGATGTCTTCATGTAAAGAGCCAGTCTATGTGCGTGATGATGTCAGGAACAGACCGCTACACAAGACCGCTGGAAAGCATGAGGGGGGGCAAGAGCCAAAGGGACCAGTTTTGTGCTGGGAGGATTAGGTGAGTAGATCTTGATTCTAGGAACCCCTAAACAAAACGAGCAGTTAACCCATGCAGTGCGGGCACAGCCCTACTGGGGAAATTTTTTTTTTACCCGGAGTTCAGCTTTAAGGTGCAGCTCCCAGCCCCCCTTATACTTACCTGAGCCCAATCCTGATCCAGCACTGTGCACAAGAGCAGCGGCTCTCCCTTCTATCTTGGCTCTCTCTCCTCATAGGCTCAGGGAAAGCAGCTTGCTATGGGGCCACCTGGCAGGTAGGAGGAGCCAAGAGCGCCAACAGGAACCCAAGAACAGGAGGATCAGGTCTGCTCTGTACAAGACCGTTGCACAGAGCAGATAAGTATGACAGGTTTGTTATTTTAAAAAAATTATAGGTTTACAATCGCTTTCAAAGACAAGCAGATCCCATAGGCACGATGGGTTACACTGCTAATAAAAACTTGCCTGTGTATAGGTAAAAGACAACAGCTAACCAGGCTTATAATTGTATTATTTCACAATGATATGAGCTAATGACAGATTTCTGTTTTCATTATGATAATTGGGCGTACAGTGCTTCATTGACCTCTCATACAGTACTGTGCAGAACAAATTCAGTTACACCATAGTAATGAATTGTCCCAGAAAATATTTTAAAATTTTGTAAATGCAGCTCTGAATGATGCCATTGCTTGCCTTGAAGTAATATGAGCTTCATTTTAGTATATTTTATTGCATTATAGCTTTATGTTGGTGACTCTAGTAAATGCAGTGTGGAAATCCTTATATAATCAAGTTCAAAAGTAAATGCAGCTGGTCTAGACTTCCTAATCCAGAGCAATAAACATCTGATTGGCAGAACCCGACAGAGCTATATCATTCTCCTCATTGATCACTATAAATACTGACATCAGTCTGTGTCATTTCCATCCCAGGGGTGGTTTCGATAAATGCATATAGCTTTGATATATTGTGGGAAAACCTGCTTGTTTGTAGTGATTTACATGTCTAATTTAAAGCATGCCTTTTGTCTAATAAAAAAGATAAACTCCGCCTGACTGGCTGAGCTACGATGATGTTACTCCTGCACATGCACACAGAAGTCACGGACACGGCTCTGAAGAAACGGCAAGAGTATGCCGTTACTTCAGAGCGCATGCACCGGTGGCGTCGCCGGATGCATGCCGTGTGAATATCTCCTAAATATATCCTTAATATAGGCTTACCTGTAGGTACAAGTCCAGAAAAAAGTTTACTATAACTTTAACATTTCCTTGCTGCTTATGTACAGGAGGCCTAAATGTCCTCAGAAATATGATATGCAATGCTGGCTACACGTTAATGGTTTTTATTTTAGATTTGATTAGTAAGATCAATAATTACCAGCGACTGGATAATAAAAGTGGCTAAACGTATGTATAATTTGAAAACTTCATTGCATTGATGGTTCAGATCTGAAACAAGATCTAACTGTGTATATTCAGTGTTATCATTTGTCAAGTGCCGTTATATGGTTACACAGTGTTGGATCTAGTATGCATCAGAGAAATCTCTAGCCATAACACTACAACTAATAACGACATAACTAAACTTTCCTTTTTTTTAACTGCAAGCACTGAAATTGCAAGTTGAAAATCGGTCATGCATGTCTGTAATATCCCAGCTGCTGCGTAAGCACAATTCAGGACTTCTCAATGACCTCCTGGCTTGATCTCTGCTGGCGGAACAGCTCGAAGGTCATAGACTTTGCACACCTCCTCTAAGTATGTCATTATGTTCCCATTTGCCTAAAGGGGCAGAGTGTATCACTACACAAAACAGTGTGTCTCCTCCATGTCTTGTCCTGTGTTCTCCCTTCACTGATGGCAACATATAGTAAAACAAAAAGCAAGTGGCTGATAAAAGCACAAAAGCGAACGAGGACTAGGGTGCATTCACGCCTGTGTGTGAACCCCAGCAGGGATTTCCGGCAAATAGCTGCAAGGGAGTCAGACCCATTGAAAGCAATGGAAGGCTGCTGGCTCCCACAGCTAATCGCAGCAATCAGGTGATCAGGAATCGGGCCTCCCAGTTCTTGATAATTTAGTATGGGACCCAAGGTTCTCAGTGACAGCCCCCGGCGAGAGCTACAAGTATACATATATGTGGCCCCACAGGGTTAAGGCCACATATATAAATATACTCCACGGAAAGGGGTTAAAAAAATTAATTTAAGCAGGAAGGATTTTTATTGCAGACGAGACCTTATTGGGTTAATTTACTTAAAGCTAATCGGCTTTTCCCTTTGCAAGGGAATTTGCCTGAGAGCTTAGTGAATGCTGTGAAATTTTCACTTTTCAAAGAATACCCAATCAAGTGTAAGAAAAATGTACATATGTTTAAGGAACAAGTAGCTTAAAAATCTCAAGTTGCATTCACTTTTATTCTATGAATTTTAAAACCACTACTACAAATATCCTGCCTGTTCCCTCTGTAGCGCACCCCCTTAGGAGCCACTGATGAACTGGTTTCGCCCACCCTGCACAGCCAGGCACACCAAATTTTCACTGGTTTATTGAGGATTAATAACTTAGATGGTGATGGGAGGTTTTGGGATGCCCACTTGACTTCAGCAACAAAACTTTGGCAACAACTTCAGGGACATCTTCCTATATACAGTCTAAATACAGTCCCCTTGACACTCCGCCTGCACTTCACTTGCTTGCAGTCTCCAGCTAGATCCCTGTTAGTGGATCTGACAGGCACAGTCAGATGTAGTAATGGCCCTTTGCAGGCAGGAACTCGAAGCCCCTTGTTGTGTAGCAGAATACAATGATCATCTTGTACTTTCCCTCCTGTGGCGGGTCCCAGCACCACCTCTTCAGGCACTGCCAACCCACCTGGCTGTAGCTGCCCCTTTCACTAGTCCTCCAGGCTAACTTTCCTCCACAGTCCTCCAGACTGATACTCACCAACTCACCTGGCTGTCTCCCTGGAGATCTCCCAGGGAAGGGATGAAGACTTGGCACACCGCTGTCTTCATGGAGAATTGGCTACATGTGACAGTCTCCCCCTTGTAAGTCCTCAGTAGTGTTGCTCTACTCTCGCTGTCATCTTTCTTGCTCCCGTGCCTCCAGGAAGGGCTTCCTCTGTGTGTTGTGGCAGGATCCTTCTAGCAACTGAGCCCCGGCTCAAGGTCACCCCCCCCAGACTAGGGCCTACCCTAGAGAGTCACAGACAGCCTACTCAATACTAAATCTCCATTTTTCACCCAATGGCATGGTTCATGCCTATTTATGGGGTACACCTTGCCCCCTGTCAGCCATTTACTTGGGATTGGCTGAGGCCAAATATTTCAGGCAGCCCCTCCTAACCTCCACCCACTAGCTCTAGAAGTTTCTACAATCTTCTAGACCAGGAGGAGGCACTAGAGGAGCTGTCAGGATGAGTCATCCAGCCCTAACTCACTGAACCCTGACCCAGATTCACAGCTCAGGCTTAGACCTGAGCTAATTAAATTTACCTATACTACAAAAAAACCATCCTACATCTAGCACACACTAGAGGGTGCTACACATCCATGCACAGAGCACGCCATCAGGGCAAAACAGTAGGGTTGACTTACTAAAAAAAATAGGCTGTTCACTTTGCAAGGGAAGTTGCACTTTGCAAGAAATAACAGAAAGCCAAAAATGATGCTTGCATATGATTAGATGATGGAAGTCAGGCGAGCTTCACCTCATTCACCAAGCTCTGGGGGGTGAAATTCCCTTGAAATGTGCAACTTCTTTTGCAAAGTTAATAGCCTATTTGACTTTAGTAAATCAATCCTAATATGTGTGCCTCCCACAATAAAGGTTTGTTACCTTCCTCCTCGCAAGATGTTTTAGAATGTATGTTCTCCCCGGTGCATGAACTCCCAGCACTGGGATATGACACCTGGAAAAAGCCAGGGAGAAGATAGCGGTGATGGAGAATGGCTGGAGGGGGGGCTTTAAGAGCTGATATAAGAACACTGGCAACTGTGATAGTTCTAACCAGAGGTATGCCTTAAAGGTATCTGTTTTAGGAAATTAATAAACCAATGGGTTTAGTTGTGCTTTGGGTTCTCACTGGAGGTCACTGCATAAAATAAAGATTGTACCGACAAATAATAATCATTAAAGCAATGACCTGAGCTTAACGACAGATAATTTTTCGGACTGCCAACCGTTTGGAAACAGTCAGAAAAAAACCCTCAGATTTTGGTTGTCCATAAAGAGCTGCTTATAAACGTAAACGACAGTAAACTAAATTATTGTTTTACTAAATTGCCAGTCTTTGGTTTCGAATTGTGTTGCACATTTCACTAGCTTGGTGAAAATGAACGCAGATTTGTAAATCCTCATCACCACAGAACAGGATGGCATCACATCAGTCAGGGCATGTCATGCCTGTTAATGGAACATAAGCCCGTCTGAGTACGTGGCTCATTCAGACTGGGATTGCAGGCCACTGTATTCAACTTCTAACACTATTACATTTTGTATGTTGAAAAATGAATTTAATTTAAGGCTTATTGGTGACCCAATTAGTCCTCCTAATGATTCAGTTGTTTTTATGGCTACATTAGTGACCATGAATTATGCAATATTATTCCATGCTCACACAACTGGGAAATGCAAAAAATGCCAAACAAAGTTCAGCAACATTCAGAGACCAGTCCACTATGATCACATAGGTTAGGACATTATTTCTGATTGATTACTCAGAGTGAGGAATTTCACATTTCATAATTGCTCTCTAGCAGTGATCTCCAACCCTATTGAATGATGCAGACGTTTATAAATGCCAGTGCTGGCAAAATACTCCTGGGTTGATATTACCTTTTTTTCCAAGTATCTCACCTAACTCCATCCAATCTATTTTTAGAACTAAAATTTCTCTATGGTATTTTTTTTTTTTTTTTTTTCTCTGTAAATCATTCTGGGAGGTATTACCAACCTCCCTGTCCCTGTGACACCAGGACAAGAAATTGGGGGATCAGATGACAATGGGGACAGGAAGACACAGACATCAATAAAACATTTCTAAACTTCTAACTCTTCCCTATTATACTAATAATGTGTTGAAAATGTGTGCGTCCCCTAACAGGAAGCAAGGAGAAATCTGCCAGATGGGGACATGCACAGCCATAAAAAATTGCAAGAATCTCCAGCCCTTTGCCATTATATTGAAAACAAAATAAAACGTTTTGGCTGGAGTTTGGCTTTAACTACATTTTTTTAATGAGCCCTTATGTTTTAATATAAATAGTCATTGTTTTACATGTAGTTTACATTTTCCTTTTTATATGTAGTTTATATTTTGCTAAAACTGTAAACTACTATGAGGAATTTGGTTTTATAAGCAGAAATTCTCTCTGAGCACGTTAAAAGTTCCCCTGGCTCCTATTAATTGTACCCCTGAGCCTGTTAGAAATACCCCCTGGGGCCATGATGTACCATGTCTTGAGAGCCTGGGTTCTATAAATTGGTCAGTGGAAAGAAATCATAGTTGCCCCAAATATTGTGAAACCAATATATTCTTTAGTCCAGTGGTGGTCCACTTACTTGCTATAGTGGGTCTAAAGTGTGGCCTTGACATCACATAATATTCAGCTTAGCTGACCCCCCTCCTGAAGACTCCTAGGCATGTATGACATCAATTGCCTAGGCCTGAAAACCAGGAAGTAACTAAAGAAATGTAAAATATAGTTTAAAACAAGTAAAAATTATATACTTTCCCATCTATTTACTAATGGTAGCAGCATAAGGGTTAAAAATAGTCAATGTTGATTAAGAGAGTGAAATTCTGCTTTAAATTATATGGTTGCTGTTTATGTAATATAATATAAATTTATTCTGTTTTTCAGGTTTATCAGAATTCAATAGACCTAGATAAAAACTGGTTGCAACAATGACATCTGTACAAACAAAAAAAGGTAATTTTTTTAATGCACATTTTGTAAGTGGGGGAAGCACAATAGCTTGCAGTGCTAGAACTCTTGGTTCCCGATCAGAACACTGTCTTTGTAGAGTTTGCATGGTTCTCTGTACCCTGGTTTCCTTTCACACTCCAAACTCATGCTGGTAGGTTAATTGTCTCCTGTCTGAATTGGCCCATGTATGCATGTGAGATAGTAACCTGAGATTTTAGGTTCCTTAAAGGCAGGGACTGAAGTGAATGTACATGACTGTTGTATAACAGATGTGTTTAACTCCCCCATAAACTATACTACCCCACTCAAATGTATTCATTAACCGAGACCACACCGTGCTCTTGGGGTAACAAAGGCCGTAGCAGCCTACTTTATTTAACAAATATAATGACTCAAATATCAAACATATAAAACGTATAAGTATAAAAACATATCTGTTATAAACCTATGAAATCTAACGTTGGTCTGAGCAGGAAATTAGTAAACCTCTGTGTTAATAAACCTTCTTGCACTGCAGTCCCTCTCAAATGTATTATCCCTGCCTCAAGCCGACAAGCTGGCTCAAAGACTACCCCTGACCGCAGTGCCCCATTCTCACTTCCCGGCTAACCTCCGTTAACCGGGAACCACCATCAGGACCCCTCCAACGATAGTCCCGATCTCATCCTTCTGATATCTTCTTTCCCTGCACAGACCAATGTCCGCCACAGCAAACAAGGGTAATTCCCTTACCCTTGGATGCCCCTCCACACCCGAAGTGCTCGTTGTATACCGTCTTGAAGGCCCAAAGCCCACATATCTATGCCTACCTCGTTTAAATGAACCCCATCTTTTTTCAAATATCTCCAGGTCTCAAATTCCAACTCTAGATGACTTATTGCCAACCCTCCTTTTCGTACCATGAATTTGCTCACTTCCCTATTAATCTTTCTCCTGGCTCTATTAATACCTTCCACTGATCTGGCCATTCTCCATGTCATACGCGCCACTATATCTGACCATACAACGAACATATCAGGAAATTGCTCCATCAAGCGGTCAATATCTGATTTGATGTCCCGTGTAATGTCTAACATGGACCTAATCCCCAAATCATTGCCGCCCACATGTAATACTAACACATCAGGCGGTCTGTTCCTAGCTGCATAACGCTGCACCTCAGGAACCAACCGGCCCCATAACATTCCCGGGACACCAAACCATTTTATGTAGGCTTCCTTTCTATCAAAACCCAACTGCCTACCATCGTACCTCACGTCCCCTCTCCGTGCCCCCCAGCAGACATAGGAATGGCCCATGATCCAGACCATCCCGGTCGCCGAACCTGAAATTAAAAGAGGAAAAACAACATACACTATAGTATGACCATCATTTTCAAAACCATACCCGGGCAGACTGAAGAGTCCTACCCACTTGATTACCTCACAAACCTACCACCAGGTGGGGCCTAACGTATGACCTGAACCTGTTCGACTCCCACCGCCCAATCCGTTTCACTGCCTCCATATCCATCCCTTGCCTTGCTGCTTCCGTTGCAGCTCCTATCCTGAATGAGTGGGATGAAAATGCTTTGCCATCCAAACCCAACTGCTCCAAGCACTTTCTAAATATAGCCCCAAACTGAAAACGCGACAACGGCGTTCTGTCCTCGTGTACTAAAAACGCGCCCAGCCCCGCCGGGCGAACCCGCATGAAAACCCTTACCGCTTCCATTGGGCATAAAGGCGAACCCGGAATTGGAAACACCTGGACCAGCTTCCCCCTGCCCTCTTGATCTGTTTTTGATTTTTTTAACCACAAGGACAGCCTTCCCCCACTGCACTCCACCTCCTGGCTCCCAATTCCCCCTTGTACTTTCTTTGAAGGGCTGACCAGTTCCCCAATTCTGAATGCCCCAAAAAACTCCAACAAAAACGCGACTGTAAATAATTTTTTCTCAAATTCCGATGAACACACCTCCCTCAACTTGGCTACTATACCCGTGAGAATCTCAAATGTCACGGGCTTCCTGGTATCCTTCCGGATCACCAATCGCCTGTAACCTTTCACGGCCTGCCTCACCCAGAAATCTTTTGTAAAATCAGGCTGCCCCTGTAATTTGAACAAGAAGGCTAAACCTGACAGTTGCGCATTCACTACAGATGCAGACACCCCCTCTTCCATTTTCCTGGCTACGTAGTATAAAACGAGTAAACGTCCTGCTTGCCCATTCGGATCTTCACCCACCTCTTGTACAAACGCCAACCACTCTTTCCAGACCCTCGTGTAGGCTGACCACGTAGACCCACTTACCGACCGCTTTATCCATCCCGTGATGATTCCAACGCTATCCCCCACAACCATTCGGGACAAGGCACTCCTTGTTGCTCCGCGTCCGGCGCCAACTCTCGGAACCTGTCCCACTGGAAGCGAGATAATGCGTCAGCTATCACATTCTCCACTCCTGGCAGGTGTACAGCGTGAATGAAAACATTCAGTTGTAAGCATCTCAGCACCAAATGTTGAAGTAATCTAATAACCGGCGGAGAAGACGCCGTGTTCTTATTGATTACCTGCACCACCCTCAAATTGTCCCCATGGAAACGCACCTTCAGATCCCTGAAAGATGCTCCCCACAACTCCACCGCAAGCACCACTGGAAATAATTCCAACAGCACCAAATTCTTCGTGAAACCCGCCGCTATCCAGGACTGTGGCCAGGGGCCTGCACTCCATTGTCCCTGGAAGAAAGCTCCAAAGCCTGAAGACCCCGCTGCGTCCGTAAAGAGCTCCAGGTCGAAATTACTGACCGGTCCTGCCATCCATAACGCTCGGCCATTGAATGACTCCAAAAAGGTATGCCATACCCTCAGGTCATCCCTATGCGCCTTGACCAAGCGTACAAAATGTCTCGGGGACTTAATGCCACTCGTACTTGCTGCCAGCCGACGACTGAACACCCTCCCCATAGGTAAAATGCGACAAGCAAAATTAAGCTTGCCTAACACCGATTGCAATACGCGCAATTGCACTTTTCGCAATCAAATCAGCCTCGCAATCTCTGTTTTCAGGTCTGCCAACTTTGCCGCCGGCAACCTGCATTCCATGGCCTCTGAATCCAGGACGATGCCTAAAAACGTGATTACCGTACAAGGTCCCTCAGTTTTTTCAGGCGCCAATGGAATGCCAAACCTGTCCGCTACGTGTTCCAGCATTGCCAAGAGCACCGCGCAGATCCTCGACTCAGCCGGTCCTATGCATAGGAAGTCATCCAGGTAATGAATTATAGAATTCAAACCCGAAACCTCCCTACCACCCACTCCACGAAAGAGCTGAATTGCTCAAATATCGCACATGATATAGAGCAACCCATCGGCAGGCATTGGTCAACGTAGAACTCATCGTCCCAATGACATCCAAGCAACCTAAAACTTTCAGGATGCACTGGTAACAGCCTAAAAGCCGATTCAATATCAACCTTAGCCAACAGTGCCCCTTTACCGTACCGGCGCACCCACCCTACGGCTGCATCAAATGACGTATATGTCACTGAGCATGCCTCCTGATCTATGGCGTCATTCACCGACCCCCCCCCTTTTGGAAAGGACAGGTGATGGATGAGCCTGAATTTATTGGGTTCCTTCTTTGGCACTACCCCCAGTGGTGACACCACCAGATCAGCCAAAGGTGCCGACGAGAACGGCCCCGCCATCCTTCCCATTGCAACCTCCTTCCGTAGTTTTTCACCAACCACGTCCGGGTGTTGCAAAGCGGACCGGAGGTTGGGTGGAACGGGAGGAACTACCGCCAGTGAACAGGGGATCCGGAAGCCTACGGAGAAACCTTCTTCCAATAATTTTGCCGCTTTCTTATCCGGATACCTACCGAGAAACGGCCGCATCCTTCCCACTCTCACTGGAGTCCTCCCTCTTGTGTCCAGCTTCCCCTGAGCGACCCTTAGCTTGTTTGAAGCATCTGGCTGCTGAATGGGCTCCATTGCACCCCGAACACTCATGCTTGGCCCTACAAGAACTTCCGAACTTGCATGTCCCTGAGTTATATTGCCAGCACACCCCTTTTTTGTTTCCGGCCGACTGTCCCTGTGCTGAAGGTCCGCCGCCCCCCCCCTGAAAAAACTGGTTCGGTGCCCGCGCAGAGGTCATTAAACGCATCTATAGGCTTATATCCTTGTGGTCCCAGCGCAGCTCTTTTCGCACTGCCCTCCGTTGCCGAAACTGCTCATCATACCTCAGCCACGCAGTCCCACCATAAACTCTATACGCTTCCCCAATAGAATCCTGATAGCAAAACAGCGCCGAACAATGTTCGGGTTGTTTTTCCCCAATGACACTTGCCATTATGGCGAACGCCTGCAGCCAATTGGTAAATGTCCGCGGTATTAACCGGTATCTCCTTTTCTCTTCGTCCTCTTTTTTGGAATCGTCAGGTTTTACTCTATCTAAATTTAATTTTTCCAAAGGGAGTAAAGAAAAAATCTCCACATACTCACCTTTCCATAGCTTCTCTCTGACCTCCTGCTTCAGATGCGCTCCTAACGGCCCTTCATAACACACATATACTTCACATTTTGCTGCATCCGCAATTCTAATTATATCCTGCCCCGCCACCGTCTCACTGGCCACAGCCGTCTTGCCTATCTCCTGAGCAACTACCGTACTTTCCCTTTCCTTGGCCGGCGCCGAGCCGGCCCCTGTGACCACCGGCATTTCCGTACACCCCCCTGACCCTGCGTGTTCCCCCGATCCTGCTACAGGTGGGACCCAAGCTGCCGCTGGCCCCACTGCAGTTTTGCCGGCCTGCTCAAACTTCTGTACTAGATCTTTGATTCCTTCCAAGAAACCTAATAAACCTGCAGCACCCACGGAGTTCTCCCCCGTCCCCCCCCTTGATGTCCCAGACCCAGACCCACTGCTAGGCCCACTGCGCTCTTGCAAACGTGTCTCAGGTGTAATAGCTGCTGACTTACCGGGCTGCATAGGTGACGCCCCATCAGCCGATCGTCTGCCGTCCACATCTGCTGTCCTCCCCGAGCGGGGGGCTGCCTCTTCTTCTGACTCCGATCGCTCCTCCGCAAGGTTCAGCACCATGTCTTCCTCCTCTTCCGAAGAAAGCCTATCAGGCCCGCTGGCTGTTGCTGCCTCAGACATCCTCTCCCTCCTCTGCGCAGCGCGTCCGTGTGGCGACTTTTGGACAGCCTTACCAGGACCGGTGTGCGGAACCTCAGTCCTGGCGGCCTCCGATCTACCTCTTCTCTGCTCCCTCTGTTCTGGATCAGGCCGCTGTGGATCTCCTGCCGCTGAAGGCCCGGAGCTCCCATCTGCATTCCTCCTATGCATTTGACCCCGTTCTGTCTCTGGTAGCCTGGGGGAGGGGCCAGCGCGCTCGCGCTCACCGCGTCTACTAGGCCTCACTGCGGCCCTGTCTTTTCCCTGCCTCGCGCTGCCTGGTCTGAGTTCCCGGTCGGTTGTTCTTACCGGGCTGCCGCTGTTCGTTCGTGCCGACCGTTTTGGGGGTGGGCCCGCCGCCGACACTCCTCTGCTCCCCCCCGCCTGCCGCTGTGACTCCGATCGTTGCTCCGGCGAATACCGCTCCGGAGGTCTGGCCCTGCGGGCTCTGGTAACGCGCCTGCCCGGACGCCGCATCCGTCCTCATGAGTGCCGTACCTAGCGTCACCTGGAGCCACTCGGGACCCCGCACTGCTGCCTCCTCTCTGATCTGGGCCAGAATTCTCTCCACCTCTGACATGCTGCTTCTCTCCACTGAACTTTCCCCCACGCTTTGGTGACTCATCCCAGGCGGGGCCCCCTTATCAATATTCCTCCAGCCCCTCCCCCTCGGCTCTATACTCACCACCCCTAATTAAAGTAATTAATTCCCTGTTAACCCTGTCATGCCCGCCCTGCGCTTATTTGCTTGATTGCTATTGCTCCGGGCTTTCTGTATGTAAAGTGTTGTGTTGACGATATAAAAATGCCTGTAATAAACCATGTACGTTCGTCAGTACAAAAAGAAAGCATGCACAAACACAACTTTACATTAAGGTCCATCATAACTTATGCTGCATCCAGCCCACTAAGACACAAGATTTTATCTCAGACTCAAACAATGGATCTTTTTAAGCAACTTTTTTAGAAAAAATCTGTATGTGAATGGTCCAAAATATCCTGAATTTTGTAGCATTGTACAGTTATCCTGGATTCTTTATGCCTCATCCACTACTAACACAAACACTGTCCAGTTTCACAAGCAACTATGAAATGCAGTATCGCTTGTGATGACATCTATAGGCATTAGATCACAGTTTGCCCAGTCTGGCCATTGTTGGCCCATGAGAAAAAAAAAAATAATGTATGTGGGTCAGAGATATGCCAACCAGGCTGAGATCAATAGCACAATCATTGGTTCCTTCACATATGCCAGGGTGCTAGGTGTAATTCTAGACTCTGACCTCTCCTTTGAGCCCCACATCCAGTTACTGGCTAAATCTTGCTTAATCTCTGTAACGTTTCCAGAATTTGCCCCTTCTTAACCAATGACACCACAAAACAACTTATTCACTCCCTGGTTATTTCCCGCATTGACTACTGAAACTCCCTTCGTGCTGGCCTTCCTCTACACAGGCTATCCCCCTTCAATCTACCATGAATGCTGCTTGCTAGACTTATACACCTTACTAACCCATCTGTAGCTGTTGCCCCTCTCTGCCAATTCCTTCACTGGCTCCCACTAGCCCAGTGCATAAAATTCTAAATACTAACCACAACATACAAAGCCATCCATAACACTGCCCCCAGCTACATCACCAACCACATCCAAAGATATTGCCCAAATCGCCCACTCCGCTCTTCCCAACACATCTTGCTCTCTAGCTCCCTCATCACCTCCTCCCATGCTCGCCTCCAGGACTTCTACAGAACCTCTTCTATCCTCTGGAACTGTAATCCTGTCTGCCTTTTGGCAATCCTTAAACTAATTTATTCAGGGAAGCCTACCCCACCTCCTCCTAAAAACAGTACTTTGGCTACCTCCATCAGATCATCCTCTGCAGCTATGACCTTTTGTAACGAATGGCCCCCTTCCTTTAGATTGTAAGCTTCATGAGCAGGGCCCTCCTATTCCTTCTGTATTGAGCTGTATTGTAATTGTATTGTTCCCCTTTATATTGTAACGCATTGTGCAAACTGTTGGCACTATATAAATGCTGTATAATAATAAAAATAATATAGAGTAATAATATAATACCAATTTTCCTACAGTCTAAAGATAAGTCATTCTCTAGATTTAGCTCTGACCACTTAGCTTTCAGGTCTGAAAACTGGAGTGTTATTTATTAATTTTTTTGCATGGGCACTTCCACGTCATAAATTTTGGCACTGATGTGTTATACACCCAAAAATTTTTTTATCACACGCAAACTAAAAGTTACTCACTAAAGGGAAATGATCTGAGCTTTAACTGAAGACCTTTGTAATGATTTCAGGAGGGAAGGAAGAAGACCGGCAAACTATTCTGAAACAGATGAAAGTGCGGACAAAACTGAAAATGGACAAGAGCTGGATTAATCAAGGCTCAGAGGATGAGAAAGACGATGTCACCAGCCCTATGTAAGACATACTCACTGGTTATTACAAAAAAGAGCTTATATAGTCATTGTTTCATAAAAGTATAGCTTTCTTCTCTTCAATCATTAACTAAAAGCTTGTTTTTTTTCTTGGCAGCAATTATGGGCTTATTCTACAAACATAATGACAGACTTTAACTTTTTTTTTTTTTTAATGAAAGTTAATTCCATAAGTAGCAATGATTGTCTTCGCTGAAATAAAACCATACATTTAGGAAACAAGCAGCTCAAAAATCTCGAGCTGCATTCACTATTATTCTACCAATTGTGAAACAGCTTCTACAAACATCCTGCCCTGTTTCATCCCTGCAGAGAACACTTCATCAGGAGAGGATAGTGTCTCGAATAAAGCTTTCTACATGCTGTTTTGCCCTGAACAAAATTCTGCGTACAAACGCAAAAACTGTGTAATAGCGTCCACATGATTCGGGTAATACGAGTGCTTTTACAGAACTAGTGCTGATGTGTTAATACTGGTGAATTTTCACCACTATGTTGGATGATAAACACAATAGGGCCTCAATTACACAGGCGTACCTATGTGTACACCTGTGTGAAGGGCTGTCTTTGCCCGCAAGGGATGCACGGGTGTTCTGTCCATCTGCATGCAAGCAGTCCCATTCATGCTTATTGAGACCTAGCGGTTGCACAGCCACACCTGCTGGTCCCAATATGACAACCATGCACGTGTATGTCCCCGAATGTTGACAGTGTGCATTTGGGGATATGCACCCACACGGCTGTCAATTTTGGGCCAGCGGCTATGTCCGTGCAGCCACTGCATCCTACCAGACAAGAATTGGGACCTCATAGATATGCCTGTGTGATTAGGGCCTACAGTATGCTACCATGATGCATTAGTGTAAACAAGCTCCAAATGCATGCTACTGCATTATGAAGAAATAAATGAGCCCTAAGGCAGAACTCCATCCAAAACAAATTATTTTTTTTTTTTTAGATTAGATTGTAGAAGATATCATATCTTAGTCATGATTACATCACTTTGTGAGTCCCCAATGGAGAAACTTCCCTTTCACTTGCCATTCCAGAGACACGGAAGGAAGTTAGCATGAATCTTCCTAAAGGGAGGGTAAATGTCATCTTTGCTGCCAGTTTTGGTAGCTTTACCAACCCGTGTGGAAAATTCAGGTCATTTTTTATAAAGTGGTTCTAATACTGCACCAAATTAAAAAATAATTACCCCCAGTTTATAGATAAACTGGAAATAAGTAATACCAACTGTATTTGGCGTTCAGAGACAGGCAGAGTGCCTGTCTCTGTATGCTCTGTAGCAGATAGCATGTTTGCTGCCACTACCTCCTCCCCTCCCCCACTGGTTGTTAAGGACCAGCTCCTTCACAGTTGACAGCCTGGAAGGACAATGTAGACATGCTGTCAGCTTCACAGCTGATGGGCTCCAAGTAACCAGTGATGCTGACAGTGGGTGGACCCTAATATGAAAGGCGGGGGACTATTCCCTATTAGATCCACTATCTCCTTTGATAGCAGGCAGTGGGCCGATTCTATAGCCAATAGCAGTCTGTCTATTGGTTATGGATCCACTTACTGCCTACTGTAAATCACCAGGGTGGCAGACCTGATGGAGAACTAGTGTCTCTAAACCCCCATCAGGTTCTGTCCACCCAGCTTCAAAAATATCCACCCACTGCGCTGTCTGTGTAATAGCTGCAACGACAGAGTGGGAGCTCAGCTGCATTGAAAGCAGTATATACAGAAATGGCAGTGCTCGACTTCAACGACTTCTCGGGACTGGAATATCAATGTTCAGACAAGAGTATCTCCTCTCTATTCAAAATCATCAATCCAACGAAAAGAAGCTGGCAACTCGGTATTTGCTACATGGTAAGATCCAGTTATAAGAAGGCTTACGTATTTTGGCACACAGCCTTACTTATAGAACCTCAACTGCACTGAGAATGGAGTAACCATATGGACAATCTGGCCCTATTGCGCCTCCGTACATACGTACGTCCTACATTTATGTACCTTTTTCCTGCGGGTACATGTATCTGTCGCCCACAATGACATTTGTCGCGTAGAGGCATGTCAAAATCCTAAAGAGTGTCATAGATATTCTTTAATGAATTCCCCTGATTGATTAAGCATGTGGGAAGTTACAGCTATAAATTTGCAACTATGCCTAGTGATAATCAGTTAAGTGTCCAAAACTACTTATTAAAGTTATTAAAATAAAACGTACAGTCTATGACAAAGAAATGCAGATGAAACAAAATCCAGCACTCCTTAGTGCACTCCTAGAATAAATACAACATTTTCTGTCTTTTAGATCTCCACAGCTGAAGGCGCTTGAGGGCAGAAAACTCTTGTGGTCTCCAACCCCAGAATCTGGGCCTGACAGGTGGGTGTGACAGTAGCTAATGCAGTAAAAAATAGTCTCGGAGTAATGCAAATAAAAAAAAAAAATGAATTTCAACTAAAGTGTTCAAAAATGTTTTGAGTGAACAAGTTGAAAGGCATGTCTTTAGCAAATGTTACTTACCTAGGTGGGGTCAGTACTGATAGCTTTAGATCTTCTCCCCAGGGATTTGACATGTTAGAAAGTTGCTTATTTTGATTATACAGGAAAGCTAATTGTAATCATCAGCAGCCTTCCATACAACTTTTGTAGGTATTTATAAAGCGCTGGCAATTTTATACAGTGCTTTTACAATCTCATCAGTTCCTGTCCTAAGGAGCTCACAATCTAAGGTCCATAAAGCTGGCCATCCATTATGCAATTTTTCTTTAAGTTTACCAGAACCATATAACATGAGGTCAAACTTAAACACTTTCAATTTGTATGTAATCAGGCAGGCCCTTGTACTACATAGTTGAAGGTAAATCGAAAGGAATAAGAATTGTATACGGTATGGCATGCATACATACTCGCAGACACATATACAGTAGTGTGGCTAATTTAGACAGGAGCAAAATGACCTACCAGCATGTCTTTGGGGTGAGGGAGGAAACTGCGGTACTCGGAGGAAACCCACACAAGCACAAGGAGAACATGCAAACAGATCGCACCCTGACTGGGATTTGAACTGGGGACCCTCAGTGCTGCAATTAATCATATTACAAAAAATAACATATTATAGTTCTGTTTTTACAAGTGACATCCTAAAGGACAAATAATTGACACCATATAACCTTTTTATTTCTTCAGAAACTCTGGAATATTTACAGCTAAAGAGATCATCACAAGCACCTCTTCTCCACCCGTTCAGTCAATCAACAAGTAAGTGATAGATCTATCCAGATATACACTATATTACCAAAAGTATTGGGACACCTGCCTTTACACGCACGTGAACTTTAATGGCATCCCAGTCTTAGTCCGTAGGGTTCAATATTGAGTTGGCCCACCCTTTGCAGCTATAACAGCTTCAACTCTTCTGGGAAGGCTGTCCACAAGGTTTAGGAGTGTGTCTATGGGAATGTTTGACAATCCTTCCAGAAGTGCATTTGTGAGATGTTCTATCAGGTTGAGGTCAGAACTCTGTGCATGCCAGTCAAGTTCCTCCACCTCAAACTTGCTAATCCATGTCTTTATGGACCTTGCTTTGTTCACTGGTGTGCAGTCACGTTGGAACAGGAAGGGGCCATCCCCAAACTGTTCCCACAGAGTTGAGAGCATGAAATTGTCCAAAATGTCTTGTATGCTGACTGCTTTACTGAAATTAAGGGGCCAAGCCCAACCCCTGAGAAACAACTCCACACCATAATCCCCCCTCCACTAAATGACTCGGACCAGTGCACAAAGCAAGGTCCATAAAGACATGGATGAGCGAGTTTGGGGTGGAGGAACTTGACTGGACTGCACAGAGTCCTGACCTCAACCCGATACAACACCTTTGGGATACATTAGAGTGGAGACTGCGAACCAGGCATTCTTGTCCAACATCAGTGCCTGACCTCACAAATGCGCTTCTGAAAGAATGGTTAAACATTCCTATAGACACACTTCTAAACTTGTGGACAGCCTTCCCAGAAGAGTTGAAGCTGTTATAGCTGCAAAGGGTGGGCCAAATCCATATTGAACCCTACAGACTAAGACTAGGATACCATTAAAGTTCATGTGCGTGTAAAGGCAGGTGTTCCAATACTTTTGGTAATATAGTGTATATACAGTACACACTATTAAGGGCAACTGAATTCATAAGCTATAAAGAAAGAAGATGAATATGATCATTGTATTTAAATATGTGTCTACCATATACTGCAATACAGTTAACTCTATAGAAAGTTGTCCTCTTTACAGAGATTGCAAAACTCAAGGGAGTACTCCATGCCTATCTTCTTCATACTGAAATGGTTCTTTTCAGTAAAAGCATGAAAAGGTCTCCCAGTGCATCTGGTTCTAGCCAACTCAGTGGACTGCTTGGAAAAAAAGTGTCTGGATTTGTTTCTAAATACACAAAATTATAAAAGGCTATTAGTATTTAGAACCAATTGACTTTATCTTTATGTTGCTTTACCGTATACGCAATATGAAAAGTGCAATTTTTTCAATGTAGCTAAAGCTAACGAGAGGTGCGTTACCTTAGAGCAGTGTTTCTCAATTCCAGTCCTCAAGGCACCCCAACAGGTCATATTTTCAGGGTTTCCCTTAGATGAAACTGTGGTAATTACT
This sequence comes from Lithobates septentrionalis, assembly GCA_037952835.1. Lineage (NCBI taxonomy): Eukaryota > Metazoa > Chordata > Amphibia > Anura > Ranidae > Lithobates > Lithobates septentrionalis. Next base: position 24,205 of record JBBDGP010000600.1, read on the forward strand.
AAGGCAGTGAAACTGATCAAATCACCTGTGCAAAATAATGGTAAGCCTGAAAACATGACCTGTTGGGGCGCCTTGAGGACTGGAGTTGAGAAACCCTGCCTTGGAGTGTTGGAGTGCCGTTAAAAATGAATGGTACTGCATTGTGTTAATGTGAGTATGGTGTGATGGTTGCCAACTGCCAGTAAATTTCCTGACAGTTTGTAAAAATCTGTGATTTTTTTTTTTTACAACTGCCAGTAAATATCAGGGGATGATAATTTCATGCTCTGTTGACTTTAAGTGCAAATCAAGCAAATGACTTTGTTATAGGTATTATCAGTGTTTCCATATCATGTTTATACTGTTCAAATATTCTCTCTGTTCGTTTTCAATAGGAGTTCTGCAATTTCTCAAGTTGCCAGTCAAAACTGTGCTCCGCCAGTAAATTTTCCATGTTTTGTCAGTAAAAAATGCTACAGGAGGTTGGCAACCCTGGTTGCTACGTATTGAAACTAACAGGTGTAAATGAGACCTTATAAGAAATATCCCTATAGAATGTTGACCAAGAGAGTACCCTATTGCTTTTGTGGATCGGAAAGGTATTCTTTCATAGTTGGAGGAAATTAGACCGCACTTTTTGTGCTAGAAATTCGATGTCAGTTGCTCATGGTTTCTGCATAGATGCTCCAGTTTCAGTTTTCTTCAGTGGAATGTATTTAAGTTTATTTATCTGGAAAAGTCAAGGACTAACTGCCTACTGACACTGTGGCAGTTGAAAGGGGTATTAATAGGGACTCCTGATTTCAGCCCTACAAACAGAAAATTTGTGTTCACTGTTGATCAGTGATATGTAATGGACATGAAATAGGATTGAGGGTTGGTAAGCCCATCCTGTACCAAAAGATCGATTTGTAATTTATACTTGTATATTTCTGTCATTTCAACAGACGGTTCTCATACAGCTCCACTGAAAACAATACAACACCGTCCACAACATCTAAGTCATCGCCACCACCATCCACCACAGGCAGCAAGTGAGTGACCCTACTGTATAATGGTGGAAGAGTAAATATGCTTTATAATTTGTACTATGCATTTATACCTTAAATTTTTAATCATTTAATAAATGTTAAAAAAAACACTAAGGCAAAGGCATAATGAGCTAATATGCACCGCATACTAGCTCATTGTGAAATACCGTACTTGCCTTAGAACAAGGTCCCCGTATCGCAGGTCGGTCCATTCCGAGGGCGTTGTGAGTTGCCGGAGCCGCGATGACGTCACTCCCGCACATGCACATGAGAGTCTTCTTCCCGGCAAGGTCTGGCAGCGTCTGCCAGACCTTCAGCCAGGCATTCACTGCGCATGCCCTGCTGACGTCAGTGGCTGCATGCAAAGTGAATATCTCCTAAACCAGGGATATGCAATTAGCGGACCTCAGGCTGTTGCAAAACTACAAGTCCCATCATGCCTCTGCCCCTGGGTGTCATGCTTGTGCCTGTCAGAGTCTTGCTATGCCTCATGGGACTTGTAGTTCTGCAACAGCTGGAGGTCCGCTAATTGCATATCCCTGTCCTAAACCGTACAGGTTTAGGAGATATTCATTTTACCTTCAGGTAAGCCTCATTATAGGCTTACCTGTAGGTAAAAATTAAAAAAGTGGGTATACAACCGCTTTAACAGGAAACTCTTTTGTGGTTTTTAGTTTTTTTGTTTCAGACAGAGGTTTAGAAGGTTTGGAACTTCTACCAGGTTTTACATTTTGCATGTGTTGCTGTTGAGGATATTTCACCTCATATCATATCCTATCCTGTCCTGTCTGATGCCTGGACAGGAAGTGAAGAAGAATTTCTTTATTGGGTACACAAACACCAATTAAACCTGAAAGACATTCCTACTTTACTAAAAAAAAAAAAAAAAAACGTTTTAAAGAGTTTCCCTAACTTCATGTTCTGTCTGATACATTCAAATTAATGGGAAGTGAGGAGACATTTTCCAAGTAGAGACAAAGATTGTAATAGAAAGTTAACTTTCTATTATAGATACTACTACTTTCCATCTTTAGAAATGGATAAACACAGAGGGCGAACTGGCCTAGTGCATTATCCAATGCTATTTTTATTGAAAGTAAAGCATAATAAATATCTACTCACAAACATATGTAGGTAAAACCCTCATCAGGCCACTGTTCATGGCTCCAATCTCCCAGGCTGGCCAAATACTAGGGTTGCCACCTCACCCCTTTAAACCTAAACACATATTATTTACACAGGTTCTGAGACTAATTAAATGCAGATAAGGCACTAAGTGAGTTTAATTACCACCTTAATCAGCCACAGAACCTGTGTAATTAATATGTGTGCGGGTTTAAAGGAATGAGGTGGCAACCCTACCAAGGACTCAAGCACAGGGGGGATCTCACCAGGGTCCCTGCTGGCTGACACGTTTACAAGGTATGTCCTTCTTCATCAGAGTCCAGGACTTTACTTTCAATGCCCTGTTGAATAATGCACTAGGCCAGTGCGCCCTCTGTGTTTATCTATTTTTCCAGTGTTTCTAAGTACAACCCCCCCCCTAAAGGGCAGCAAGGCTTGAAGGGGATTATCCATTTTTCCAACTGAGCGACTTTTCCAGTTGGGCTATCACACTTATGCACAGGAGATTATCATTGTAGCTTTCTTACTTTATAAAAAAAATGTGCTGAGTTGGGATTTATCTTATTTTTCATCAGAGCTATATGGACTTGTTTCCTATATGTTGTCCATGAAAGCTAATTTCAGAAATCGGGAGGCCTGTACAAACATTATAAATACCACAAAACACATTATCTCTGTTATTCCTCCCTGCTCTAAATAAATGCTTCTGAAAATAATTTAAGATTAGTGTTGCTGGCAGTAAATGAGCCAAGACAGAGGAGTAATGTACCGGTTCCAAAGAGCCACCTATTTATGTGAACTTATTTAAAGCGGCACCAAAGTGGTGATTGTAATCTCAAAGTTTATTCTGTGTGGTAATTCTTCTTTTCTTTTAGCAGGCCACCAACCTCATACATCATAAGGTGAGTTCAGTGCTATAAGCAATGTGATAACACAACATAACAGAATACAATGTAGTATTAGTATGTAGTAATGCAAAAAAAGAAAATGAAAATCACATGAGAATTTTTGAATAATGAAAAATTACTGAAAATCGTTTTACATGTACTGAATATTCTTCAATTACAACAGTTCTATTAAAGTGGGGTTCCACCCAAAAAAACAAAAATACATAAAAAATCCTAAAAAAAACCCCCCAAAAAAACATTTGGATATTTTATTTTTTTTTAACTTGCCTCTAAATGCCTGTTGCTAGGGGGTCCCTCGTAGTCTGCCCCTTCCAGTGCCTGGGCTGGTGACATCACTTCCCCCTCGGCACAGGAAGGGCTCTGCTCTGCTCCCTCCCTCCCTCCTGTCATTCATCTGGGACCCATTACAGGTCCCAGGTGACTGAGCGGTCAATCGCGGCGCCGCTAGCGCATGCGCAGTGGGTGCCAGGCTGTGAAGCCACAGCCCGGCGCCCACAGTTGCAATGCCGGCGCCGCTGAACAGAGGGGGAGATGAGCGGGGCTTTGATCCCCCGCATCGCTGGACCCAGGGACAGGTAAGTGTCCAATTAAAAGTCAGCAGCTGCAGTATTTGTAGCTGCTGACTTTTAATTTTTTTTTTTTAATGGCCCCCCTGGGTGGAACTCCTCTTTAATGAGTTCACAATCATGGCAGCAAATAAACAATATTTTACTTATTTACAGGGGACAGCCAGTAAATGCGGTCTCTCAAGTGAAAAACCCAACTTTCTTCAATGGATACCAGAAAAGGTAATGATTTATTTTACAATACTAATAAAAGATATGGTGACGTTACATTGATTGACCAATATAAGAATGAAGAGCAAAATATTATTTATGGTTAAAGGAACTATATTAAGGATGCAGGTTCCAAAATATTAGAAGTATTATAATATAAGTATTCACCACACCAAGGAACTTTATGAACTGCAGTCATGAAACATTTCTGAATTTTGTTAATGACAAATCATTACCATTTCACAAATTGCCCATAAACATTGCATGACAATTTTTTTTTTTGATAGACAATCTAGGGGCACCTACAGATGTCACAACCTGACTGCATGTCTCACTGCTCTTAGGTTGACCACTTTAGTAATCTGAAACCATTATGGTTTATTTCTCTGTAAATACAATTTGCTTATGGCACTTTGGAACTACCGGTAAATTATTTTTTCACAAACAGCAGCTCCTGATGTTAGATTGTAATATTCATATACATAGTTCAGATATGATGTTAAGCAGATATTCCAGGGAGCCCCGAAACCCAGAACAATCTAATATGGCTGCTCTACCCCCTCTCATGCCTCACTCTTAGCCCTGAAACCCAATTGGCTAATTGGTGGCCACAGTGACCAATAGTGAGGCAAGGGAGATGATAGGGGGCAGACAAGACCTTGATGTTTCTTTCTGAAGTCTTTACACAGCAAGCGCTGTGTAAATTGTCAGCGCTATATAAATCCTGTATAATAATATTAATAATTATATATTTGCAAATCAGATTGTACTATATTCTAGAATATGAAAGTTAAATGCAGGCACCTGAGACTGCTGCCCCTGACATGCATTTTACTAATGCAAGCAACATGGTCAAATTCCGAACAAATTTTCTTTAGAAAAATCTAAAATTTTGTGTGTTTTGTGATCCAATGGTGCCACCATTGATTCAGAAAAAATCTGACCAACCAAGCCTTTAATTTTACCACCATGTTGCTACAGAAAAGAATTTCCGTGGCCAGGAATCTTCTTTTCTTTCCGTGAATTTTCTTTTCTTGTGCTCATGCACATTTCTTTGTTGATTTATATTTCTTACACAATTCACTTATCATTGATTAGAAAATCGGTCATTTTCCAAAAAATTTCCAACATGCCTGATCACTCAAATTCGATGGCCGCACGAAACTTGGCCGCTGCTGTGGCCCACTAATGGTGCGAAATCCCAACTCAGAACTACTTTCGTTTTTAGGTATTTTAAACACAAGTGGGCAGAAACAACTGTCACTTTCTCTGCCCATGAATCAATAAGTAGTATAAAGGTAATTTTAGGTGTTTAGTGACCTTTTATAAATGTGCTGAGCCTGCAACCAACCCAACACATATGGCCATGATAAATGTATATGCTTCAGTATAAAATGAATCCTTTCTTCCATTAAAAATACTTGTTTATTATATTGTCAGCCAAATCCAGGCTCGGACAACCAGCCTTCCACGAGTCCCAACGGCTACTGGCTACAAAATGTCTACAGAAGAATACAAGAAACTGTAAGCAAAAAATATTGACATTTAATTAATACTGTTTTGTGCTTTAGTACCCCATTTTTTTATTTTTTTTTTGGATATTGGGGGTTAGGACTGCCACCTTTTTGGTTCTAGGAAACCAAATGGTGAAGCTGGTCTTTCTTATTAACAGTGTGTGTAGTTTATTTAAAGCTGAATTCCGGAAATACTGTATATAAAAAATAACTTCCTTTGCAATCGGGAAGTTAAATGCTCATTTTTGCCTAGGGTTCCAGTAAAATCTACTTTGACTTACTTTATCCCCGGTAGCCAGCCCTCGCCTCTGCTCTCTGACGCTCTGGGTTGTGGGTGAGCTGGGCTCTCAGCGTCCTTGCTTACAATGCAGGACTGATGTTCCCGCATTGCATGAAGTGGCGGCACAACTGTGACTACTGGCTGGAGCACTGAAGAGAAGAGGCTTTGGGAACTGGTCACATGCAAAGAGAAGCCTGTGGGGGCAAGGTACAGTATATGATAAGTAAAGGTGCTTTTTACTGGTACCCTAGGCAAGAACAGGTATCTAACCCTTGTAGTGCAGGGGGTACCCTAATGTAAGGATTTTTTTTTAATTTCCCAAAAGTTCAGCTTTAAAAGTGGGTATGGCTTAACCACTTCTGGACCGCCGCAAGCCGATATATGTCGTAACTTTGAAGAGGAAAATCTCTGTTATGGCAGCAGCTAGCTGCCATAACCCTGGTATCCTCTTCTTCGTCCGGTTTCCGATAATAGTGGTCTCTGCGGCAGATTCGCCGCAAGATCACTTTTATCGGCAGCGGGAGAGGGGAACCCCCCTCCCGTCGCGCTCTGGTGCCCTCCGCCGCTTACCGGAGCCGTCGGCAGCGGCGGAGGCAATCGGATGCTGTCCCTTGTGTCACATGGAGACGAGGGAGGGAAAAATAGCCCCCACCCATCTCCATATCATTGCAGGGCGGAAGTGACGTCAAAACGTCACTTCCGCCCATTTTATAATTTTTTTTTTTGCATTTTAGTGTAAATCTGAGATTTGGGGTCTTTTTGACCCCCAGATCTCATATTTAAGAGGTCCTGACATGCTTTTTTTCTATTGCAAGGGATGTTTACATTCCTTGTAATAGTAATACAAGTGACACAATTTTTTTCTTTAAAAGAACAGTGTAAAAATCTAAAATAAAAGGTAAAATAAGAAAAAAAATTTTTTAAACGCGCCCCTTCCCGCCAAGCTTGCGTGCAGAAGCGCCTGCATGTGAAAATGGTGCCCAAACCACACATGTGAGGTATCGCTACGATCGGTAGAGTGAGAGCAATAATTCTAGCCCTACACCTCCTCTGTAACTCAAAACATACAACCTGTAGAATTTTTTTAAACGTCGCCTATGGAGATTTTTAAGGGTAAAAGTTTGTGGCCATTCCACGAGCGGGCGCAATTTTGAAGCGTGACATGTTGGATATCAATTTACTCGGGTTAACATTATCTTTCACAATATAAAAAAGGTTGGGCTAACTTTACTGTTGTCTTATTTTTTAATTCAAAAAAGTGTATTTTTTCCCAAAAGTACGGAAAGTATTGCAACGACCGCCATTTTATTCTCTAGGGTGTTAGAAAAAAAATGTATTTGGGGGTTCCAAGTAATTTTCTAGCAAAAAAAAACTGTTGTTAACTTTTAAACAACAAATCTCAAAAGAGACTCGGTTAATGGTTAATATGTGTGTGTGTGGTTAGAGGAGCGTAGGTTAGCCAAAATGAGCTTGGTAAAACAGAGCCTGTTTTTTATTTAACATTATAATAACCAAATTTGTTTCTTAATTTTTGAATATTATTACTTTACCTCTCTTCTATCCTTTTTTGTACTACATACAAGTTGGGTAGGAGCTGGCATTAATGTGCTGCGTGTGCGCACTGCTCTCCCTTTGGTGTCACACAATCACTACCACAGAACAGCCCACCTGTGAAGGTGGGAATGCAGGCAACCCTTGCTAAGCACTTTAGGAAGGTTGCTACGAAAGCTCTTGCACTCTTGTTAGAAAAGTGTATTTCCCTTTTGCAACCAAATTGAGATAACGCTTACTTTATTTTTCTTACATGTTTCCATTCACAGAACTTAAAAAAAATCATTTTAAAAAAGTTTGCTTAAAAATCTTTAAAAGCTTTTTCTGTAATGTTGAAGAGGGGGCTATGGAGTTATGTTTAGCATTATTTACCCTAGCTATACTGTGCTGGCAGACTACATTATCAGTTGTAAATTAGATGTGCACACTGTTCTAACAACAGAGAGTTACAGAGCTCAAGACTTGGGTGGTAATTTGTATATCGATGCACTTAAAAAAAAAAAAAAAACCTGCCTTTTAGCCAAGGTTCACACTGACAGCGGGAATGAAATCATGCAAGTTCAGCTGAATTTGCACAATTCCTGCATGTCTGTACCGACTTCGGGGGCGATTTCAGAGACATAACCCACACAGATGTCTATGGAAATCGCACCCCGAAGTCGCCAAAAGTAGTACAGAAACTACTTTTGGGAATCGGCATTGCACTGATTCGGATGGTGCCATTGCCGGCAATTGCCGATGATATGACATGTCAAATTGCATGCCAAATCGCTCCAATGTGAACCTAGGCTAAGTCTGTCCCCTGATTGCATATTCTAAACAAAAGAAGCTTCCTATAGAATCCGGTGTATAAACCTGCCCCAAAGAAACAACTAGAAAATTAAGAAATATTTTTAAAATTATTTTTTAAGTATGCTGCGTGAAAGGGAACACACTGAAAAAGTAAAAGTAAGGGGGGGTTTATAGTTCGAAGGGGGAAACCCCACCACTATATAGCCACTTGTTAGGCTATAATCCCACTTATAATGCTACCCTAATCAGCCCTAATAAACTTCAAATCTTCCCACTTTCCTTTTAGTTTTTCTTTTAGTTTTTTTGTGATGTTTATTTCTTTTATTTTTAAATTATTAATATCCAATCTTTTTTCTGCTTTTATTTGTTGTGTTTATTTTTTTCAAGTAGTTCTAAAGGTAGGAGGTTTTTTATTTTACTGCATTCTATGCATTAGGTAAAAAAAAAAACCTGCATACAGCTCCCCCAGACCCCCTAAATACTTACCTGATCCAGCAATGTGCATGAGAGCAGTAGCTCTCTCGGGCCTCTCTCTCCCCTTATTGGATAGAGAGGCAGCAGCAAAGCCTTTGGCTTTTGCTAGTGTCAATTACAGCCTGTGAGGAGAGGGCGGGGGATGGGACTGAGCCATGCTATGTGTGTCAGTGGACACACAGAGCTGACATTAGTGCCCCCATAGCAAGCGGCTTGCTATGGGGGCACTTGGCGGGGGGGCCAGGAGCACCGGCAGAAGAGGAGGATCGGGGCTGCTCTGTGCAAAACCATTGCACAGAGCACGGAAGAATGACATGTTTGTTATTTTTTTTTTTTAAATAATGCCCTTAAAATCACTTTAAGTGTTGTATTTAAAAAAAAAAAAATTCAAAAAGGAAAGCCTCGATTTTCATTTGAGTATGCTTGCTTTGTATCAGAATCATAATTTTAGTGTTTAAAAAATAATTATTCTAAACTAACTCCCTGATAAAGTAAAAAAAAATAGATTTTTTTTTTATGTTCTTTTGTCTATACACGGCACAGAAAAAAAAATATTTTTGCAATCCAATATCACCAAAAGAAAGCCTTGTTTGCCCCAAGCAGAAACAACATATGTATTATTATGTTACCTTGGGTAATGACAAAGTTACTGCCAAAACACCCATAGCAGAAACTTAAACATTTCTCTGGTCAATAAGAGAATGTGAGAGCTGAAGTGGTTAAAGCCCACTTCCAGTCGAAATAATTTTGTAATTTTGGACAGATTGTAAAGAATTGAAAAATCTGCAAGGGCTTTGTTGCTGTTTAATGGAGTCTGCTGATGTGTTTTTTTTCTTGTCCATCACCAAACCCTATCTAGGAAATCAAAAAACATATTTTGACAGCTGTAGGGAAGACCCTCACCATGCCAACATCCAAAATATATATTCAAGGATTGACCAAGTCAAAAAATAAGTGGACTTTGTGGGCACATAATGAGAGAGAGAATCAATAAAAAAGTAAAAATTGTATTAAAAAATTGTTAAAAAACCTATAAATAACATACAAACAACACCCTGTATGGGCACAGTTACCCAATAATGCAGTTATAGAGGACTGGACCTACGGTACAAAGATTAATTTAATACTGTATCAAAGTAAAAGAAAAATTTCTGCTCCAGTAATGCCTCCAAAAACTTGCTCGATGACGCTTTTCACTAAAATATTAGCTTGCTCAGGACAGATACTGGGTAGGTGCTGGTATATTTAAAAACAAAAAAGTACATGTGTAAGTATTCAATGTAGTATGTATCTATACAAGTATGAATTATGATTGTTACAACTCTTATCCAGGAGGAGTACATATACACAGAGACTAATTTTGTGGCAGCCTGAAAATTGTGCCAAAAAAGCACAGTCATGTGACATAGAAAAGTTCCACATGATCATGGGTCACATGCTCAGTCATGTGACCACCTGCATCACCATCTTTGATAGGGCATAAAGAAAGCAGAGGGATATCCGGTCACATGGCGTATAACATTGCCATGAGATTGTAGTCATGTGGGTGTTTGTCAGTTTGGTCAAGTTCTCCCACAAGTTTACCAGGCAAGCATACACGTTGTTATGTTTATATGTAATTAGTCTCTGTGTATATGTACTCCTCCTGGAGAAATGTTGTAACAATCATAATTCATACTTGTATAGATATATACAACATTGAATACTTACACATGTACTTTCTTGCTTTTAAATATACCAGAATCTACCCAATATCTGTCCTGAGGAAGCTAATATTTTAGTGAAACACGTCGACAAGCAAGTTTTTGGAGGCATTACTGGATCAGAAATTTTTCTTTTACCATGATACAGCATTAAATTAATCTTTGTACTGTAGGTCCAGTCTCTATAACTGCATTATTGGGTAACTGGTAACTGTGTCCATACACGGTGTTGTTTTATGTCTGTTTTTTTAACTATGTTGTAATAAAATGTATCCTTTTTTTATTGATTCTCTCTCTCTCTCATTATGTGCCCACAAAGTCCGCTAATTTTTTTAATTGGTCAATCCTTGAATATATATTTTGACATCTGTTTGGCTTTAGGGCCAGTTCACACCAGATGCAGTTCCGTTCAGTTCCGTGCGCTTTTTTTCTGCACTACAAATGCATGCACAGTGTTTTACATGTATTCCAATGGCTCTAGTTCACAGAAAAAGACTGAAAACTGCCCAGAACTGACTATATTGGTGCAGAAAGAATGGAACTGCATCTGATGTGAACTGGCCCATAAAGTAAAACTAAAGGCAAAACTTTTTTTTTTGTTTTGGATAGAGCAGAGAGGGATTGGAATGCATGTCAGGTTTTATTGCTGCCTGTGTCCTGTTAAGGAGAATCACCCTCTCTATTTGTCCTGTTTACCATTATCATCAAAAGTAAATTAATGGGGACCCTAGTTCTGGTGATATGGGGGCCCCAAGGAATGCTCTTAATTTGCAGGGATTTCTTCTCACTTCCTGTTTGGCTATGGGACAGGAAGTAAAGGGACACAGATGGCAAAAAAAAATCTGACAGGGTTTATAACCATTCCTTGCTCTATCCAAAATGAAAAAAAAAAGTTTTGCCTATAGTTCTACTTTAATAATTCTTTTATAATAAAAAAGGGAACATAGATACTGTTTTTTCTCAACCATTTTAGGCTGAGTTCACACTTAGTACATAGAATGCATGAAGGTAAAAAACCTTGTGCCTTTGCAACCACTTTAATGTCGGGATACATCCAGATGCCTGACTGGCAGCTAGCTCAGCCTCTCAAAGAACCATTGGAAGCCTAAGCCAGCCACTATTCCCCCCCCCCCCCCTCCACAGCCTATCTGCGGTGACTGACAGTCACTGGTTCTCTGCTCACTGAAGACTGAGCAATCAGCAGTCTTTAATAGCTCAGTTCTCTGTCTTAAAGGCAGCGGGGGACAGATGTAGCATTAGATTAATGCTGCATCCACCCAGGTGAATATATATGTTTGTTCTTTTGAAAACCCACACTTCTCTTTTAATATTATAGCCTGTCATCTTTTGTATCATGTTTTTTTAGGGCACCATATAATATAAAAAGCAAGTCGGCAGACCTTTCAGATGACGAGACAACGTTCACACAGCAGGAGCAAGTTAAGAGGTGACAATTATTTATATAAATGAAAAGAAGCAAATAAGAATGATTTTTGTATGCAGTAGTGGAAACGTGCCTTTTCTACACCTAGAGGATGGTACTGTATGGTTGAGTTACTAAAACTGGAGAGTGCAAAATCTGGTGCAGCTCTATACAGAAACCAATCAGCTTCCAGGTTTTATCATCAAAGATTAACTGAACCAGCTGAAGTTAGAAGCTGATTGGCTACTATGCACAGCTGCACCAGATTCTAAAGTGATCCAATTTTAGTAAATCTGGCCCTGTGTTTTAACTCTTATGCCCTGTACACACGGTCGGACATTGATCGGACATTCCGACAACAAAATCCATGGATTTTTTCAGACGGATGTTGGCTCAAACTTGTCTTTTATACACACGGTCATACAAAGTTGTCGGAAAATCCGATCGTCCTGAACGTGGTGACGTAAAACACGTACGTCGGGACTATAAACGGGGCAGTAGCCAATAGCTTTCGTCTCTTAATTTATTCTGAGCATGCGTGGCACTTTGTGTGTCGGATTTGTGTACACACGATCAGAATTTCCGACAACGGATTTTGTTGTCGGAAAATTTTAAAGCAAGCTCTCAAACTTTGTGTGTCGGAAATTCCTATGGAAAATGTGTGATGGAGCCTACACACGGTCGGAATTTCCAACAACTAAGGTCCTATCCTACATTTTCCATCGGAAAATCCTATCGTGTGTACAGGGCATTAGAAGTCAGAGAAGTAAAGCCTCAGCAGTGGCGCTTTGCGGGCACTTTTAACCCTTTTTTCGGCCGCTAGTGGGGGTTAAAAGCGCCCAAAGAGCGCTGCAAAAATGTTTTACCGCCCCCGCACTGGCAGTGTGAAAGGGCTCTAAGAGTGTAAAGCCAAAATCAGGTTATCGAGCTAAAAAATGTAAATGGAAGTACCTCGTGGTAGCCTTTTTAGGTTGAATGTTTGCTTAAAAAAAACTTTGAGATGGCTGACTGGTTTGATTGAAAGCTCCAACAATAAGCTCATGGCTAATGATCCCCATAGAACATTTTTTTGATAGCCATAGAACACTATAATTAGCCAAGGTCTTCTCTCAAAGTGTCTGGACGGTGAGTTACTCTGGACGCACACCCAGAACCTGAGGACTAGTAAAAGGGATCGATAATTACAGTCATATAATTTTCCTGTTAATTTATTTATATATTCATGTTGAAATGCAGACTCTCTTCATATGCATATAAGAGTAAAAATTCAGTTTCAACCTATGAGTCTTATTACCATATAATGATTTTGTAAGTTTGCAAAATGTAAATGAGAATTATAGAAGCCTAATATGTCATTCAGAAATGTATGGATGACCCACAAACCAGTTCTGCCACGTTAGATAAGTAAGATGTATGCATATCATTTTTAAGGCTGGGTTCACACTATGGCGAATTGGATGCGTGTTTCCCTGCATCCAATTCGCATAGCAGGAGATTGTGACCGGCTCTCTATGGTGCAAATTGCACAGCAGTCCTGTTGTATTTGGTCAATTTCAGGTCCGAATTCAGCCAAAAATTTGGGCTGAAATCGGACCTGAACTGGTGAATGGAGACGCACCGGACTCCCTGTTGTGAACCGCTCCATGCTCTAGTGTGAACCCAACCTTAAAGCCTGTATAGAAATGAATACGTAGGCTGCTATTTCTTACCTCCAACACTTTATGAATCACCAGCCTGACATAAAAATGCAGCAAGCATCATCAGTTAGGTCAAAATTCCTGAACTGCATACAGCCAGGTAACTAGCATTTACAAAAGGAGATAGCTTGGTTCGAATCTTAAATGCGAACACTAACTGCCTGGACTTTGCATGTTCTTATTCTTTTGCTGGTGCCGCTGGTCCAGGACATTAAGGTAAATCACTCAAATAGGGTCACAGACAAAAGTAAAAACCTAACAAAGTATAACCCTGTTTGCTATATGGGTGGAATTGGATGCCAACTTACCCAGCTGATCTGTCCTTATGCTTGGAGTCATGGAAGCAGACAAAAAAAGACAGATGAGAACAAGTATGTTCTGTGGTTTGCTTTTAGACCACATGAATGATGATGAGTTTTGTGGTTCACAGATAATTGGATGTACCTGTGGGAGCAACTGCAGTTCCGTCATTATGCAATGATTACTATGCACAGTGACCGCACAAGCTTGGCGAAACCATAGACACTTCACGTTTTTAACATTTACTTAAAGTAAACCGATTACCTGCAGTGGATTAAATATACTGGGTACTTTTAAGTTTCATGTGAAAGTCTATTAAAAGGCATGTTAATAATCCTTGAGAATATAGCTATTTGATAAACCCAGGTCACTGAGCCAGGGATGTCTGTGTAGGGCTGCCTGTGCCCATAGAAATGTGTTAAGCAAAGAAACTCTTTTCTGAGGACACAGTAAGCTGCTCTTGAAGACAGTTTATTCAGCTGGGTTCAGTCCCATACCAAACTTACTTGTTCTGGATGGTTAACCCTCCAAGTCCTTCTAAAGCCTCGTACACACGATCAGATTTTCCGATGGGATATGTGTGATGACAGGCTGTTGGCGGAAAATCCGACAGTGGGTATGCTCCATCAGACAACTGTTGTCAGACTTTCCACCAACAAATGTTGGCTAGTGGGTTTTCAGATTTTCCTCAAACAAATGTCTGTTGTCGGATTTTCCAAGCGTGTGTGCGCACAAGTCCATCGGACAAAAGTCCAAAGTACAAACGCATGCTCGGAAGCAAGGACGAGCCAGCGGTCGTTGTAAACTAGCGTTCGTAATGGAGAATTAACATTTGTGACGTGGCAAATTATGAAATCTCAAAATGCAGCACATATTCTCTTCTTCTTTAATGAAATAATAATGGAGCTGCTTTTGCTAGTGATACTAATGAAGTTATTGCAAACTAATTTTTAAAGGTTTTTTTTTTTTTTCTAGTGATATCAAGAATAATATTATGCTTTTTTTTTTTTTTTTCTTTTAATTTGGGCAAGTCACAACACCATTATCCCGTAGTTTTTAAGATCAAAGATACAACTATGTTGCTGTCCCTTGTCAATTTTACATTGTATTTTTTAAAATGTAACTGCCTACTCCCAAAATGTCATTTGAAGTAAAACACATAGCCAAGTATTATTCTACACAATTTTTTTATTGTGCATTAATAAAAGAAAATATACCAAATCAAATCATTATGCAACCAAAATAATAATGTCAAAGCAATAACTCCAAGGCCAATAATAAATAACATGTTATCTCCTCCGATTCTGCAACATGTCTGGTTGACGAACGACCGTTCAGAAACGAACTGAAAAGCACGAAATGAAAAACGCGAACTGAAAAGCACGAAATGAAAAACGCGAAAAGAAAAGTGTGAATCAACACTCACCAAACTTCTACTAACACGAAATTAGCAGAAGGAGCCCAAAGGGTGGCGCTAAAGAGCTGAAAAACAACCTAGTACGTCACTACGTTCATATTTGTTGGCCAACAATTGTGTGGCCGTGTGTATGCAAGACAAGTTTGGGCAAACGCCCTTCGGACAAAATTCCACGGTTTTGTTGGCCAACAATCCGATCGTGTGTACGAGGCTTTAGGGTCTGGGATGATGGGTTTGGGCTTGTGGTAATGGCATCAGTTTGGAGATGCTTCTGAGATCATTCAGAATTAATTGATAGGTACATTTGACTTGCAGTTGACCTCCTTTAAGTAGGTTTTAAATTCTTATAGGCCTCTGGCAATTTAAAGCCCATTCAAAATGAACAAAAGCCCATTGACAAACGTCTTAATTCAATTACTAACATTGTTATTCTCTTTAATTAGGACTGAACAAGCGAGCAGTGTTCTGAGGAACACAACATCTAAAGATCGCTCATACGTTATATCTGCAGCAAAAAGGCATAGTGGGTAAGTGTTGGCAAGAACGGGTAAACATGGGTCACCTTTTGATGTGTTACTTATTTATGAAAGAATAAAATAGCAAAACTTCTTCTTGTATCTAATAGATTTCTCCATTAATTTTTATTTCAGAGTTGTCACGCAAGATTCAGGGACACCATTTTTAGCCAAAAGGTGAGATGTTTAATTCACGCAAATACAATTTTCTTTCATACACATACTAAAATCTTTTTGAAAGGGGAGTTATACAGTAAGCAACACACATTTTACACCAACTTGTTGCGCCTGTGATCACTTGTAAACACCAGTTAGACTAGAATCAAATTTTTTTATTTTGCCTTAAATTAGGGCTCTTTCTCATTATAATGTGGGGTGCTGCAACATCTTTCGCATGTAGCTGTAGGCAGCCTTTTCATTTTGAATGGGCTGTCAGTGTTCTTCAAGACATGAAAAAATAAGTGTTGCATGATTTTTTTCAATGTATATGCATTTGTGTATTGGGGTGTGCTAATAATATTTATAATAAGGTTTATTACATCACACTGTAGATGTGCGTTGAGGGGCTTTGAAAGGCAGCTCAGTGCACATCTATAGTGCATTACCGTGCGTTATACAGCATGTTACTGCAAGTTGCAATAACACACTGTATGAAGGGCATTGCCATCCAAGGTTATTGGACTTTAAAGCATACTTACAGCCCAGTGTCATTGGATTTGATTGAAAGCAGTGGGAGCCAGTGGCTGCGCTGCTATCAATCTATCCAATCAAGAGCCGAGAACCCCGGGCAGAGAGAGACAGCGTGTCCCCAAGGGTCAAGTTCCAGGGCTCAGGTAAGTAAAACGGGGGGCTGGGGGGGCAGTCACTGCCAGGTGTTTTCTTACCTTAATGCATAGGATGCATGAGACCCCTTTCACACTGTGCCGCCACCGGCATCGGCGGTAAAGTGACACTATTTTTAGAGCCGCTTTACCGTCATTTTAGCGGCACTATTCCTCCGCTAGCGGCCGAAAAGGGGTTAAAACCACCCGCAAAACGCTGCCGGTATCGCAGCGCTGCCCCATTTATTTCAATGGGGAGCAGCAATGGAGGAGCGGTGAGCTCACCGCTCCAAAGAAGCTGCTGGCAGGACTTTTTCTGACACCCTGCAGCGCACTGCTCCAGTGTGAAAGCCCTTGGGCTTTCACACTGGAGTAAATGGAGCAGCTGTTTTAGGGCGGTTTGCCGTTGCTATTTTTAATGCTATAGCGCCTGCAAAACGCTCCAGTGTGAAGGGGGTCTTTAAGGTAAAAAAACACATAGGTTTGCAACCCCTTTAAGCTTTGACATTAAAACCTACAAGCTGATTGGTTTCTATGCAGAGCTGTACCAGATTTTGCACTCTCCAGTTTTAGTAAATCAACCCCAGAGTGTTATGTGTTAACATGTATTGCGTTAAGGAAGTCAATTAATTTTGAAGCGGTTGGCGATCCACAAGAACGGACCAAAAAAATAGACATTCAGCATTTTTCT
Source organism: Lithobates septentrionalis (assembly GCA_037952835.1). Lineage (NCBI taxonomy): Eukaryota > Metazoa > Chordata > Amphibia > Anura > Ranidae > Lithobates > Lithobates septentrionalis. Next base: position 41,202 of record JBBDGP010000600.1, read on the forward strand.
GATGCAGCGCACCACACGAACAGATGATCCAGATTGACCTAGTCCAGGGCCATTTGGGCATGATGTGCACAATTGCATTTAACATCCACATTCTCTGAAGTAAAATTTTACTTTTTAGTAAACCAAGTATTTTTAAAGTTTTCCTCTTATATGAAGGTGTATAGTTCATGTTAAAACTATACCTAAAGCATGTATTTCTAGTTACAGTGGTCCTCCGAGTGAAATTCTAGCTGAGACTTTTTTTTTTAGCATAGACCAGGCAAAGGATAAAACCTTTGCCAGATTTGTTTGCCATGCGTATGGCATGTATGTTTTGATGCATGTCATAGGGGTAACATTGACAGTTCTTATGCTGTGTACTGTCTGTGATAATGATACATTTATTTAATTAATTATTTTCACCATTAATTCACACTTCTAAAAACAGGCGCTCTGACGTGCAGCAGCTCTCTAATTACATAAAAAAATGATGTTACTTCTGCGTCCTTTATTCTGTTAACATTATAACATACGTCTCCACCTGTGTGCTGGGGACACCATAGGAAATCCATTAAGGGACCCCCTGCCTCTTAAATCTCCATCTCAAAGGCAATTCCTCTAGTAATACAGAATACTAATTGCTTTCATAGCAATCTGTATTTTATAATGTAATGTTAAATTCACTTTGAGAATCATGGATTTCAACAATTATCTAAACCGTTAAATTCTTCCATCTCTGTGCGACTACCTGCTGAGCTGCCAGAAATATAAACAAAAAATTCCAGAATAAATTATTTTCCTGATTATTTTGCTGATAACTTGGCCAAAGCACCATGAATATGTAAAAATGTTTTGTACTATGTATTCCATTATTATTACTATGAATAATGTGTAGGTATGCCTTTTTAATTGGAAAATTGGGCAATTTGTGCAAGGGCCTGCTTCACACTTTTTTCAAAATGTGAAGGGCTTGTTTACATACATCAGCAACTATTGGCTATCCTCTGAATAGGGATCCATTTCCTAGCCACAGCTAATAAAGCTAGCGGCCTGCTATCATGTGACAATTACCCATGGGTCAGGGCCAAACTGGGTTCCACCTGAGCTTTAGATCATCACTAGTTAATGTAAGGAATAAACATGAAGGCCCTCCTAACCCTCTCTTGTCTTAAATTGTATTAAAACTGTACTTTCTCCCTTTACACAGTAAAGTGCTGTACAAAGCTATATAAATCCTAATAAGTGAAAAGCCACCACCCCAACACTCAATGTAACGGAACACGACAAAGGTTTTTGAAAACAAGAAGGCTTGTTAACCTGTCAAATTCATTCTTGGCTTTGCAGCCCTCTTAAGATTGGAGAAATCTATCATTATACACAAAAAAGAAGGGCACGCCAGCCTAGTACATTATCTCAAGCACCATTTATTAATAAACTGTATAAAAATATTCAAAAATTTTTTAAGCACAAGCATGTAGTAAACCTCCAAGAACTATATAACCAATATGGTATTGGTTATATAGTTCTTGGAGGTTTACTACATGCTTGTAGTAAACTTCCAAGGTTTACTATGGTATGGCATAACCAATATGGTAGTTTTGAAACACTGCACAACACAATGCAAGAAAGCTAGCACATTTCACAGGGGGTATACCCTCTTCCTCAGAGCGTATATCCCTTGAAATGCATTAGCATTTTTGAATTGTGTTGCAAAGGTCTACCATATTGGTAATCCAGGTCTTGGAGGGCCAAGAGGCCCTGCCATAGGATTTACTACGTACTTGTGTACTCACAGCTATATAAATCCTATAAAATAAGAATAATAGCTAAGAGAACAAAGCCTATACGTTTTTATTTTTGGTACTGAACTAAATAAAAGGGGCACTTTACTATTTTCTGTTGGTGTATGCATTATGGTGCTTTGAGAGTCATCTGCATCGTTTGGTTTATATATGTACTTTGAGGTTCCATCAGAAATGAATATGTGCTATACCAAAATGCATGCACAACACAAGTGCAACATATACGCCACAGGTGTGAAAGGGGTTTTATGGACAGCCCTAATCAAAATTTTTCTTTGTAATTAAATTGTATCTTTCCTTGACAAGTCTGATTTCTGGTTTTGTCACTCATGTATTCTTATCATGCACATGTATTTTAAAGGGTTGATATACAAGATGAAGAGATTGGCACCACCAGGAAGAGTCAGACTCTGCCCAAAAACCTGTCATCGTATCTCGCTGAGGATACCAGCAGGTACAGAAATGATAGAGATTTATTTTAGTACTGTTTATATGTAAAATTAACATGTCTATAAAAAAATATTGAGAAGGAGCTGTTTTGGTTAAGTGTTGTGTTAAGTGTTTTGTGATTGGTTAAGTGTCCAGAGTGTTCCGACATTCTACAATTCTTCTTTTTTTTTTTCTTATTTACAATTCTTATATTTATGTAACTTTTATTGGTTGTCATGCTTGGTCTGGGTGTGTTAGTCCGAAAAACAATCCAGACAAAGCCAGGCAACCTATATTATTACAAGAAGGCTAATATTAGCAGCTCCCTTTTTACCTGTACGGCACAGCCAGGGAAGCAGCAAGTTACAGGTTCTTGAAGTTTTAAAGGAATGGTTCACCCAAAATGAATATTTTACCTATAGATTGAGCCTGGTGGGTTGAGTCAGTTCCTTCTTGTATGTTGAGGATACTCCATACAGTAGGTCACCCTACCATAATACTCAACTCTGTTTCTATCCATTTGGGTGTTTCTGACCCCTCTATGAGTGCTCTATCTTCTGAAATACCCGTTTTTAGATGGATTCATCCAACAATAACATCACTGTCAGCAAAAAGAAAACCCCCACAAATGACTCTATTATATGTGCATATGCCTCATTACTCTAAGTTATTAATCTTTGTTCAATTTATTGTAGGTATGAAAATAACTGGGCAGAAACTCAGACTAAGCAGACTTCAACTCAGCCATCTCCAGCTAGGTTGGTAAAAAAAAAAAATATTGTATTTAAATCGCTATGAATATTGGCTTCTGTGGGGAAAAATAATAAATGCACATTTTGTTTCCTGCAAAAAAAATGCATTTATTATTTTTCCCTTAAAAGTGAACTTAGCCTTTAAAAGACACTGCCCCCCAAAAAACAGGGGTTGGATCAATAGGATATACTCCTGAAAACCTCACCTTGATTCATGGTAGGAATGCACACAGTAGGAAATCTGAATCTCTGCACACAGACATAATTGCCCCATTAGGATGAGCATTATATTTGATTTCTTACAATATATTGTTTCCTTTTTTTATCTCAGGGTGACGGAGAGAGCCAGCAGCCCCATGCTGACCTCATATTCTATGACCAGCAGTTCCCCTGTAAAACCTCAAGCTGGGAAGATCACCGTGGTCAAAGAGGAGAGGTACCCTATTTATTACTGGGGACATTTCTAAATCTTAAATGACTGAGACACATGTGCAAAATACAAAGATAGGAAAATGTAGGCCAAGGAAATTTATGATAGCAGAAATACAGAGCCATTTCTGATCTTCTTTTAAAAATGCTTATGGCCTGGATATCTTGGGTCACAATATTTTCTGATTTACGGACGGTCTGACCAAACATGCATATTCCAGATTAGTCACAAAGTAACAAAGCCATTGATTAGCATTGCAATTAGTTTTTTCCAGAGGAGAGTTCTCCAGTGATAGCCTACGAGGAGAGAGAGGACGCTTGAGAGGAGATATGATAGTGAGGAAACTATTCGGTTTTAGGGAGTGTAAGAGGACACGGGGCCACACAATGAGATTGGATGGGAAGCGGTTAAACCTTAAGCTGTGTAGGGGTTTTTCACTGACATGGCTAAAAGGATGTGGAACTCTTTACCACAATTGGTGGTGTCAGCGAGGAGTATTGATATTTTTAAAAGACTCTTGGACGTGCATCTTGGTGAACACAACATACAGGGATATGATAAATTATTATGACACACGTACACCTACACAGGTTGAATGGACTATTGTCTTTATTCAACCTTACCTAATATGAAACTATAAAACTATGAAACTATGACATTTTAGGGTCAGGATTACTTATTTTCAATTTTTTTTCATATGAAGAAAACTGTGAAATTTGGCATCTGTTAGCTAAGTGTCAACCTGGCCATTCACATTTATTCATGGTAATATGCTGTAAGATGGTCATTCATGTTGCAACCTGATTGTACAAACTCTGGACAGTTAGATTTATCAACAAATATGCAGTCTGAGGATCTACAATTTCCTTATCATGCAGTTACTGTACTTTCTCAGCAGTGTACAGCTTGACATACGTATAGCATATAGAGGTACAAACAGAATTACTACCAACAAGTCATATATTTTTGTGAGTCAGCCTTCCCTTTTGGTGGATCTGCTGGTAAAATATGTCCCTTGCACAACAAGCTAATGACCTCTGTGTTTCCAGCCGCAATGAAAACAAAGACGCTTCCAAACTATCAACACAGAAGGAAAGTACTACAACTGTGCACACAAGAACTGAGAGGTAATTGGGAAAAGTTTGTATAAGAAAATATAAGCCAATATTTAGTTCTTCAAAAATTACTACCAATGGCTATCATTGTTGTGTGTCTACAATGCCTAAAGTGACACTAAACTTTGGTTTAAAAAAAAAAAGAAAATTCTATTTCAGTATGTATTCTTAACTCAAAAAAAAAGCCCCTTCTATTTTTCTCAGCCTCCTCCAAATCTCCAGATTGCTTTTATTTTCTGCTGCTTGATCTGCCTTCCTGTTAGAGGGTGGCTATGCTCATTCTCCATGGTCCTAATTTATGTAACAACATAGTCGCCCTCTTTTTTTTTTTTTTTTCACTCCCAAATATGGCTATGGACTGTGGGATGTGTAGAGTGCATAGAAACTGTCAGACATGGTAAAGTTGCTCTAAAGTCTAAACTTTTTTTACCTTAATGTATCCTCTGCATTAGAGTACCAAACTCTCAACTACCTGTCCTATCCGTCCTACCCTCCTCTGTCCCTAAACAATATCTCCGGCTCTAGCACTGTTCCCCTAACACAACCCAGCTGGGGAGTGCGCATGTACAGGTGCCCCCTTAGCACCAGGCTTGCTAAAGGAGGCACCTGGAGGAGGGAGAAGCTGATAGTGCTGGGGGGAAACAGAAAAGGAGGAGGAAAGGAACCTTTCTATTCAATTTTGTTGGACAGAGCAGCCTTTGTATCACTTTAAGCATTCCCTACTGTATCCAACACTAAGGTTGGTTGGAGTTTGGCTTTAAATATTGAAAAGAGGGAGAGATGAGGGCGCTCTGGTGAGGCTGGGTATCCAGTCCTTTTGTAGCATGGCAGATGGCACTGAAGGCAGCACTTTGTAGAGAAGAAGCAGCTCTGAAGGGTCATAAAGGATTTATTACAGGCATAGTGTGATTAAAAACACTTGTGAGTAAGAGGTCATAGGCATATAATGATTAGTCCTCATGCGGATCGCTGTAATCCCTGTCTGTCTGGGTGAGAGAGAGCGCCGTCCTGCAGCTGTCAGAGTCCCTGGCAACGTGGACCACATCTGACGAAGGAGACGTGCATGCTACAAAACGCGTTACCGACCACCACCTTCACCTGATGTTACATCGGCCTCGTGCATTCCAGCTTGGTTCCAGAACCCGGGCCGCCTCATCGCATCTTCACCTCCTCGCTAATGCATGTCACCAGGGACTCTGACAGCTGCAGGACGGCTCTCTCTTTCCAACCCAGACAGACAAGGATTACAGCGATCCACATGAGGACCAATCTTTATATGCAGGGCCGTCTTTAATATTGATTGGACCCCCATGCAATTTCGCTCTCCACCTGCTCTAAGTCTACACTATATAACAGTTAGACTCAAATCAGTTTACTGAATCAGATCAGGCCGTGTTTGTGATTGGTTGCCAGAGGTTAGAGTGTATCATTACCACTCACTGACTGGTTGCTAGAGGTTACAGCACATATTATGGCTCACTTATTATTTGCTAGAGGTTACAGCACATGACTTCTGCTTGTTGATTGGTTGCTAGAGATTACTGTACATCAATACTGCTCACCAATTGGTTGCTAAAGGTTACTGCACATTATTACTGATTGGTTGCTAGAGGTTTACTGCCTATCCTTACCGCTCAATAATTGCTTGCAAGAGGTTAGTGCACATCATTGCTGCTCACTGATTGGTTGCTAAAAGTTACAGAACATCATCACCTCACTGCCTGCACACCATGGACTGGGGAGGTGAGGGGATCCATCAATAGACTGAAAACTCCAATGTAATGGGGATTTACACTGGCCACTAATGTAATGTGAATTTACACGGACCACTAATGTAATGGGAGCATTCACAGGAACCACTAATGTAAGGAAGGATTTACACTGACCTGACCATCAATGTAAGGAGGGACCTTCACACTGGCCACTAGTGTGAATGAAAGGATTGTACACCAAGCCCCAATATAATGAGAACATTTACACTGACCACCAATATAACTGAGACATTTAGCCTGCGTTCACATATCTGAGTGTCAGGAACGCATGCATAATCGCTTTCCTGACACTACAGAAACGTGCTACCCTTTAGCAGATACACAGCAGTGCCATTAATTGTTAATAACACCCTCATGCATCTGCTGAGATGTGCGTATTCACATGCACCACAATTCAGGGTGCTGTGGCACCTTGTTATTTTGAAAAAGGGTTCCACCTCCAATTTACTTACCTTTGCAGAACAGGCTGATATTAGGCTTAATGAGCAGAGTTGTAGGCAGGAGTTTCAAGCAAGCCCCTTTACCTCCCCAGTGGGCAGCATTCAGCAGAAGTGATGGTGAATATGACCCCAGGGGGGCATGATATACATATGAATGCCGCCTCTATTTACATATCAATGCAGCCGGTCCACGACTATTTACATATTAATGCCGCCGCTATTTACGTATCAGTGCAGGTTATTTACATGTAAACACAGGGTCTGCAGGTGAGTCATCTGTAAACGGCAATAGGCAGAGCTGAGCAGCATTAGTAACAGAACTTCACACTGAGATATCTGGACACAGCACAGGGCTGAAACTTCAAGGGGAAAGGAATTTAAACTGGGATAGTTGGCAAGTATGAGGCAGCTGCTTTGGGCCCCACAACAATGATGGGGCCCAGGGCAGATGCCCCTTTTGCCCTGCCTTAAATACGGCCCTGATTATATGCCTATGACCTCTTACTTTTTAGTCCCATTGTGCCTGCAATAAATCTTTTAACTACTGCACTTAGAGGCACCTTTCTCTTTCCTTTATTGCTTTAAATATTGTCTGTTAAGAATATAGATCCCCCAGTTTCCTGAGTTGCTGTAACATATTGTTTTCTTAGGGTGCCCGAGAGAAGCAGCAGCCCCAGGCTGACCTCCTATTCTATGATCAGCAGTGTTGATGGCAGAAGTTCCCCTGTAAAGCCTGAAGCTGGAAAAATCACAGTGGTCAGAGATGAGATGTATGTTCTGCTTCTTCTTTTATTTAATATTATTATTAACAGGAGAACAAAGAAAGAAAAAGGTTTATTTTTCCCACAGTAACCCATCAGAATATTGCTTGTATCTTTACACCTAAATGAGAAACACAGTGCTGAATCTTTTGGTTAAATCTTAGAGGTAACACTGACAGTTCTCTCTCTATATCTAACTTTACAGTAGGGCATGGGTGCTCAACCCGTGGCCCTCCAGCTGTTGTGGAACTACAAGTCCCATGAGGCATTGCAAGGCTGACAGTTACAAGCCTGACTCCCAAAGCCAGAGGCATGATGGGACTTGTAGTTCGGTATTAGCTGGAGGGCCACAGGCTGAGCACTCATGCAGTAGGGGGTGAGCACTCTTGGCTCTTCATCTTCTCCATGTTCCACCGCAGGAGGCCACTTTATATGGTGTCGTGGCTCGGCCCAGACTATGCTCTCTGCTCACTAGATTTGATTGACAGCAGCAGGAGCCAATGGCTCCTGCTGCCTTTAGAAACCACTTTAATGTGTACAAAAACACACCCTGCATCTGCTCAAGCACCTCTACAATGTAATATTTTGTCCCTACTCCAGTATTTTACGGAAGCACTGGGGTCTTGGCTAGGACACTCTGCATACAGTTTGCATCTTCCCCTTCTGCTTGTGTGAATTTCCCCCCCGGGTATTCTGTTTTACACCCATACTTCAAAAACTTACTGGTAGGATAATTCTCTCCTGTCTAAATTGACCCTAGTATGTATGTGTGTGCCTGTATGCATGCATGTGGGATAGGGACCCTAGGTTTAACTCCTTGAGGGCAGGAACTGATATAAATGTACAATATGAATGAATGAATAATATGTAAAGCGCTGCAAATGCGAACTGAATCGCTTCAAGGCACTAAATGCATTTTGTGTTGAACAGCTTCTTAGAAGAGGAAGGTTTTGAGTTTTTTCCTGAAGGCCAGATGGTTTTCTTCCATGCGGATGTGAGTCGGAAGAGTATTCCATAGCTGAGGTCCCTGGTCTGCGAATCTGCGTTCTCCCCTTGCTTTGTAGCGGTATTTGGGAATGAGGAGGAGGTTTTGGTTAGATGATCGCAGATTGCGATTGGGTGTGTAGTGTTTTTATTTTCTCTCTGAGTTATTGAAGGGCGTTACCTTGTATGCATTTGTGGGTGAGGCAGAGCGCCTTGAATGTGATCCGATTCTTTACCGTTAGCCAATGTAGGCTCCTCAGGGATGGGGAGATGGACTCCCAGTTTTTTTTCCTGTTATCAGTCTTGCCGCCGCGTTTTGAATGGCCTGTAGGCGCGCAAGCTGATATTGGGGTAAGCCTATGTAGAGTGAGTTTGCGTAGTCAAGACGGGAATTGATGATTGTTCCAACTACTGCTGCTTTGTACTTTTCTGGGATAAAGGGAATGAGTCTGCGTAGCAGGCAGAGGAGATGGTGAGATCCGCTAACTACTGAACCTATTTGTGCATCCATTGTCATTTCTGAGTCAAAGATAACTCCGAGACTCTTGGCTTTGGTGCTCGGAGAGATGATCTGTCCGAAGATGGTGGGAGGTGTCCATGGAGTCTTGGTTTTGGGATTTTGGTTAGCGTGTAGGAGGAGAAGTTCTGTTTTAGACACGTTGAGTTTGAGGGAACTAATGGTCATCCAGTCATCTATCAAAGTGAGACACTTCTCTAGTTGTTGATGGTGGTCTTTTTGTCCGGTGATGCGAAAGTAGATTTGGGTATCGTCAGCATATGAGTGGAAGCAGAGGTCTGATTTTTTGATGATTTTGAGGAGTGGGCGGATGTAGATGTTGAATAGCACTGGCGACAAGGGTGAACCAAGGGTGAACAATATATGAAGCACTGCGTAAATTGTCGGTGCATTAAAACCACCCTTGATAAATAAATAAATGTGGGGAAAAAATTCATGCACCTTGTACAAAACCAGCTAATGGCCTCTATGTGTTTCCAGCCGCAATGAAAGCAAAGATGCTTCCAAACCACCAACAGAGAAAGAGAGCTCCACAACCACGCACACTACAAGAACTGAGAGGTAATTGTGAAATAATTCTATACAATAAGAGAAATGGGGAAAATATTTATCTCTTAAGAAATGAACACATGAGTACCTTCACATTATCAGTGACAGCAGTGGGTTCTGATGTTCAGCACAGGCAGAGGAAACTCAGCCTGTTCCCCACTGTCACTCAAGGGGGCGCTGAAGGCTTTGCAGGCAGCAGTCAGACACCCTGGAGGGCCAGGATGGGGACAGGGGGAGAAATGCTGTCCAGAAATGTAGGTTGAAGAAAACGACACCGCTGTTAGTGACAAAATACATTATGAATTGGTATGCAAGTGCAGCATAAGTGCTAATTGTTTTTTTGTTTTTTGTTTTTTAAATGATGTAACCTTTTGGAAAAGAGTTTCTTTATGACAGTGTCTCATTAAGAATACAACAGCTCTGTAGCATTTCTAGCAAACCATAGAAAGACCTGAGAATTGGCTGCACAAAACCCTTAAATTGTCAGGTTGCTAAAAAAATCTGCTTTTATTTATTTTTACCTGGAATGTACCTGTAAACAATTTGGAATGTATCCAGGCAATTGTTTTCATCGGCATGTTTCTGTAGTGTGCTCGCCCTTATATATATATCTCTTCGTCCTTGTAACCGGTCTTACCTGTAGATGTATCTCACTTAGCACTGAATGATAATCAAACAAGACCGATGTATAACAATGACTGTTCTCTCTGCACAGGGTGGAGGCCAGAGAGCAAAAGGATGTGCCGAAATCGCTTCTCTCCTACCTCTATGAGGATGCCAGCAGGTAATCTCCGAATGCTGAAAGACTGGTTTATTTCTAAGATGATCATGGGCGCATTCAGTCCAACTGGTGACAGTTTGACCATAGACAGGAGGAAAAAACTGTGCTAAGAATTAAATTGAAAATGGCAGAAACTCAAATGTGGGATACACACAAATAACAAATAAAAAAAAAAAATAGAATGGTTGCGCCCAACATGCGATATGTTATCATAGATTAACATATCGCATATTCACATGTAATTCACATTGGCAATCATGTGCTCCCACTTTGATTTACATGTGTATGCCATCAGCTAAATATAAGCTTTTTATTCTAATGATTTATTTACAATTTTTAGACCTGGCACGATGATACGAGTGATAACAATCATAGATATGAGTTATGATGTTATAAGCTGGTAAAGGAGGATCCCCAGCTAGCATAACTGATTAAAAACCTGATATTACCAATCTTTACACTGATGACAACATTGTATTTTAAAGTTAAATATCAACAACGACCAATTATTTTAACCATTTTTAAATGCAACCATATACGTTTTATAAAATGTCATACAAATAACCAATTGAAGGGTTTTTATACCTATTATTTGAAACCAGGAATATGGCTTCTAGAGACCCAGGTTTTATTATAGAAACACTGAATGTGAACCTTTATCCTTTTAACCTTATTCACACGCTTGTGATATAATATTTTGTGGCCATTTACACTGTCACCAGTGAGGCTCTTAACCTTTCTAAAAGGGTTAATCCCTTGTGATAGATTGAAAATAGTTTTTCAATCTTCACTGGTTAAAGAGGTGCCATACTGACACTGAGCCAAGAAACAGTGGTAAACTGAAAGAGGGGAGTGCTCAGATGGCATAATTACCCCGAAAATTTGCTGGCACCAGAGGAAGTGTGCATTCGGAAAAGGATTTAAATATTGATCAATCGATTTGCCAAACTTCCTAAAACAATAGGTGCTATTATAGAGCAATTGCCCTCTCTCCTCTCTCTTTTTTTTGGCACAGATGTTCCCCATTAAACCTCTTGATGGGTCTAGGGCAGCGATGGCGAACCTTGGCACCCCAGATGTTTTGGAACTACATTTTCCATGATGCTCAACTACACTGCAGAGTGCATGAGCATCTTGGGAAATGTAGTTCCAAAACATCTGGGGTGCCAAGGTTCGTCATCACTCGTCTAGGGGATCAATTGGAACTAAGATCATTTTGAAAGGTGGTAAATATTAAATAACAAAAGCTCCAGAAGAAGCCACGTTAATGGTGAAACATGTAGAGGTAATCACACTTTTGTACCTTGACCATTGGGTTGATATGGCCCGAATTTTAAAAATTGTTTTATATCATCTATGTAATAACATTTCTAAATATTTTTTGTAAATTTGATTTTAATTGATTTTTTTGCACCTTAAAACTCCAATCCTTTGCTTTCTGGGTATACATTGTTTTGTAATATTTTACAATAATGTTTCTCCTAATTGATATATCCTTGTTACTTTTTTAAAGTACCCGAAATTATATTTATGTTACATATCTATTATTACAGGTTTGAAAATAATTGGAAAGCAAATCAAAACACACAACCAACTTTGCAGACATCACCTGCACGGTTTGTATGACAGAGCTCACCTCTGCTTTCTTCTTGATTTTATCAGATATAAATAATACATTTAGTTTTTCTTTTATTTTTATTAGGTGGTACCCTAACCCAGTGTTTCTCAATTCAGTCCTCAAAGCGCACCAACAGGTCATGTTTTCAGGGTTTCCATTATTTTGCACAGGTGATTTGATCAGGTTCACTTCCTTAGTAATTACCACAGCCGTTTATGTGAGGGAAATCCTGAAAACATGACCTATTGGTGCGCCTTGAGGACTGGAATTGGGACACACTGCCCTAACCTTCATCTTAATGCTGGGACTATATCTAATCATTGAAAATAATTCTAAATTGATGTCACCACAGAGTAATTTTTGGTCAATACACCACCTAGCTCCTTCACTTTCAGCTGCTGTACTGTGTGTTCTACACTTTTGATTATGTCAAATTATTTCTCCCCACTGGCCGCTGTGGTTTCTCCCACCAGTTCTTACATCAATATAGGATGTGCATGTCAGTGGGAGGAACCACAGTGACCAGTGGGGGGAGCAAGTATTTGACTTATCCAAGAAAATTGGGGGAAGTGGAGATGCGGTGGCTGATGGCTTTAAAAGCATAATGGTCACGCTATGTTGGGTCACTTGAGCTGTGTGTAATTAGGGGAAGCTGGTACTAGTGCCTAGATATTGATATCCATATTCAGATTAGCTTCTTACACATCTTGGAATTTCCAGTAATAAGATTCTTGTAGCTCCACCTGATTGCTGCAGCCACAAAATGGTTGATTCTCATGATTGGTTTTCAACTTTTGCAAATTGCAAACTAAGCAGATGAGCAAGTGAGATTTTTTTGCCTTTTTTTTTTCTATTGCTAAGGTGGGGGGGGTAAGAATGAGAACTCCACAAATGTCAAATCTGGAATGCTCAAGTTACTGTACATAAGAAGTTAGCATTACATTCAACTTATATTTAAAATATAGCTTTTTGGGTGCAAATCAGATTTAGGTTCCTTTGCATTTTTATGGTAAAGTCCACAGGTCAAAATGCACTACAGCTTTTAAAATGTGACTTAAGTGTGCTGAAGGTGACTGAAAAAGAGGCACCCAGCTATTGCATTGCATGAGCACACTGTGCACTACCACATAAATAAAGTATGCAATAAAGTGGGCCGGTTCTCAATACATGATGAATTCTAGAAGAAAAGAGAATATAGAAAAGTATATAGCTATTGAAAAATGAACACACGACAAATTCAGTGTTTATGTAGTGAAGCGTTTGGATTTGGCCACACCCGGAAGGCAGCTGTCATACCTGAGCCAAACAGCTGTGGCTGGGACACCTAGATGCCCATTACATCATTTGCCTAATATGGCCCCACCAGCAACTCATTGGCCCAGCATTGACATATGACTTCTATTCGGCTGAACCTTAAGCCAAACCCAAGGTCATCCCTAGCTATGGGCACCTAAAATTCAACTGAAGTGGATTGCAGAACATCATACTGTCATTTCTCATGTCATCCTCCAAGCTATTTTCAGAAGAAGGGAAGAAGGTTTCAGCAATACTAGTTTCCATCTTATAAAAAAAAAAAGTATATACTGTATATAGTGGTGGCACAGAACGCATTGAGAACTGGTTGCTCTATAACCATTTGATAAGTTGCCTAATATTTGCTTAGTTTTCGACTGGAATGTATCTGTAGACATTTCGGAATGTGTGTTTTTTTTTTATCTCCAGTGTGTTTCTCACCTATGATATACCTTAGTCCTTCCAACCAGTCCTATCTGTAGATGTATCTCACTGCATGATAAACATGAAGGCATGAAATGCAAAGACAGAAATATCACCATGATTGTTCTCTCTGCACAGGGTGGAGGTCAAAGACAAAAAGGATGAATCTCTGGCGAAATCTCTTGATTCATACCTGTTTGAGGATGCCAGCAGGTAATTTTCTCTGAATGCTGAAAAACTGGTTTATTTCTTTAATGTTTATAGGTGCATTCAGTCCAAATGGTGACAGGTTTGATCATAGATAAAAAAAAACAATGCCTATTCATGGGTGCATGTTCTTCCAGAAATTTCTAAAAAAAAAAAAAAAAATCATATTCTCCCATTATAAAAAGAACTAACACCCTTTTTTTTTTTTTTTTTTTTTTTTTTTATATACTAATATGTACATGACCAGCTTAAAGTAAACTAGTTCTTTGCCAATTCAAGACAAATCAACAGATTCACTTTAATGCTGCCCACCAGCAACACATACGTGCCTACCCTTTGTGCCACTTTGTTTGGCCAACACTAGCTCAGTGACATCCCCCCTACTTCTGAGTATAGGGAATCATGTGACAGCACTGGCGATTGCGCACCTAGAACATTCACATAAGTTGGGGAGAGAGTCCTTACCCCTGTATATGAGGTGTTATAGGCATCATATAAAAGCATTCTTGGTAAATTGCAGAGACATTTTAGTTAACATTACAGGCAGAAATGTGTGATTCACTCATCAGTGGTTTTCACAATGTTTACACAGCTTTCCACACCTCACTTACCAGGCTCGCATCTTGTTCATCTTACCGTTGGCATCAGTACACAGTAAGATAGTCACAGAAGCGAAAAAAAAAAAATGTTTCAGAGTCCTATTTCAATCTATGAAGAGAACTAAATATCAGAGCCAAGCCATGCAGCTTGTTCATTTTAGCTTTATCATTTTTTCAGAAAATCTTTACAAAATGTATTATGTGCTTTGCTTTTGCTTCTGCTATGTCTCTTTGTACTGCCTATTTATTCTCGGCATTATGCTGAATAACCAACTTAATTAATTTTCAAATGTAAGCATTTAACCTGCCACCTTAAAATAAACTTACAATATACAATATCTATATATTCCTTTTATGTAACACATGTCTTGAAACAAAGCAAGCATCTTATAATTATCAACTGTTATGCAATCTACTGTGTTTGCATCAGTATGAATCATGTAAAGGAAGCCATAATATGGTTTTATAGATCTAATTAGTGATGTTCCTTCTTTTCAGACAAAAGTTATATCAGTGTCATCATTGCTTTCCAAATATAAATAATGTATAAGGGACATGATTACCTAAAATTATTAGACACGGCACTAGGATATAATATATATACCAGTAATTTATTATACAGGATTTAAATAGCGCCAACAATTTGCACAGAGCTTTACAACATGAGGCCAGAAAGTACAGTTACAATACAATTCAAAACAGGAGGAATCAGGGGGCCCTGCTCGTTAGAGCTTATATATACTGTGTGTGTGTGTATGTATATGTGTATCTATCTATCTATCTATCCATCTATCTCTAATATATATATATATATATATATATATATATATATATATATATATATATATATATATATATATATATATATATATATATATATATATATATATATATATATATATATATTGTAACCATCATAAATGCAAGTTATCATGTTATAGTTCTTAAATATCTGTACTGGGGACCCCAACCTATTCAAAGGTCATTGTTGCCAACCTTTTACATTGATGACAGCAAAGCATTCTTAAGCCAACACTGCGATTTTCATTGGTAGTTTCCTCCATTTTTACCAGTCTATTGAGTTTACCTTAAATGATTGCTTAACACTAAAATATATGTTATATACTTTTAATGAAATGATGTATAATTAGAGTTGAAGTTTTGGGTTTTCATGTCACTTTAAATAGTTTATTTGGGCCAAGCTGACCCAAACAAACTATCTCCATTACTAAGTTATTTAGCGTCTTTGAGCACAGTATCATAATGTTATAGCATCAACTACATACAGTATTCAACACTGTGTTCTGGCAGCTGTATGGGCAACATCCCATTGGCTGCCAAAATTGAATCAAGTCAGGCAGAGTGCTTCTCCTTGTATTTTTATCAATGAATACAAGGCTTTCTCTGATTGCAAGGTGGAGAGGTAGATGGATGATGTCACTATCTCCACCTCAGCCAATCAGAGGAAGCCTTGCAATTATTGCTAAAAATAACAAGGCTTCCTCTGAATGGCTGGGAAGTACTCAGCCTGACTCGATTTTGTTCAGGCAGCAGACGGGGCTTTGCCTGTGATACTGTGGAGCACAGCACTCCATACTGTATGTAGCCAATGCTACTACATTATAATACAGAGATCACAAATGGCAAAAAAAAAACATTTTAAAGAGACAGGAAACTGGGACCTAGGCTTTACGCAACCAAATGTTCATTTTTATGAATATCTTAAAGTGGAAGTTTACTCCCGCTTTGTTACCCCCCTCCCCCCCCCCCCCCCTGCTTTCCTGTGCCACCATTTTTAAAAATCCATCTCTTGCGCAAATCCCTGCCAGGTATCCAGAACCACTGTTCTCAGGTATGTGCACAGGTGCCACTAGCTGGTGTTATCTGGGAAATGATGGCTCTCTGCAGCATCTGTGCACATGCGTTAGAACCCCTGGCGTATGTGCAGAAGTGCCCCTGGGCTCTGCCAGGTCCCAGATACCTAGAAGAGCAGAGTTCCATGTCTGCTCATGTGCCCTCAGTGAACTACTTACTAGGAATGTGTGTTGTGGCAATTCCAGGAGACAGAAAGGGGTACATACAGTCCACAATTTGCTCCAAGGCAAGTAAGCCGGATGTGCTGCCTTGCAGCAGAAAAGCTACACTATACTTTACCAATAATAATAAAATGTGTCCCAGTTCTGTAATAGAGAGGAGGAAGGAACTAAATGAGAACAGGTTCATGTAATAGGTGAAGGTCTGCTCTAAGAGATCTATGTAATAAATGTGGCTTTCCATCCTTCATCACTTTTTATATGCCTGTGATAAAATATTTTACAGTAGTTTTTCTTTATGATTTGATGTATTTTTGTTACTGTCATTAATGTGCCATAA
The DNA here is from genome assembly GCA_037952835.1 of Lithobates septentrionalis. Lineage (NCBI taxonomy): Eukaryota > Metazoa > Chordata > Amphibia > Anura > Ranidae > Lithobates > Lithobates septentrionalis. The sequence goes on from JBBDGP010000600.1 coordinate 58,026, forward strand.
CATAAAAGTATGTTGTATATCTATTATTACAGGTTTGAAAATACTTGGAAAGCAATGCAAGCACTACAGCCAGCTTTCCAGACAACACCTGCCCGGTCTGTATCAGAGAGCTCACCTTGGCATTCTGTTTGATTATATCAGGGGAAAAATAGAAATAATGCATTTAGTTTACACTTCACCCTGAGGACTGCCACACACTGATCGAATATCATCTGGTCTCTGCTGAACCAGATCAACTTTAAATAGTGTATACCCAGCTTAATTCTTTCCAAACACAAACTCTTAGTTTTAAACCCAAAGTAGGATAAACCCCGAAGTGGTATTAAATCCAAAAAGCAAACAAATAGTACTTATATTGCAGCTCACCAATTTATAGATGCGGTAGTTGCATTGTTTTTCAAATGATGATCCTGCCAGTAAGCGTAAAGAAAAAAGAAAAACAATGCATCCGCCATATCTACAGTGCCTAAGTATTGGTAAGCTGCAATATATACCGTACATTTTTTTGGTTTTTGGTTTAATACAACTTTAACTCAAAGTATTTTTGAGCTTAGTGTCTTTTTGGGGGAGATGTTCTTACTTCCTGTCCCAAGAACACATAGGGGACTGCGAGTAAAAACTCTCCAAAGCAAGTGAAAATTCTCTCTTGTATCCTCTCAGTTGTATTTATTGAAAGATTGCATCACCTCCTCAACTGGCGACAACTGTAAAATCTTGGATTTCCTATCACTTTCTTTCCCAGTAATAAAAGTCAGTAGGACAAATAGAGAGGGTGAATATTCCCAGAGGGAACACTGACAGCAATAAAACCTGGTAGTGGTTCTAATTATTGCCTACTCTATCCAAAACTTTAAAAAAGTTTGGCTTTAGATACACCTAAAGCTGAACTCAACTATATTTAAAAATTCACCTTGCAGCGGGAGCTCCATGCACTCTTTCCTATTCCCTGATGCTTCCAGAATGCGAATAGGCCCTTGGTGTTCTCATGTACAATGCAGACCGGGGGGATCATGATGTCAGAGAGCTGCATTTGTTTGAACGCTAAAGAGGAGTAGCCGAACTTATAACGAAGTGGAAGTGTGCAATAAGGTATTTTAGAGTATTCCAATCTCATTAGACTAGGTGAGCAATTAACCCTTGTAACGCAGGGGACCCTAGTACAAGCTGAAATTGTTGGTATTTTTCAGTATGGCTGGTTCAGCTTGAGAGCTCAGTGTGCCTTTTAGTAGGGTAGATTCACACAAGGTGTAAAACTATTAATGTCTTTAGAGGTATAACTGAAATGCTATGTTGCGTTACTTGAGCTATGCTAGCAGTATTTAAAACCCCGGAGTCCTACCTGCGGCTAAAGGGTCATATGTTGCCCTTTGGTACTTGTTATATGACTCTGAGACTTCAGCTCTCAGTAGAAACATTGATTTGTAAAGAGACCGTGATTTCAACTTCTGACTGTCTCCCGCAGTATGCCCCAGTCTCCAACCACATCTGTAGTATGTCTGCTGCCTCTGATCATCTCCTGAAGTGTGTTTGCTGCCTCTGACTATATCCTATAGCATGTCTGTTGTCCCTGACCATCTCATGTAGTATGTCTGTTGTCCCTGACCATCTCATGTAGTATGTCTGTTGTCCCTGACCATCTCCTGTAGTATGTCTGTTGTCCCTGACCATCTCCTGTAGTATGTCTGTTGTCCCTGACCATCTCCTGTAGTATGTCTGTTGTCCCTGACCATCTCCTGTAGTATGTCTGTTGTCCCTGACCATCTCCTGTAGTATGTCTGTTGCCCCTGACCATCTCCTGTAGTATGTCTGTTGTCCCTGACCATCTCCTGTAGTATGTCTGTTGTCCCTGACCATCTCCTGTAGTATGTCTGTTGTCCCTGACCATCTCCTGTAGTATGTCTGTTGTCCCTGACCATCTCCTGTAGTATGTCTGTTGTCCCTGACCATCTCCTGTAGTATGTCTGTTGTCCCTGACCATCTCCTGTAGTATGTCTGTTGTCCCTGACCATCTCCTGTAGTATGTCTGTTGTCCCTGACCATCTCCTGTAGTATGTCTGTTGTCCCTGACCATCTCCTGTAGTATGTCTGTTGTCCCTGACCATCTCCTGTAGTACGTCTGTTGTCCCTGACCATCTCCTGTAGTACGTTGGTTGTCCCTCACCATCTGCTGTAGTTTATCTGCTGTCCCTGACCATTTCATTAGGTATGTCTACTATATTTGACCATCCCCTATAGTATATCTGCTGTTTATGTCCATCTTCTGTAGTATGCCTGCTGTCTCTGACCATCTCCTGCAATATGCCGGCTGTCTGACAGTCCTCTGTAGCATTACGACTGTCTTAATAGTTGCACAGTTTAGGAAATGTGATTAGGCAGGTTTCAGGTTAGTTGGCATAGTGTGCAGTTTTAACAAAACAATGGTGCCTTTTAAATTTGTTTGTTGTGTTATCGGTGTCCAATATCTTTATTTATATGAGGAGTGCATTTTTATCATTTAATAGATAAAAAGCTTTGTATTTTTGATGTCACAGGTGCCCCATCTTTTTTTTTTTTTTGTATTTGATTTCACACTATCACTATTTTGGTCATGTGCTTAGAGGGGTGTGTTCACGCACATTATACGTATTACATCCCTTTGAGGGCTGGCATGTATTTTGGAATTATTTTTTTTTGTGTACATGAATACAGATTGGCTTGCTAGATATGTGATGTTATGAAGGTTTTTTTTCCCTAAAATAACAAGCATGGTAGACTTACCTGCTCTGTAAACCTCCTCTTCTGGGGTCCCCCGCTGGTGCTTCTCCTCTTCTGAGTGTGCCCCCATGGCTAGCCGCTTGGGGGCACACCTGCAAACTCGATTTCAAGCCCAGCTGTGTATATCCATTAACACACCCAGCGCGTTTCATCCCTGGCGCCCCTGCTCACTGTTCACAGGATTTGAATGACATCAGCAGGATGTGCATTTGATTGACAGCAGTGGGAGCCAATGGCTCCCACTGCTGCCAAGCCTCCTATGAGAAGAGCAGCACTGCTGCAGATGGGCACAACATTTGACCGAAATCAGGCTGAGGTAAATATTTAAAGGGGACTGGGAAGGGGGGCTGTCATGGAATGTTTTTTTTTTTTTCTTTTAATGCAGAGAATGCGTTAAGGTAAAAAAATAGCTTGTCTGTAGAACCACTTTAAAAGGTTAACAGGTCAGTATCCTGAACATGATCGAACTGTAAGGCCTCATGCACACTTGCAATTTAAACCCTATGTGTCAAATCCCAGCGTGCAACATTCAGCCCCGCTACCTGTCAAAGTCAGGCTGAAATCTGCTGTGGTTGGATGCTGTACTGAGTGCTACACGCGTTTAGGGCCGAATACACACAGGGGCTAAACACCCAAGGTGCTTGAGGCCTAAGGGATCCAAAAGATTCAACTGATACATATGACTTTAACCATTATACCCTATAAGTCTATGAACTTTTTAGCCTTTGCTTGTTTTGTTATTTCAAACATGTACGTATCATAGAAAGAAAGCTTTGTTGAATTTCCTCAGATCTGACATTTGTTACGGGTAAAATTTATTTTGATAATATTTCATCTTAGTGCATCAGACCGTTCAGAGAGCCCCAAGCTGACATCCTGGAATACAGAAACGAGGAGCTCCACCATCAAACCTGAACCTGGAAAGATCACAGTTGTAAGACCAGAAAGGTAGAATAGCTTTGGTCACATAAAATATTTACATTGTAAGCTTTGTTGTCCCTCAGAAGCCTCAACTTTATTATAACGTATGGTCCAACAAGGATTTCCCTTACTTTAAAGAGATTTGCTCTTTCCTCTAGTTGTGCCTAAAGACAGGAAATAAAGAAGAATCTCCTCAATGGGACACAAAAAATATATCTGGTGTTTAACCACTTCCAGACCAAGGCCGTTATATGACATCCTTGACTTTCAGTGGGAATATCTGAATGATGCCTGCAGCTACAGGCATCATTCAGATATCCTCATTTTCAGCCAGCGATTCTGTGCACCATAAGAATGATCATAGCGGCAGTTCCGCCGCTTGATCGTTCTTAAAGGCGACGGGAGGGGACATCCCCCGCCTCCCGCCGCCATCCGGTGCTTCTCCGGGCTCTCCCGTGCCATCGGGGACCTAGAAAAAGAATTGGCCGCCACTGGCTGACGACCATAGAGATTTCCGGTGACCAGATGGTCACCAGTCATCTCTATGACCATCGGAGGCCCGGGCGCTGCGTTATGACGTCACGTTCTGGCCGCGATAGTAAACAAAGCCGAGATCACGGCTGGTTAGCATGAGATTGTGAATTTTTTTTTTTTTTGATCTCATGCTTTCCAGCCTGGAGGAGAGATGTGGCGTCTTTTTGACCCTGCATCTCTCCATAAAGAGGACCTGTCACGCCCCCTTCCTATTACAAGTGATTTTTACATTCCTTGTGATAGGAATACAAGTGATCAAAAAAAAATGTAAAAGAGAAAGTGTAAAAATAATTTTTTTTTAAAATAAACAATAACAAAAACAAACATTTTTTTAAAAACGCTCCTGTCATTGGTAGCTCGCGCTCAGTAGTGAACGCACATGTAAGTTCCAACCACATATGTAAACGCCATTCAAACCACACATGTGGGGTATCGGCGCATGCGTTAGAGCGCAAGCAACAATTCTAGCACTAGACCTCCTCTGTAACTCTAAACTGGTAACCTGTAAAAAAAATTGAAAGCGTCGCCTATGGAGATTTTTAAGTACCGAAGTTTGGCACCATTCTCTGAGTGTGCGCAATTTTAAAGCATGACATGTTGGGTATCTATTTACACGGCGTAACATCATCTTTCACAATATACAAAAAAATTGGGCCAACATTACTGTTTTGTTATTTTTTAATTCATGAAACATTTCCAAAAAAAAACGCGTTTGAAAAATTGTTGCGCAAATACCATGCGAGATAAAAAGTTGAAACAACCACCATTTTATTCCCTAGGGTGTCTGCTAAAAAAAAAACATATATATAATGTTTGGGGGTTCTGAGTAATTTTCTAGCAGAAAAATTATGATTTTTACATGTAGGCGAGGAGTGCCAGAATAGGCCCGGTATGTAAGTGGTTAAAACCTTTCTAATCGTGTCCAAGATGGGGAAAAAAATGAAATATACTTTAGACCTCATTTACACAGGCGCTGAGGTTTGTAGTCCGTGATTGGACTGTGAGCTGCTAGGTGCTGCATGCAGACATCCACATCAATGGGGACACAGCAGCTGCACAGACACGGCCACTTGTCCCAATCTGTTAGGTGTGCGGGTGCAGATGAGCGGCTCTAAACACAGTGTGCATTTTGGGGCTACTCACTCGCACGTTAGTTAAATTTGGACAACGTGGCCACTGCATCCCCATAGATGAAAAGGCTTGCTTGCAGCACCTGACAGTTCAAGCCACAAAGACACACAACCCATTCACGGACTACAGGCCTCAGCGCTCATGTGAATGAGACCTAAAATCCACTATAACTGTAAACTTTATGTAATAAAATAATACTACAGTTTAATACAATATAATATATTATTGGCAGCAAAGTGGCTTAGTTTGTTCGTACCTTTTAGCACTGTAGTCCTCAGATCAAATCTCAGTCAGGACATTATCTTGCATGTTCTTCTTATACTTGTGTGGGTTTCCTCTGGGTGCCCCTGCTTCCTCCCACACTCCAAAGCATGCTGGTAGGTGAATTGTCTCCTTTCCAAATTGATGCTAGTTTGTTTGGGAGATAGGGATCTTAGATTGTAAGCTACTTGAGAGCACTGATGTGAATGCACAATATGTAAAGCACTCTGTAGATTATCTCCCTATATAAATACATTTAAAGCGGTAGTGAACCACTCCAAAAGGAAAAAAAGGGCCCGCTGCAGCATTATGCCATAATGTGCTAGTATGCATCGCATACTAGCACATTATGACAGACTTACGGAGCCCAGTCTTCCTTCTGGGTACGCAGGCTCCAACTGTGTGAATGCCAATCCTTCAGAGGGCATGTGATGGCATCCGTGTGAATATCTCCTAAATGGTGCAAGTTTAGTAGATATTCACTGTACCTACAGGTAAGCCTTATTATAGGCTTACTTGTAGGTATAGGTAGACTTTACTTCACCTTTAAAAAAATATAATAATAAAACAATTTCTTGAAATGAACAAATCTTTGATGAAACCCACATCTGAAGAAGCTCATTTTTGAGCATGACTTCTTTAAAAGTTAGGACCACAGTTGTAGTAAAGCATTTAAGTGCAGAGTTTGTAATAAGCTGTAAGTGTTGGCCACTTCTGGCATCATAAAGCTGATCTTCCAGCAGATACAAGAAAATACACATTTGAAGCTCTGTATTTATTTATACATCATTAAATGTATTTTTTAATGCAAGCAGCGTAAATATCTATATTGAATATTGAGGTCCACTGTACAGTCTGTACAGCAGAGATCTGAGAGGGGGAGGCAGCACAAGGAGCTAATCATGTGTGCTGCAATGAAAAGAGCAGGCTAATAGGCAGAGCGTTCGGAGTGACAGGGCGAGCCTGAACTAATCAGTGTGCTTATTCTCTATTCACTATCCAGTCAAAAGTTCGGGAGACCTGTAAATGAAAGTGAAACTGCAGTAGAGAAAAATCAGGTCCCCTCCCCTGCTAGACAGGGCTGTACTGTGTGATAGACCTGTGTAAATCTCAGGACTGGATGAGCAGATACTATAAAGATTTTAGCAGGTCAAACAGCTCCTGTGTATGCATTTTATATGTGTACTGTACTGTTTACAGTAGGTGTGCACATCCTATTGCATTAGTATGTGCACCTCAAAGCTCAAACACATATGTGTGTGTGCATTTATACTGATGGTGTCAGAGCAGTGGATGGTGTCAGTAGGGCAGGAATTGGTGTCCGTAGGGCAGTGGATGTTGTCAGTAGTTTTTATTTTTTTTGATTTTTTACAATTCTATTTTTTTGTATTTGTTTTTACAACTTTTGTTAGGAGCCCCTTCAGGGGCTTTGGTGAAAAATCAGGGGTTGAAACAGGGGGAATCTGTGCCACACAGGGTGATTAAGGTGTGCCTGGGCACACCTGGCACACCTATGCTTGGAGTTTTGCTGTAACCTTTAGCTGCCATATTTTAGGGAAGATTGATCTGTTGTAACTCCCAAATAAGAGTTTTCCTCACAGGCTAAAATCAGTGCCTAGAAATTGGAAGGATCCAGTGGATAATAGGGGGGTCAAGTGTGTGTTGCGCATAGTTGTCCTAGTAGACCTTTCTCTACATGCAATGTCTTATCAAGCAATCTATCCATTACTAACCTATAGTGCTCCTGTGCGAATAATACAATACTGTTCCTGCTACTACTTATCATGTGTGATTATTATCGGTAAATCTAGAACACAGATACATTTGTGAACTTCATTTTTTGCAGTGACAATTTGACACCCAAACCTACTGAGAACAGAACATCCACCAGAACTGCCACCACTACAGTTGACAGGTAATATAATTCATTGGATGGGAATATGCTTATGGTAGCAAAAGTTGTGCGTTTTGATTTGTTGCCGATGTGGTATATGGTATGACATCACATGCAGGTACCAAAACCCACTCCTTGTTCTGATTTAGTACAGCAGGATGGGATGCCCCCTGGGCAGACTATGGTCTTGGACAGATCATGCTCGTGTAATGATGCCAGGGTTTTACACGAAAGTAGAAAACAGTGATATTTGATTGGCCATAGACAGATACCATCTTGATAATGATTACCAGGCTGGGTAACTCTACATCCTTCCATGAGTGTACTATGCAATGGAATGGTTGGCGATCCTCGAGGGGCATCTACTGTATTTTTGATCCTTCAAGCAGTAATAAACCCAAGAACAAAAAATGTAATATTTTGCAGCTTACCAATCTTTAAATGTAGTGGCTACATTGGTTTATTTTTTAGGCTTTTTTTCCTTTATTTCACCTAATGACCCTGCCAGTAACACACTTCTTGTCTTAGGGTATCTCCACTCTGGAAGGAGGAACAACGGAGACACCCTTGGACAGCAGCATTGTAAATCTTGGGAGAAAGTAGTGTTGGATGCAGTAGTAGATTTAGATGGACTTAAAAAAAAAAAAAAAGAATTAAAACCAAAATCCAGATTCGGTCCTGTTCCCACAAACAAGCATATTTTATAGTTCATTTGCTTATTAACCACAATTTTTGTTCCTCGAATGGTGGCAGTTTGTCTCCTGGGCTTGGCAACCATCTAGTCTTTTCTAGGGCATCCAGAACTTTTGGGTCTACTTCTGTTCTATGCTAGAAAAGCCATTGTTTTGAAATGGAAATCAGATAGGCCCCTTACTTTGGACAACTGGAAAAAAATTGGGTAATTTAGTGGTCTCATTGTATAAAATAACATATCTCTCCCGAGGTTGCCCCAAAACATTTCATGAGGTCTGGGACATGTAGATTGAATCTCCCTCCACTACTAATGCTAGAGACGATACTGCTCTTGACTAAAGTGGATGGTGTATAAATTCTATGTTCCTTGAAGAGGAGGGGCTGGTGTGTTCATCCCCTCTTTAGCTTTCCTTATCTTCCTGGGACCATATACTGCTCATACTGCACTTTATTATTTATTGTGTTATATTCTAAATTTTCTAGCTTGTTTTTCTGAAATTTGATATGGGTCTACTTATTATGATAGTGCCTACCTTCTATCTCCTGATTGCCTACCTTGGTCATGTGATGCTGCTACCCTCGTTGATCAAGGGGTACCAGAGTTGTGACTATAGTTGGGATTGATTTGTTTTCCTGTTTTATACTGTATATTACATTTTCTTTTGAGCTGGGGAATGCCCAAAGGCTCTGTTTTGTAACATATATATTTTTTTCTAAAACAAATAAAAGACTATTTTGGATAAAAAACAAAATACAGCTAACGCTTTTAGGCCCCTTTCACACTGGGGCGGTATGGGGCGTCGGCAGTAAAACAGCGCTATTTTTAGCGCTGTTTTACCGCGGTATTCGGCCGCTAGCGGTGCGGTTTTAACCCCCCGCTGGCGGCCGAAAAAGGGTTAAAACCCCTTGTATAGCGCGGCTATAGCCGCGGTATTACCGCGGTATAGCCGCTCTGCCCCATTGATTTTAATGGGCAGGAGCTGTTTAGGAGCGGTGAATAAACCGCTCCTTCACCGCTCCAAAGATGCGGCTTGCAGGAGATTTTTTCTTCTCCTGCCAGCGCACCGCTTCAGTGTGAAAGCCCTCGGGCTTTCACACTGAAAAAACAGCGGAGGCTGTTTAGGGGCGGTTTGCAGGCGCTATTTTTAGCGCAATAACGCCTGCAAACCGCCCCAGTGTGAAAGGGGCCTAAAAGCAGAACTAAAACCATCAACTTAACAGCTTTAGAAAAACGTTACATTTCCAGCATGCCGAGATTGCTGCTTGTCACATTTGCTTGCACTTTCAACCAAACTGTTAAACCATCAATTGACTGGTGTCATAACTGATCACATGTGCACCATGGCAGTTGCAGATCAAACCAAAGCTAAGATGGCAGCTTGCTTGGCTGAAAGGGATAGGAGGGTTTAGTTCAGTTACAGCGATTTGTTTTAGTTTTTTTCCCCTTTCGGGATTGTAAGCACACTTGTCATTGACAAATGCTTTGTCTTAACACTCTAATTGTCATTTTGTTTGGATCTGGTCTGGTCTGCTAAAGGAAGTTGAATAATAGACTTACTGGCAAGTGAAAAAAAAGGAAAAAGAGCCTTAAATAGAAAACAAAATAGGAAACAAATGCAACCATAGCTAAGAATTAATAATACATCTTTTTGGGTTTAATACCACGTTTATTCTTCTCCATAGAAGGGGATCAGATTCACTCCTAGAGAGAAAGCCATGATTGCCACAAGTAATCCTCAAAATCTGGAGCATCATTTGCTTGCTCCAATTTGTGCCCACTATAACTTCCAAACTGCTAATAAGAACTCGCCAGCTTCTATACTATTGACTAATGGGTTCTTACACCAAAGAGAGAGGACCATGGTAAAGGACACACATGGCCACCAAAATTATCTTTTTTTTTTTTTTTCACAAACTATGCATTCTACACTATTCTCTGGATTTCTTGTGAGATCAAAGAAAATATAACTTTTTTTAAACCTCTTTATAGTGGAAACATTATCCCAGACATTCCTAAGCTGAAATCTTGCAGTGATAACACTGAGACAAGAAGCTCAACTGTACAAGCAGGACCTGGGAAGATCACTCTCCTTGGAGAAGAAAGGTAAGTGCAAACTGGACCAGGTCATTCCATCCATGTTATACAAGTGATGGTTTGATTGTTTACTGCTTCACTTGCAGCCACTATGAATTCAAGCAAGTGAGTCTCACTTTTTTTTGTTGTTGTTGCAATCAAAGGAAATGTATAAATTAAAGGCGAATGCAGCAGGTTCTTTGGAATGGCTATAGGAGGCATTGGAAACTTTGATGCAGAGATCAGGTAGTTCTTGAAGGGTCAGATTTGGGTGGAGTGTGCTGCCGATGTCTCCCTGAGAGTGATAGAGTGGCAGAGACAGGGCTTAGATCAGCCCATCATTTGTTGATGGCATACTCACACAGTTGACACCATCTTCCCAACCTGTCATTACATGGAAGGATTGCCCAATTCATCAAGATATGCCATTGTGTTGGAAAATAGCCAAGAGCAATCATGAATATGTTCCACGTTGAAAGTGGCCCCTATCAGTTTTTATGATAACCCTAAATGGCCTGACCATGGACCAAGAAACACCATAGACTGTCAAATTGTGGGGGAAATGACCTGATTCTGGACACCCTTTTTGCTGGCCAAATACCCAGAAATTTCATCCAGCTATTTATTGCAAATAGGACATGATTGGAACTGCCTGCATGCATATGTAACATGGCCTTCCGCACGGATGCTTAGGTATGCTTGTGTGAGCAATGCCTTACAAACATGACAGCCATAATCAGAGCACCTTGGTTGCCCTTTTTTGGGAAAGCTGGTGTTCTACTTTAACCTGGAACTAAAGACAGCAATACTTACCTCTGTTCCAATGGTTTATTGCCTGTGAGTTCTCTCCTCAGCGTCTTCTCCCCAGCTTTCTTACAGGGGACTGTGAACATTGCCCGTCTCTCCTACAATAATGTGCCCGTCTGTAATTTTTGATTTTTTTACTTCAGTTCTGCCTTAACCAATTCCCATCCTGCAATGTACCGGTACGTCACTGGATAAGAAGGGTCGTTAGCTCGGTCACAGCTTTAGCAAATGACCAAGATTCTTTAGGACTGGAGATTTTGCACAAAATAAAAGTAATCTGAGCTGTCAAAGCGCTGAAGGGATGCTGGATTATTTTTACAGGTGGCGGAAGGGGGTCCCAATCCACCTCCTGCCGCCACCGAAGATTTTTAGGTACCATAGTTTGTCGTCTTTCTACAGGCGGATGCTATTTTAAAGAGTGACATGTTTGGTATCTAACGTAACATTGTGTTTCTGTGCAATAAAACGTATTAAAGTTTATTTTATTTTTTTTGATTGTGTTCGAAAAACTGCTGCGCAAATGCCGTGTGACATAAAAATATGCAACGCCCACTATTTTATTCTCTAGGGCCTCTGCAAAAAAAATAACTGTACATGTGCCTGGGGGCATGTTTGTGCCCTCTTTCGGGCATCAGAGCGGCCAGGGGAGCAATTGCCATCCTTCCCCCTCGGCAACTTCCTGCCTCCCTTGAAGGAAAGCAGCACAGCCCAAGAAGAGGGAGAGGCAGGCTCAGGCGCAAGCCACTCTGCACTGTGTGTGTGAGGCAGCCGGCATCTCTGTCACATTTACACAGCAATGCTTGTGGCGCGTGGGACTCCAGACACCCTCACAAGCCGCATGGAGGGCAAGCCACTGGAGCGGCTCCACTTTGGGACAAAGCCATTATTTGTCGGGAGACTGGGACTTGCATCAAGTCCCGGGACAGTCCCGGCAATTCCAGGACGATTGGGAGGCATGGATCAGTATGCTGATGAACACTTGTCCACATGCGAGTGTGATATTGTTTTATCTCCCATTAGATCTATTCCCATTTAACCCTTTCCTGCTCCCTGCCTGCTCTTATCTTGCCTGATTTGTACTAGACAAATGCTGTTTCTATTGCTATTGCTTGATCTATTGATGTTAAAGTGATTGTAAACCTTTTTTTTTTCAATAACAAACATGTTATACTTGCCTGCTCTGCGCAATGGTCTTGCGCAGAGCAGCCCGATCGTCCTGTTCTGGGGTCCCCCACCAGTGTTCCTGGCTCCTTCCCTCTGCTGAGTGCCCCCCATAGCAAACCACCTCCTATGGGGGTACTCATGCAGGCACGCTCTTGAGCCGGCTATGTGTGTCTATTAACAAACAGAGCATGGCTCAGCCCCGCCCCTACTCCTTCCTTACTGGAGGACAGCCTCCTGTTGCTGTCTCTAAACCAATGAGCAAGGGGAGAACAGAGAGAGACGCTGCTTTAGTGCACATGGCTAGATCGAGATCTGGCTCAGGTAAGTATAAAGGGGGGCAGGGGGAGCTGAGCATTAAAGTTTTTTTTAATTTATTGCAGAGAATGCATGAAGGTAAAAAAAACTTCTGCCTTTACAACCACCTTAATGGAAGAAATTTCTCAGTTTGGATACATGATTTATAGGTTCCCTGACTAAATCCTGCCTATGCACTTGAAAATAAGTGTAAACTAATGTAAACGAAACTAAAGTTCAGCGCATTTATCATGCACACTACAACTTTTTTTTTTTTTTTTTTATATAAGTAACAATGTTTACAATTATTATTGTCATTTCATAACAGGGAGCTTCCGAAAGTGACGACACAAGCAAGTTCCACTACAAGGACAGTGGAAACCACCCATGAAAGGTAAGTGTGGCTGGTATTTCATTTGAGGTTGGGTTCTACTTGGTTCAGTCACCAACTGCATACATTTATCTTCTAGTGACCTCACAGACCTGAGGGCATCCCATCAGGGCTGGACTGGGACAAAAATTTGGCCCTGGACTTCATTCAGACAGGTCCACTTTAATTTTGCAAGCACGCATAAAAACAGTATATAACCTATGCGCAATTTCGGAAAAAAATAAGTAAAAAACATTCCACAATTGGGCAATGGACAGAACACCAGTGCCCATTAATGCAGCCATACCAGTGCCCGTTAATGTAACCGGATCAGTGCCCATCAGCGCAGCGACACCAGTGCCCATTAATGCAGCCTGATCAGTGCCAATTAATGCAGCCACACCAGTGACCATTAATGCAGCCTGATCAGTGCCCATCAGCACAGCCACACCAGTGCCCATTAATGCAGCCTGATCAGTGCCCATTAATGCAGCCACACCAGTGACCATTAATGCAGCCTGATCAGTGCCCATCAGCACAGCCACACCAGTGCCCATTAATGTAACCTGATCAGTGCCCATCAGCGCAGCGACACCAGTGCCCATTAATGCAGCCTGATCAGTGCCCATTAATGCAGCCACACCAGTGACCATTAATGCAGCCTGATCACTGCCCATCAGCACAGCCACACCAGTGCCCATTAATGCAGCCTCACCTGTCCCCTTTAATGCAGCCTCACCTGTCCCCTTTAAGGCAGCCTCACCTGTCCCCATTAAGGCAGCCACACCAGTCCCCATTAAGGCAGCCACACCAGTCCCCATTAAGGCAGCCACACCAGTCCCCATTAAGGCAGCCACACCAGTCCCCATTAAGGCAGCCACACCAGTCCCCATTAAGGCAGCCACACCAGTCCCCATTAAGGCAGCCACACCAGTCCCCATTAAGGCAGCCACACCAGTCCCCATTAAGGCAGCCACACCAGTCCCCATTAAGGCAGCCACACCAGTCCCCATTAAGGCAGCCACACCAGTCCCCATTAAGGCAGCCTGACCAGTGCCCATTAAGGCAGCCGCCACACCAGTGCCCATTAAGGCAGCCGCCACACCAGTGCCCATTAAGGCAGCCGCCACACCAGTGCCCATTAATGCAGCCGCCACACCAGTGCCCATTAATGCAGCCGCCACACCAGTGCCCATTAATGCAGCCGCCACACCAGTGCCCATTAATGCAGCCGCCACACCAGTGCCCATTAATGCAGCCGCCACACCAGTGCCCATTAATGCAGCCGCCACACCAGTGCCCATTAATGCAGCCGCCACACCAGTGCCCATTAATGCAGCCGCCACACCAGTGCCCATTAATGCAGCCGCCACACCAGTGCCCATTAATGTTAGTCCCCCCAGTACCTGATCTGCACAGCTTCTTCTACTTAGGTCCCGGGTGCAGTGCTTGTCCTGCAGGTGGTTCCTCTATGGCTGGGAGCCCGGGACCAGCTGTGCATTGCTGGTACATCTGGTCCTCTCCCTTCCTCCTGGGCACCACAGAGCTTGGGTAACTAGGGCTAAAGGAAACTGGGGGGGTGAGCGGGTGGGGACTCCCAAATCCTGTCCACCAATCAGGTAATCTCCCGACTACCGCTGTGTAGCTGTTTAGAAAAAAAACTTCCCCACGTCTCCCCTGTGTTCAGGGGGGGGGGGGGGCGGGGGACAGAAAGCGAACGATTTCATCACTTTCGGCTTTAGGTGTATTAATCCGCAGCAGCGCTCTCGATCGGCTCCAGTGTACTGATATAGCGCAGGCCGGCCTTCAAGCTGAAAGTGATGAAATAGTCTGCTTTCTGTCCCCCAGCCTCCACTGAACACAGGGGGCCCAGAGAATTTTTTTTTTCTAAACACCTGCACAGCGGGAGATTAGCTTATTGGTGGACAGGGTTTTGAAGTCCCTGCCCGCTCTACCTCCGCTGTCACTGAAACCGGTCCACTGAGCCATCGGCCCACCAGGAAACTCCCGGTAGTCCCGATGGCCAGTACATGCCTGCATCTCATCAATTTGAAGGTCAAAAGTGGTCAGGTCTCTCTAAGGTGTCCAGACGCATTAGACGGCCACCAATTATGGTCATCAGGCACCAATCAAATGTCTAACGTTGACCATACACGCATTAAAATTTGATCCGTAGGGTGGCCCCGTCGGTCAACAAAAGTTGATTCTTGTTGAAGGAGCCAGGTGGATACAACACACCTGCATCCCTTCAGATGCAGCCACTGTTCAGATATTCTGTCAACTGGAGTCACCAATTGTTAGAAAACAATAGCCCTCGGGGCAGATTTGTCCATCTTCGCTGTTGACAAGGATGGAGGAATCTGTTGGAATTCTTTTGTTCAGCCTGCAGGCAAAGAAATCTTTATGCGTATGGCCAGCTTTAGGGGTGGCCGTACACACTACAATCTGATTGTACAATTTCTGTGCAATCAATTTTAAATTGATCAAAAGTATATAATTTGACGACAAACCTGAACAATTCTTTCTATTTGTATCCAATCACACAGTAGATCAAAAGGAGATTTTACAGTCAGTATGGTATATGGTCAGTAAAAGACACTACCAGCTGGGGCTCTAAGGAAAATAGTAAGGCTGGCTATACATTATATATTTTTTGTTCAACCAGTGGGTTGAACGAAAAAAAAATTAGCCAATTCTCCCATTCACACACTCAATGTGGATGGGTGAATCACTCACACTGAGCCTTTGTATTCTGATAGCAGGGAGATATCCCCGTGAGCAGAATACAATGATCAGTAGTGTTGGCTATAACCGGTGATCGTCGTGTACAACTAGCCTGGCCGTACATCGAAATTCCTGCAGGACTGGCCGAATTTCGATCCATGTATGGTCAGTTAATCAGATAGGTTGGAAACTGTTGTTTACCCCAATAAATCAGTGCCAGAGGTGTTTGTAGCTCCACTACCTCTGTTAGGCATCTCTGTACATTTTTAGTGATGTGCTGGTCACTAGAAATTACTAAATGGTCCAATTGTTAGTTCATGTCAGACAACCTTCTACTGCAGGCATTCCTAAACTTACTAGCCCAGAGAAAACCCTAAAATAAACGAATTAGGGGTCAACAGGGAAAATGCCCCTTAGTGGTCAGTAGGAAGAATGCCAGCCTCATAGATGGCTAATCAGATCATTGGGTCATGCTGCTGGTTTTGCCAAGTGACCTTGGCCCTAGACTTATGCAGATGCCATTAGATGGTAGATCAATCAGCCACAGTGGAAGGAAATCTTAGAAAACTCTGTAAGGACCTGGTTGGGAGTGGTTGTTCTATTGTCTACAGCCATCTTGGGCCTCATGCACACAGAACGTGTTTTGTTTTGTTTTCCTTCCCCGGACACTTGCTTCTGGCAGGAAATAAAGCAGCTTTAAAAAAACACGGCAGCATTTTACAAACGCATTTAGGCGCTTTAAAGGTTCAGCCGTTCATTCATTCCATTGGACAGAATATTAATGTATTCTGGCAACTGGAAAGAATGAATGCGGAAGTGCTAAACACTCAAAGCATTTAGGTGCATTCAGGGTCGGTTCACACCGTGCCCGCACATGAATCGCTAAGGAATGCGATGTGCGTTCATGTATGATTCATATGCGGTTCTTTGCAGTGCAATTTCAGTCTTTTTCTTTTGAATGGGCTAAAATCTCACCGCACCACATCAAAGTAGCGCATGCACTGCATTTTAAGATGCACTGTACCCAGATCACATGGTACAAAAGTGCGTACAGGTGCAGGCAAATGCACTGTGTTTGGGACCTGCGTTTTGGGGTGTCATTAACACCCTCTGCAGATCGCAAATGGAGTGTGTTTTGCATGCAGTCTGAATCGCACAGGAACGCACAGCTCTTTCCTGGCCCTTAGACTTGTTTATACACTTTTAGGTGCATCAAGTGTTTTTTCTTCCCAAATGCTCCTCTCCTGAACACACAAGTGATAGGGGTTTTTTCAGATCCTCGGTGTGCATGGCCATATAGGCTAACATAGAGGTGTGTTTAGAGGCTGGAAAAAAAAAAGATCAAACACCTGTAAATGCAGCGGTTTTCTTATGCCATGTGTGTATGGGGCCTTAAGGTGGAAGAAAAATGTAACTGCTTTTTGAAACGATTAAATCGATGGGTTTACTTCTGCTTTAAGTTGAAATTGTCTTTCAAAACATAAAAAAAACTGCATAATAGCTGACCTCTAATGTCAACTATTAGATGCCTGCATGTCGGCTATGATTTCCAACAGAATCTCCTCCAGAATCCAAGGGCCCTATTCACACTGCTACATTGAAAAAATACAGTAAAAACGCATATGTGTTTTTGCTGCATTTTTGATGTTCTTGTGTGTTTTTGGTGTGTTTTCTGGTTGCATGACTACAATTATACACCTGATGGAGTCCATGCACATGAACATATGACTCAAAAAGTGCACTAAAAAGGCAACTAAGTTGCCTTTTTGATGCACTTTTCATTCATCTCAAAGAGAAGGTGTGTTTTTGGTGCACTTTTAAAACATGCACCAAAAATGCAATATGCAGGACTTTAAAAACCTGCCACACCTGCAGTGCATTGGTGTGAAGAGTTCCATAGAATTTAAAGGAATAAATCTTTCATGTATTTTTGTTCTGCTTTTTAAACCCCAAAAGTACATAAAAAATGATCAGTGTGAAAGGGCCTTAATATGATCGGCAACCAAATTCTCTGGTCAGTGTCCCTGGCCTGCACTCTCTCACCTTTACTGTCATACTATTGGTCTGTCTATCTAGCCAATAGTAAGTACCATTGTACAGTGTTAGTGTATTTTAGAGATTTTTAGTGTTTGTGGCTATTATACCTGCCTTAGTGCAGTAATGCAGAAGGTTCCCCGGTTTGGCCGCTTGTGGTTTTTGCTGGGATTAAGAGCATCCACCTCCAGATTTTACCTGCAGTGCCACTTGCTGTTGATATCTGATATAGCATTCGCTACAGACCAAAATAGTTACATTCTGTGAATGTTAAATCGGAGCTCTACCCAAAAGGTGAAGCTCCACTCATTCACACTCCGCCCCCCCCCCCCTCCACTGGGGGGGAGCGGGTACCTTGTTTTGACAGGTAGCCGCTCCCACTTCAAGGTAAGATCGCAGAGACGATCTAACAGCATTTCAAGCCCCTCCTCATTCCCCCCGCTGCCTTCTGGGACACATAGAGATCTCAGAAGATGGCGGGACCATTCACAATGCGCAGCGCAACTCGCGCAGTAAAAAAAGGCCGCGAAGCCTTAAAGTGGATGTAAACCCAATGTCATCCTTTCTAAACGACTGCCATAGGGGGTTATCTATAAGGATATACATGCCTCCTGCATGTATCTTTACCTGTCAAATGTCTCCCCTCTGTCTGTTATGAGAGCCGAAAAACTGCAGATTCTGTGGGTGGGTCTGTTGTCTGGAGCTCGGTGGGTGGAGTCGTGATGTCAGTAGACTCCCCGCCCACCTCTACACTCCCCTTGTCAATATGCATTTTCTCCTGTGTATTTCTTACACTGAACTTCTGCTATGATTTCTAACATCCAGTGAAAAGACAGGAAAGTAACCACATGACTTCAGCATGCCAAATCATGCTGAGGTGTGGAACAGCCAATCCTTGCAGAGCTGCTGAAGAAAGGAGTGGGGGAGGGAATTAAAAAATAATGCATGTCTTAGGCTAGTGCACGAGATATGTAAATCACCTGTCACTCACAGCAAGGGGGAGGATTTGACAAAGTTTTTCTCTGTTTGTTTGTCAAGATTTATCTCACTGAACAATAAGAGGATTGCTCAGAGCTGAATTAACTCTGTGTGGCAAAACTGGGCTCAAATAATAGCAAATCTTATACTCTACATTATGACATAAAAAAAAATAAAAAAAATTTACATCCACTTTAAGGCTTCACTGCCGGTTTCCCTTACTTACAATGCCATATATAATTCTGGATGAATCCTCTGCACACTGCTACACCCTTCCCAACAAACTATGCAATGGAAAATAGGGATATTTAGTTCACATATATTTCAATACATCTCCCCCACCTTGGGTCTTTATGCCCTGTGTTGGAATGGTGTCCACTTTAGCATTTTCAGTGGCAAAGCAGTGTAGGACTGGCCAGAAGAGGGATTAGTTTGACGCAGATGGTTAGCTTAAACATATATTGCAATATGTGTGAACTAAATATCCCTGTTTTCCATTGCATAGTTTGCTGGGAAAGGTGTAGCAGTGTGCAGAGGGTCCATCCAGAATTTGTAGTGTTATATGGTCACACCCCTTTAGCGCCTGATAGTTCAAGTACATGTACAAGCTATTGGGATTTGAGCACCGGTATATCTTTTCTCTTGCTTACAATGCCGGCACCTGCACCCGATGCAGACTGACGAATGGGCTCGGGGTGAGGACACCGCTGGATTCCTGGACAGGTAAGTTTCCTTATATTAAAAGTCAGCAGCTACAGTATTTGTAGCTGCTGATTTTTATTTAGTTTTTCCAGACTGGAGCTGCTCTTTAAATTAAATCGGATACGGAGTCACCTGTAATCAATCTACTCATTATTCAACACTTTTCATCTGCAAAACCGTTGCCCTTTTATTAAATAATTGGATTCACCTAGTGGAACATCATTTACCACAGTATACTAATTTTTGTATTTTCCTTTTCCTAATACAGGACTCAATCTTACTGGACTCATACAGGATTGACTAAAACTGGAGAGTGCAAATTCTGGTGCAGTTCTGCATAGAAACCAATCGGCTTCCTGTTTTTTTTTTTCAAAGCAGCTGAAGTTAGAAGCTAATGGACTACAATGCACAGCTGCACCAGATTCTGAGTGCTCCAGTTATAGTAAATTTCCTCCATTATGTATTGATCCGCAAACTTGCTGGGATAAATTGGTGAAAAAAACAAATGGTCAAATCAGGATTTGACTTTGCTGCTCATGCTTGTTCCAGGTCAGCGATTCAACTGTTATGTGATGTAACACTTCAGAATACAAATACACAGACCTGGCCATTTGCAACACTTGCCTAATAAATAACTACATTGAAGTTCAGTGTGTAAAAAACACCAGGTATCACAGCCTGAATCAGAACCCATTCTCTCCTTTATTTATCAGCTTGTGATTACATTACATTCAATTTTATACAGAATAAAACATTATTTCTATTTATTTTAAATCCCCATTTATTTTCTATTTTACACTATCTAGCAGAATTATTAGATTTACTAAAACTGCAAATAGACATGAGGTGACATTAGCCTGGATCCCACTCATGTTTATGGCTGCAGCACATACCCACTGGGAAACTGCTTTCAATTGGATAGTATACAGTAGAAAACATTTTGGAGCATTTGGCTGCTTCTCTTGCCCCCTCCAGTCTTCATTGACATAAACACATATGCTCGGCTAAGGCAAGTGTACAAGTTTATGAGGAGCTTTGCAGACAGTTTAGCCTGGGATGTTGGTTTGTGCCTGCACATCTGACCACCCTCTAAAGCTGACCATAAACCAGGGTTGGGCATGTAGACATGATCCGCCCTCAGGCATCTGTGTGGAACTGTACAACCTTCAACTTGAATTGGTCAGACATTTATGTTTAAGCAAGGCAGCAGAGGCGTGCTGCAGACATCTGCATTGGCTTATCAGGGGGAAAATAATCCATTGGACAAACCACCAAACCTGTTTGGTCACCATCGCCCTGAGAAGCCTTGACTAGCAGTTACTGTAGTGTCCCATGGACATATGGTGGTTGCCTAATCCAGCCAAAGCTATTATCTGATGTGCTTGGGTACCTTAACAAAGGAGAAATCTGAGTTTAAATTAGCAGCCCTATAGTCGAACAATAATGAAAGCATGGTTTTATGAAATACAGGGGGCTTTGGCCTTTAGGCTCCATTCACACTTGTACGACTCCAAATTTGCACCGACTTTGGAGTGCAACTTTGACGCAACTTTGGATGGGTGTAACTTGGATACGACTTTGGCAGCCAATGATAATGGGCAACTGTTTCACACAAGTTGCATTGTATAACATTCAGGTACGACTTTCATGCAACTTCTGAGGGTTAACATTGAAGTCTATGGTCCTCAAGTTGCATGAAAGTCAGACCAAAGTAGTGCATGAACTACTTTGAAGTTGCTTCAACTTTAAGTCACGCATATATGAATGGTTATCATTGGAAAACATGGGGAACGACTTGTCATGTAACTTTAATGTCCAAAAGTTGCATGACAAGTTGCACAAGTGTGAATGGAGCCTAATACTCCTTTAAGTAAACAAACCTGGGAAATTCAAACTGAACAAATTCTAAAAATACATAATCAGTGGTAACCTTTCATGAAAACCACAAAATGATTAGGAGATGCAACAATATAAGCAGCTACAGTGATATGCAAATATTGACTTTACCTATAAAAGCTGGGCTTGGTTTCACCCCTTCATACCTGCCAAGTCGCTTTATTAGGGACAATGGGACTGCTCATTACAATAAGGAACCAATAAACAGATTCAGGAGGCAGGAGAGAAGGGGTTTAAATCCAAGTTTATCTCTTACCAGAAAAGTGGATCTGCTGATAATTTGATGATTTCACTGATGGTAACCTCTGCTTATGCATCTTTTCTTCATTTGAATGACCAACATTTCTGACAGGTATTCTTGAATTTGCTCCTGTCTTGTCTTGTAAAATCCAGCTTTTAAGAATTGCTTTTTTTCATAGTAACAAAGATAGTCCAGACATCCCAACACTGACATCCTCCACCTTCTCCAGAACTCTCACAGAGAATTCACCCATAATGCAGGCTGGACCTGGAAAAATCACTATAATCAGAGAGGATAGGTAAAACTATTGCCTCACATTATTACTATTTTATTTTTATAAGTATGTAATTCCGTGATTGGAAATGTTCCCTTCACTAGAATGCATCATGATTACGTACTACTTACTCGATTTAATATATAATCATTCCAATCTAATCTTATTGTTAAGGTTTCCTACTTTTTACGCATAATCAATATCAATATCAATAATCTTTTCAAATTATCAATAATAAGAATCATTTGGGCTGATTTACTAAATTGGTTAAGAATCTTTACTCTCTTTATTTCTGTAGCTGAAATTGCAAATGTCATGTAAACGAGGGGCAATGGGGCAAAAAAAAAAAAGGAAAAATGTAATGCTTTACTTGCTCCTCAACCCTTACTTCTTTACACTTGTGTTTTGGGGTGAGGGGTAGTAAAAATAAGAGGTTAAATCAGAACTTTACCCAAAAGGGGACATTCTGCTTATTTGCACCACCCCCTCCACTGCCACATTTGGCACTTTCTGGTATCTGGTTTTGAGAGTTTGGCCCCCCTCTTTCCCCCACCAACGCCCTCCTCTTAAAGCAAAACTAAACCAGTTGCTTTCATATTTTCCCCAGCTGCTTCTGGGTGCTGGGGTTTTAGCCTCTTGATTGGCTGAGGTTGGAATGATGTCATGCTGCACATATGCATGGGAGCCAGTCATTTTGGAGTGTGCTGGGAATGCTTGCCGAGCTCTTTATGCGCAGCTCAGTGTGCATTCAATAGAAGGCTACAATGCAGGCAGGTAAGTGTTTGTTATTGCAGAAGAGATATTGCTAGTCTCTTCTGCAAAATATAGCTGCCTGCTCAGTTTTTAATACAGTGGATCCCTGGATTACGAGCATAATCCATTCCAGGAGAATGCTTGTAATCCAAAGCACTCACATATCAAAGCGAGTTTCCCCATAGAAGTCAATGGAAATAAAGATAATTCATTCCGCATTGACTTCTATTACACGCAATACCGCATATGGCCAGAGGTGGGGGGGCGCCGGAGAGCCTCGGAAATACTCGGGGACGGCTCGGCTAAACTCGGAAAGGCTCGGAAACACTCGAACGGAGTACTTCCAGGTTTTCCGAGTATTTATGAACGACGCCGAACCGTTCTGAGTGTCCCCGGTGCCCCCGCACTTATGCCAAATGCGGTACTGCACACCCCATTAGCTTGAATTCTGCTCATTTTGGGAGAAAACACTCGCAAAACAAGTCAGAATTTAAAAAAAAAAAAAAGGTTCCGCTGTAGTTACATTTAGTTCCACTTTAAGCTGCAAAGGCAGCCGGACAGAAATGTACACATGCTGCAAAGCAAAAATTATACCCTCTATTATGTTTGGTTGGCAGTACAGCCACCAAATGTGACCAATTCAAGTGAATGAGGACGCATGTGTGCAATGCCTGCAGTTGTGGTGCAGCGGTCCTGGCTTTACTGGGTTAAACAGGCTATGAGAAGGTGGCATAGCGCCTTCTCATTGCCGATTAAATCTGTTGGTAAGGTCTGCTGCATGTGTAAACTTAGTCTAATACTGCTGCCAAAGAGCTGAACACAAGTGCTGCTAGGCGAGAGCCGTCTTGGTGGTGTGTTTTTATGTGTCATGTGCGGATCCTGTATTCACAATGAATTGCTGTCTGCAGTCTGGATGATAGTTTGCTTTCATTGTGTGTTTTCTTTGCAGAGTCTGTCTTGTCTTTAGTTCTTTGTAGTGTGACCGACTCCTGTTTTTGCATTAACGTGTGAATTTCTGAAGCTTTGAAGTATTTGTACAAAGTCTAGGATCTTCTTGTGGAATACACCTGTATAATGGTGTTTGATTACAGTATGGTTAGTCCTAAAACACAGGTGTTCCTTTGATTTATGCTATGCAAGATAAAAACCAAATCAATAAAATGTAATAATTAGAGGTTAGTATTAGAGAACATAAGTTTAACCCTTCCCTACCCCATTCAAAAAAAAAAAAAAAAATGAATGTTTTGGCTAAACATATCCTGTAATGGGGTCTGTATGTATATAAAGGATTTACTGTGTGATTTGCACAGCAAATGTGAGCTGAGTTTATTTTACAGTATTCAGTTATAATTTTCAAAGAGGATTCGCCAATCCGCATACATCATAATAGAGTGATTCCATACAAGATTCACATCATATGTCACATTTAAAGTCAAATAAGCATCACCTATCAGCAGTCAACATCACAGATTTCAATTAAAAACTACATTTACACATTCATTATCTGTGGGACTTTTTAGGTGTCAGATATACATCACACATTTTTATTTTATAAAAAAAACTATACATTTTTATTAATATAATAAAAAACAAACTAATTGCTTCCATAAACTCCATATAACATGGTGATGTGTTTGATTAAAAACTTCAAAACAATTACAAAATTCCAGAAATATCATCACTGACAGCTTATCTCCTGGTATAAAGTACAATACTTAATAAATCACCTCCGATCATGTATGTAATGGGGGAAGAAACCCCTTTTAGAGGTAAATAGAGATTTTTTTTCAACATGGCTATAGCCGGCTGCGCTGATCGTGAAAATTTTCCATTAGGCTGGTTGTACACAAGTCAATCGATGATGTACAACCACCCTGCCCATACATGTATTGAAACTCGGCCAGTCCCTGCTGGCTGAATTTCAATCCATGTATGGCCAGTCTTGGGCTTTAAATTCAAACAAGATTTCCTCTTTCATATCAGTACATAAGAGATTCAATTGCAAACAAAATTCTCCTTTCATATTTGAAAACTCAAACAAGGTTCACCATTGCGTTACATACATAAGGAATCCTTTGAAAGTGAGCCGAATGCATGTAAAATACAGAAGGATGACTATCCAGGAAACATTTGCACATGCATCCTTTATAAATAAACCCCTAAGTGCATATGTATATTTACCATACACCCTGTTGTAGAGGATTGGAGAATATGATGGTTCTATCAACATAAAGTATCCTAATAATTCGTTTTTTTTTGGGGGGGGGGGGGGTTCATCTTGCCACCTTTTGCCCATAGATGGCACTTCTGGTAGATTGCCTTTCGACATGAATGTTTATGCTAAACATGTAGTTCCCTTAGAATAACTGTAGAGTGGTGAAGGGAAGAGGGCCCAAATAAACTGTTGTCCGGATAATTCCTTGTGTATTGGATATTTGAGCCGTCTGTCTTTATTCAATGTGTGGGTCATATAACCATAGCCGGAAGGAGTTGGCCCAGGTAGATAACATTCCTCTAAATAATTTCTCGTGTTATTTCTTCTTGATTGGTTAGAACCTTAAATAATCAAAACAATTTTTGTAGTCATTGTGAGTTTAATAGTCATATAAATTATTTAGATTTGTTTAAATACCATTGTCTATATTTATTTAAATACCATATTTCTTTTCCCAGCTCACCTCCTAAACCTGTCCCCCGAACAGAAACAAAGCCAAAAGACACCTCAAAGTAAGAGTGCCACCAAAAAAAATTTAATTAATATAAGACACTTATACTATTGACAAAAAAAGCAGTTGAAAAAAAATCAAACTACTAAAAATAATTATACTTGATAACTTACTGTTTTTTATTTTATGTGCAAAATAAAAATAGGTGCCTGATAGAGTAAGAAATGTGAAAAAATCCAGTCTGTCAGCAGTTTATCCAGTCTATTTTGTCAGTCCAGCTTGTGGATACATATTCAGCACTGGCTTCTTTACCATTTTTGTTAAATTAAAAAAGAAACTGTACCAGGAGGATTATTGAAATTATGGACTGGCATCACAACGTCTAGAGGGCCAGTGAGTGGCCGAGCCCCCTATTATTATATATTGAGCTGTATGCTTGGTGTCCTGGGCAGATGTAGGGGTACACACTTTTTGAGTTTGTTAAAAAAAAAATTACTGATTGGCAAGGTTAATGGATATATTCAACATCCTAACTTTTTTGGCATTTTCAGTTTAAAAAAAAAAGTTACTTTGAACACCTAAAATACAAATAGCTATCTCTATCATTGTATATGAATGTTTATATGGTATTGGGAATGGATAAAAAATAATTGTGTCTGGCCAGCAGTACCTTTTCAACAACATGATTTTATGTGATGTTGCTTACATCAGTTTCTGGTTTATATTCTGCAGTAATAAACCTATTGATCTGATCAGCTGGAATGATTTGGAAAACAACTATGACAATGGGTAAGGCATAGCAGCTAATGGAGAGTATTATAATTGACAAATTACATGCATACAGTATGTATTCTCTATTGTTATCTGTCATCTCACTGATGGCTCAAGTAGGGAATGTTAAAACCTCTTTCAGTTTTTTGGGGTTTTTTTGCTTTTTGCTTTTTGTCCTGTTGTAAAAATTTCTTTTGACTTCCTGTTCACAAGACACAACATAAGTGAGAGGAAACCTCTACAGAGTAAGAGAAATTCTCATCTTGGACAGTTGTCACCAAAACAGGAGTCCCCATTGGAAGAATTGCCCATACATCTTCTAGTGACAACTGTAAAAATGTGTATTTCCCATCACTTTCTGCCTTGGTGACAATGGGCATCAGGACAAAGAGATGGTGAATAACACAAACGGCAATAAATCCCTAACAGGGGTACTATACTTACACTTTAAAGAAGAATTCCAGGTACGGCAATATTATGCATAATTACATTAGTTCAGCATGAACCAATGTAACTTTTGTATGTACAAAATCTGGGCTGATAACCCTGGAAGCTGCAAATCACTGCAGTAGACACTGCTACTAGTGATATCCCCACTAGCTTCCAGGCCCCTGCTAAGTGGCCAGCTGGATGCATTGTGAACTCAGGAGGTGGGCTGCTCAGCACAAGCGCCATTCAGAGAAGGCTTTGCAAATGCAAAGCCTTCTCTGAATGAGTGCAAATCGTTTTATGATTGGACGATGTGAAGAGCATGATGTGACCCCTCCCGCCTCTGTCTTGCCTGATCAGGGAACATGTTGACATCATTCATTTTTGCAAAGTATTCACTGAATGGCACCTGTGCACAAACTCCTGTGTTCAGTAAGTAAGAGTACAACAGCTGGTCACAGGACCCCGAAGCAATTTGAGTTCACTGAAGTAGCGATGTACGCTTTAGTCCTTTTCAGCTTCCGGAGCAAGTAATTAGATGGAATATTTTACAACGAGTCAAAAAAGACTATGATAATAGAAAGTAAAATTAAATCTTTTCTTGTAAAAAAAAATAAAATTTAATTTACATACAGTAGATGTAGCCCAGCAGAGGCCCTGAAGTGTGTTGCAGAGATGTACTAAATATATTTTATAGTATTTTGCCTGGACATACACGTCAAAAGTTTTATAAACATTAAGGATCAGGTTGACAGCCAGGCAGCTAGCATTATCGTGAAAAGAAACAGAAGGCACGGGGACCTAGTGCATTCTCCTCAAACAAAGATATTTATTTGAATACGAAGGTAGGTATCATACTCACAAAGACTTGATAAAATCATGTCTTGTTGGTCCTCCACATGCGTCCGTGAAACTGTCCACATTACATGGGACTACCTCTGTGGGGGCATAGGCTGGCTAATGCGTTTTGAGAAATTCCTCTTTTTCAGAGCCTCTAGCATTTTCAGAAATGAGATAAGCATTGGAAGCCTACATACAGTATTTCTCATTACTAGTTTTCTATAATGATTATGCATCCCATTCTCCAATGAATAATCAAATTAATCAAAATATAACTGTGACAATGAATAGACTTTATTTGTAGCCAATTCTTCATATACAAAATGTTAAAGCCAAAAATGAAAATATCTTCATGAAAATCAATGAGCTTGTCCACCTGCAAACTTGTTTTATATTTATCTTGAACCAAGAGAAACATTTCTAAGATTTTCCAGATTTTATATCTGATGAGTTTTCAGTAACAAACAAATGATGCATTGTTTTAGTAAATAAGCAATGTTAATAGAGTTACTAATCATGCACATGTATATTGTTAATTAAATAGAGCTCAAAAGTCTTACTCAGTGAAAAAGCTATTGTGACACATTTGTTGGAGATGTTCATACTTCCCCCGGCTAGGTACACCCCAAATTAAAGCCTAACAGCCATGCCTAAAAAGCAACTACTACCTGCAGAGGTTCTTATCCTTTCTAACTCTTGAAACAAACTTTTTTTTTTTTTTTTTTTTTTTAAGGTCTGTGTCCTGGTGGGGGAAATTTTCCCTCTTTAAGCATCAAATAGACAGGCAGTGACAGGAAATGTGTTGAGCGGTAACGGAAACAAGAATAAATATTATATATGTTAACCACTTCAATACAGGGCACTTATACACCTTTCTGCCCAGACCAATTTTCAGCTTTCAACGCTGTCGCACTTTGAATGACAATTGCGCGGTCATGCTACACTGTACCCAAACTAAATGTTTATCATTTTGTTCCCACAAATATTCTTCTGGTGGTATTTGATTACCTCTGGGATTTTTATTTTCTGCTAAACAAATAAAAAAAGACTGAAAATTTTGAAAAAAAAATTTTTTTTGTTGTTTCTGTTACAAAACTTTGTAAATAAGTAAGTTTTCTACTTCACTGATGGGGCTGCACTGACTGGCACTGATAAGGCGGCACTGATGGGCACCAATGAGGTGGCACTGATAAGGTGGCACTGATGAGGTGGCACTGATGATGGGAACTAATATGCAGCACTGATGGCGCACTGATAGGTGGCACTGATATGCAGCACTGATGGTACAAATAGGTGGTATTGATGGGCACAGATGGGCACTGATAGGCGGCACGGATGGGCACTGATAGGCGGCACGGATGGGCACTGATAGGCGGCACGGATGGGCACTGATAGGCGGCACGGATGGGCACTGATAGGCGGCACGGATGGGCACTGATAGGCGGCACGGATGGGCACTGATAGGCGGCACGGATGGGCACTGATAGGCGGCACGGATGGGCACTGATAGGCGGCACGGATGGGCACTGATAGGCGGCACGGATGGGCACTGATAGGCGGCACGGATGGGCACTGATAGGCGGCACAGATGGGCACTTATTGATGGTACTGATGGAGGCCAATCAATGCCAAACAATGCCTGCCAATCAGTGATGCCCATTGTGGGCACTTATTGGAATCAATTGTGGGCACAGATTGGCATCCATTGTGGGCACTGATTAGCATCCCTGGTGGTCTAGGGTGGCATACCTGATGGTGTTAAACGTGAAGTACTAAACGTGTAAACAATATACTGTATTTATTGGCGTATAACACTCACTTTTTCACCATGAAAATCGAGTGCAAATAGCGTGTGCGTGTTATACGCCAATACTACAATTTCAGCTGCCTCGGAGGCAACGGGGGGGGGGGGGGGAGCGGGACGAGTGCCGTCAGATTACATACAGTGAGAATCTCCTGTTTACTTGGCGGCCTCTGTAATAGGAAGTCAATAGATGGCAATGGCGAGGCTGCTGCATTGATGGCAATGGTAAGGCTGCATGATGTGGACTAATAAGGCTCTATTGATGGCACTTGTGAGGCTGCAGATGGGCATTGATCAGGCTGCATTGATGGCAATGGTGAGGCTGCAGATGGGCACTGACCCTTATTTTGATTCAAAGTTCCTTATTTAAAAAATTTAAGTTTTTTTTCCTGAAACTTCCCTCTTAAAATGAATGTGCGTGTTATATGCCGATAAATACGGTATATATAGTAAAGTGCTAAAGTGCAAAAGATAACTATAAAGCAGCTGACTTCTGAAGTGTTGCCAGCACCAAAAATATGAGTGATTTGTGATGAAGCAGCGCTAAATACCTCTTAAAAATACTAAATATGAATGACTAATAATAAAGTGCTTAATACTATTCCCAGGTGTCTCTGAACTAATCTTGCAGTATAAAGTGCTAATAATAAAGTGCTTGTAAGAATATAAATTTTCAATGTGCAAAATAATGCAATAATAGTGACATCAAAAAAATATAATTCACAGAGATGACTGATGTAACTTAAAATTCTAAGCAAATAGTCTCAATAGCTTCGAATGTTAAGCAAAATAGTCTCTATAAGGGTAAGTACGTCAAAGAAAAGAAAAAGTTCTAATGCATATAATATAGTGACTTGTAGGAATCCCTCTCCAGTCCAAACCCTGTGTGTGCTAGCCTCTCACCTCAAGGGAAGACCCCTAATGGGTCTAGTCATCCATCAACAGATATCCTTTTCCTCCTCCTTGGGTATATCTTAAACGAATGGTCTCTGTAGTCTCCAGGCTATTTCTCCACAAACACCGAATTCCACGACCAGCTCCTTTTAAAATATTGTCTCCAGGGATAAAGGGTAGAAGAGAAAAGCCTCCATAGTGTAGTAGTAAAAAAACTTTCATTTATTTTAAAAAATATTGGTATAACGGTTTAAAAGTGGCCAAAACGCCATAAGCAAAAAAACATGTGCCAAACACAGAGACTTCCGGTAACGGCCGTAACCGAATGACGTCACCAAGTTCCTCCCTACGTGTTACATCACACTACCGTGACCTTGTCAGGGGTATGGATACTAGGTGGCATGGGTGGGGTTTAAATACTAGTAGTAATAGCTATAGAGACTATTCGCTTAGCATTTGAAGTTATCAGTCATCTGTGAATTATATTTTTTGATGTCACTATTATTGCCTTATTTTGCACATTGAGAATTTATACCTGGTGGTGGGCATCCCTAGTGGTCTAGTGGCATCCCTGGTGTTCCAGCGTGGGCATCCTGGGGGGGCCTGCGATCAGCACAGACCCCCCCCCCGTCAGAGGAAAAGCTGTTCGGCTCTCCTTTACTCGCGTCTGACAGACGCGAGTGAGGAAAAGCTGATCACCGGCTCTTCCTGTTTACGTCGTGATCAGCCGTGATTGACACTGCTGATCACATGGTAAAGAGTCTCTGTCAGAGACTCTTTACCTAGATCGGAGTTGCGGTGTGTCAGAGTGACACACCGCAGCAACAATTGCTGCAATGCGCGCCCCCGGGGGCGCACAGTGGCTTGATATCCTGCTGGACATCATATGACGCCCAGTCAGGGTATTGAAACCACTTTGCCGACGTCATATTGCTATATGGCAGGCGGCAAGTGGTTAAGTAGTTTTATTGTTTGGTTGACAGCGCATCACTACCCACCTTTTTACTTTCTTACCAATTAGCCACGAATGAGCTATTAGTGAGAGCAGCTGTCTCATATAATTTGCACTATTTATACACTGTGGTAGCATGAGAGTAACGCATTGTACAAGAATAAAACCTTGACTTTCTCACGCTATTCAAAAGTTAATCAGCAATGATCAACGCAGGTTTGGAGCAAGGTTACATTGAAAAAAAAAAGTTTCTATGCTCCCTGTTCACAACATACATGTGTGGTGGTGTGTAATATGTATAAATGCAACATGTCTGTATTTTTACATAACTCAATGAACATCAACTGCGTGTCATTGCAGTGGGTCGTAATGCGTTGCTGTGGCATAGGGTTAAATAAAATTTTAATTTGTGACATTTCGGTGAAGTAAAAAAGAAAAAGTGATAACAATTCATTGCACCACCCCTACCCAATGCACACCAAAGGGCTTGTGTTTTATTGTTGAGCAAGCCCTAACCATATATTTGTACACTGTAATATAGAGCAGTTCCATTAGGTGGCAGTCATGAGCTTAATTAAGATAACTCCACATACGTTCAAAAAATGGCTGGTGTTATTACTAAAGTCTGACGTTGCCCCTCCTGTGATGGTAGCACAGGACAAAGCATCTCACTATGCTTACACAGCAGGGTAGAATAAATGAAAAGTGCAAGTAGCAAACCTACATAAACATTTTGGATCAAACCAATTAAAAAATAAGAAAAACTTTGAGCCTTTTTGTGAAATACTCACTTTTCATTTAATCCCAATGCTCCTACCTTCCCTACTTTTGTTATTCTGTGTGGCCATCTCTACTCCTATTCTGAGTCAACTGATTAGGGCTGAAAAAGTAAAAGCAAATTAAAATAATCAAAGTTCCCATGATGCAATGGGCTCTATATCTGCTGTCTGATCTGTGCTGGGGTGGAAATAAAGACAATCTACAATGGTATCAACTACTGTACTTAAAGTGTTAGTAAACCCAGTAATATTAAAATAGTTCATCTGCCCACCCCCCCACCCCCACCCCCACCCACAGTGCCCACAGCTTATAAATCTTCTTTTTACATAAAATATTGCACTATATACCTTTTTGGCAGATCTGTATACCACGGTCAGTGATGAACTGCACAGTTTCTACAGCGCTGAGAGTTCAGGTAGGAGGAGATTTCAACTGCAGCCTCTATACATGCCCACATGTGTGATGCCAATATCATGTGACCTGGCTAGCTCTGATCAACAAGTAATTATTCTCTCCAGCATAAAGGACACAACTGAGCATGTGCAGGTTGGCTACTCTGCCTGTATTAAGCTGGCTTTCCCCAGATAGACAGTGCAGGTAGGGGAGGATCTGTTCATACAGGATAAAAACAGAATTTTTACACAAATGCAGAGGATTAACCCCTTAAGTTCCACAGTAAGTATAACAAGCATGTTATGCTGCATATACAGACTGGTTTTACTGTTGTGGGTTTAGTAACACTTTAAGAGCTAACAATTTTCCATATTAATCACTTTGCGTAACAAAAAAAAAAAAAAATGTTGCTACTTCATATTTCACAACTTTTGAACTTGGCAAAGGGGCAGAATGTGGTACGCTTAGTGCACCTTAGCGAATAGTGAGCATGACTATGAATGGTTATAATTTAAAGATATACATGCAGCAGCTGGCACTGGAAGAATCATCAAAATAAGAACAGAAACACATCCATGAGGGTGTTGTTAATTAATAAAATGATTTATGTATTTGTTGAGCTAGCTACAACTTTTAGTATGAATTTGTTTATAGTATGACAACCCAACAGCTCTTCTTGCAACAGTAGAGAATACATTGATATACACCAATTATACTTTAAATGCATATTGCATAAAATATTTAGATAACATAATTTGACACTGACTTTTCTGCTGACTACTGCAACACCTGTTGAACCAACTCACTGTATACACAGCACACAGCCTACCTAAGGAACTAGGTGTGTGAAATGTACAACACAGTGTCTACTGTGCAGGGCTCAGGAGTATGCAATGTGCAGGGTGAAGGGCTCAGGAAAGTGTATCATAGAGTGCAGGAGCGCACAAATGCAGGGGATAGGAGTGTGTACCACTTAGAGTGTGGGGGTCAGGATAGAGCAGAGGGCAGGATGCGTTAAGATCACAGTGCATGAGTCTGGAATCTGTAAGATTGCAGAGGTCAGGGGGGTATAATGCATAGAGTACAGGGGTCAGGAGTGCATAACCCACAGAGTGCAGGGGTCAGGAGTACGTAATGCAAAGAGTGCAGTGGTCGGAAGTACACATGCCAGAGTGCAGAATACAACCAAAAATTACCCCCTTCTCCCAGTACAAATCTGTCCCCCCACCCCCCCAACCCATATCCCCCTGTACAGATCTCCCCCACCCAGTACAGATTTCCCCCCATTAGACATATTACCCCTCAGTACATACCCCCTCCTTCCCCAGCAGTACAGATCCCCCTCCTCCAGTACAGACCTCTCCCTCCCCACTAGTACAGATCTCCTTCCGGTAGAGACTCACCCTCCCCTTTTCCAGTACCTACCACCATCCCCTCCCTAAAGTACACATTCTCTCCCACCCCACCAGTGCAGACTACCCCTCTTCAATACAGACCCCCCCCCCCAGAGAGACTAGAGCCAAGGAGGAGCTTCCCTCAGCTCTCCTTTTATAAATGAGCCGCAGAGGACTGGTGAAGCTCATTCATATGCAAATGCGACAAGTGTCTAATTCATATAACAGATGGGTTAATATATATGCAAATCAAGTCACAATTTGCATGTGAATGGGCATTGGACACAATGTACAGGGGCACGGCAATTGCAGGACACCCTGTACACAGGACAGTGGAGAGCTTTTGAAATGATAAATATGCACACAATAATACCCCCCAAGATTCCTGGATTGTGCAGGACTGTCCTGCATTTTCATGCTACAGGGGTTGTGTCCTGCAAAGGCTGTGCCCCTGCACATGGTGTCTACAGCTTATTCATATGCAAATTGTGAGTTGATTTACATATGAACCAACCCGCATATGATTTGCATGTGCATTAGCCAGTGGTGGGATCTTTTCATTATTGCAATATAAACACCTCAAAAAAATTAAATGTTGCATGGCATGTTTACTAGTCTTCAGTGGAAGAACTGACATATAAGCAGTGGCATAGAAACAGGGTAGCAAAAAGAAAAATTTCTACCAGACACGTAGCCCCAAGGAGTCCTTGCCTGGTTTTGTTATATGAAAGATATCACACATAAATGTACATTTGGATAAGTATGTGGAAATAAGTCACCAGTACAACATACCGTAATCTTTTTTATAATGTGCACATTTTTATTAAATGGGTGACATCACAGCGCAAATAGTGCTATGTTTCAAGGACCACCCAGGACCCCTTTTCAGGCATGTAATGATCAGCACATGACTGGCAGGACCCCGAAATTTAGAACTATTTGCACTGTGAGATAATCTCTTGTGAAAAAAAAAAAATTTGGCGTGATGACAAAGATCCATGGTG
The DNA here is from genome assembly GCA_037952835.1 of Lithobates septentrionalis. Taxonomy (NCBI): domain Eukaryota; kingdom Metazoa; phylum Chordata; class Amphibia; order Anura; family Ranidae; genus Lithobates; species Lithobates septentrionalis. Next base: position 92,452 of record JBBDGP010000600.1, read on the forward strand.
TGCTGGTGACATCTTTCTTTCATGCTTTTATATAGGTTGACCAGTTGTAAGTTTCTGCAGCCCCATTCAGTTTCAAGTCCTTTTTAATAAGGAATTCCATAGTAATATAAGAAGTGTTTTTGACAAATAATGTGTTTCTTATGGCATACAACTTTTTAGGGAATATTTTAGTTGTCTTTTAAATAGAACTGAGAAAACCTATTCTTACACAAAGGTGTATTATATATATATATATATATATATAGCCTGTCATTCTATTTACCTTCCTGTGGTTGAGCTCTAATGTGGTTAAAGATGCTAGTTTCTATCTCATGAAGACATATATGAATTGTGCTTTGAACAATAAGGGAGAACATCGCCAAAGACAACAGAAGTGATATTCCCTGTGGTCCTAATGATGTAATACGGGACACTTCTCTCTTTAACCCTTGTCACAGATAAGACATTCATTCAATATGCTGTATTGTTTAACAGTGTAAATAAACAAGGGTGCACCATGCAAATGTATCTTCACACTGTGGGACAAAAACAAAGAATAACATTGCCTACATAAACCAATCCAGTGTATGTCATTGATACATCCGACCCTCAGTTTCTATTCTTGGCTGCAGTGAATAGGTCTGCTTTAAAGCTATTGTGCGATGCAGGTTTGCAAAAGTTTGTTAAAACTCCTGTGTGTTATGTCAGGGAGTATCCACATCCAACATGGACTAAATGGAAAATTCAACCCTCCCAGTCATACCTTGGGGGGGGGGGGGGGGGGCAGCTGATATGGCTGTTTCCTAAACCACAATTAAATTGTAGTTATTGTCTAAAATAACAAATGTTCATATGAACTCACTGGGGGACATTTATCAAGCAAATTAGTTACACAATGAGATGCAACTCGAGCTGCATCTCCTATAGCAAAGACTCTGCAACAGGTTTACAGACCTGTGCACCTGTGTTCCTGGGCAGCCAAGTGCGACAGTTTGGAAAGATCTAAGACAGATTTATTACTAAAGCTGAGAGCCATTTTCACTCTAAACCAGTGGTCATCAACTCTGTCCTCAGGGCCCACTAACAGGCCAGGTTTGCAAGATAACTGAATACATCACAGGTGATATCATTTGCTGCTGAGTGATTGCAGTATTCTAGTCTGCATCTCCCCAAGGTAATACATAAAACCTGGCCTGTTAGTGGGCCCTGCGGACAGGCTTGATGACCACTGCTCTAAACAGACATATACCGTAATTAGGAAGTGATCAGGGTCAGGTTTCAGTCAGTCGCAGCCAAATGAGGAATCTATTACTTGAACTGTAACCTTGTATATTTTCTGTCCGACAATGTACCTCACTGCTCCTGTTTAGCATTGATTTGCCATGTGACAGATTTGACAAATGTCCCCAAAATCTGCTTTATTGTTGGCACCCCAAAATTTCACATTAAAACCATCCCAATACATTTTGCTAACAGTGTGTGACTTATTTTTATTTACATAATCTCCCTTTTGATGAATCCTCTTGATTCTGGGGGACCTTCTTTTAATTGTCTGCATTGGAAAGATGTGCAGTTCTGTGTACCCTTTGCAGGCCTGCCACCTCATTATGCATATATGAAAAAAAATAGGCCATGTTTATAGCTTATTCTGCCCCACCCAGTTCTGGGCTCTGCACAACTGGAAGGTCCCACCTATCACCTAGGCAGTGCAGGCCCTAGGATGAGGTGGGAGGGAGTGCATTTAAGAGGACTTTTTTGATACTTGAGGCTCACTGCTTTTATTTGTGTGAATTTTTTGACTACTCAGTGTGGGGAAAACAATTTAGGTTTACAGTCACTTTTAAGAGGCATAGTGATATGTACTGCAGTAAAGATCAGTACATTTGTAATAAGAAGAATAAATATAAATTGAGATACATAGAATTTAACGCTCATTAATTGCTCTGGCTCACAATCTACTAAGGATGAACTAAAACTCAACTAAAGGATGAACTCCGTACCTTGAAAGTAGGCATTTTTCTGACATTATGCACAAAAATAGCTAGAACCTACTGTACAGTGTTTAAGTATGTGTATTGTTGTTTTTATTTATAAATGATAGGTATAACTATGTGCACTTAGCACATAGGCTGACGAGCGCTGACCGGAGTGTTCTGCTGGGGGGAGGGGGGGCGTCCCCGTCCCCACCCACCTGTCAAAACACAATAGCTCAGCAGGGGAGCTCATTGTACCAATATCGGAATGTTAATACAGCGTCTTCAACCTGAGCTGTCAGGTTTTTCTTTTTCGTTCAACCTGCTGTATTGAACGAAAAAAAAATATAGTGTGTACTAGGCCTAAGTCATACAGTAGAGGACAGGAGGAGTGATTAGCCACAAAGAGTCTTTTTTTACAAAGTCGAAAGTTAGTTCCCATGTAGCTATTTGTGTTGGGGACGTGTTTCCGTCTGTAGAGCAGCAAACCAGTGGTACTTTGACATGGGCTCACAGTGCCTTATGACATTTGTCATATATATATATATATATATATATATATATATATATATATATATATATATATATATATATATATATATATATATATATATATATATATATATATATATATATATATATATATATATATATATATATATATATATATATATATATATATATATAAATTTTTTTGATATATACACACACAGTACATATACAAGGACTGGGCAATTAAAATTTTCCCTACCTGTAGGAAACTCTCTTATCTAAAGTAAAACTACTAAATTATATCCTATAGTTTGTTTGCCTGGTTAACATTTTTGCCTGCAAATTACATTTATATGGTTCCCTTGAAAATGTTAGTAAGGGAATTTCCTGCATATTATTTGAAGTGGATAAAACTGTGAGCCCAATCATCTATGTCTTAGAGAGTGGTACAGTAAAAAATGGCCTAGGGGCAAGTAACTCTGGGATGGACAGAACAAGTAGCCATAGTGTTTAAAACACCCATTTTTTATTGTTTCCAATAGTAGCACATACTGGTCAGCTCTATAAATCTGTCTATGTGCTCTTCGCTTGGACTAACACATTCCTCAATTTTAGAGTAATTTGCCTACTATTGACATAACTGAAAAGTCAGCTTGGTATATTATTGGCAATTTTATGCAATATTCTTTATTGCCGTTCTGTCCAGATGAACATCCAGATAAAGACAGGCATACACATGTCAATTCTCTCGGAGTATGAGACCTAATATCTTACACTTTGATTTACTTTTGTGCCTTACAAACTCTTCTATCCTGTGTAACATTATGTCCTTAAGTATTAAGGACTGGCAGTGAGTGACGCAAAGCATGAAACATCATTAGAATTTAACAATACCTAATTCATTAAATTCCCTGGGCTGTGGGAGTAGAACATCAGGACAGGACACACCCTAGACAATGTCAGTGATATATGACCCAGGTTATGTTAAGAGTAAACTGGCTGTGTGAGAAGCTGCAGAGGCTGTATTAGACAGAAGTGGACTGATCGGAGAGGTTGACACAGCCACTGAAGCCAGGTAAGGTCTCGTCTTGGGAGGAAAGTTAGCACTAGTAAGAAAGGAAATATTTAGGTTTCAAGTAGGAGGAGGAAACCTTTGCCATTTCATTTTTCATGGAGCCATAAATCCTATAAGCTGTATGCTTGGGAAGAATGTTTTAGGCTGGCTATATATGCAGGAATCTGATCAACATTTTTGAAGAAACAGGCTCTTGGATGATCAGTCAACATCTATATCAACTATTGCCTAACTGGGGATCCTATTTCTCTCTGTGTGTTGAGTGTGTCAACGATTGCCTAATATTTTCAATTGGAATTCTGCTTTATCAGTCGATATGAATCAGAACAACAAAGCTTTCCAAGCTGCTGGATTCATTGCAGCACCAGATTCCACACACTGGATGGCACAGGACAGCCATTTACCCACACTTAGGTGACATGTTAATATCCAGCTGATATAAAACTGCACGCTTAAGAGGTATAAGGGCTTTTTACACTAGTGTACCTAATGGCAGGCTTTGGGGGTTATTTGGGATGTTCATGGGCACCTTCATATCTCTATTTGCTTGGCTATTGGATCTTTAAATAGTTGTTGGGAGGACTTTTAGGCTTTGCTCCAAGTGGTAGTATCGTTTTTTTGTTGTTTTTTTTACACGTGTATCATTGGTTATGTTTTTACCACACAGGCCCACACAGTAGAGTATTCTTCGAGATATGACCCACAGCATCTAATCAAAATTTTTAATTTATAGATATAACCGCAAATGGAAGTCAGATATCATTACTATGGATTACATTGAAATAGACTCCAGCCATGCATTTATGTTCGTTATTCTTTAAGTGAAAGTTTTTTCAAATCTTAAGACTCTATAATTGAATCTTTTTGAAAAAATTAACAGCATAGCAAATGTGACCAGCATGGGATTCAAACTGTTAATATGAGTCAAGCTTTGTTTTAACCTACTGAAGATATGCAGTACTAGTGGGTTGGTCTAAGCAGATGCTGGGTTCTGTAGAAGCTTAGTATATACCTTACACTATAGAGCACCTGCTGTTGCCCTGTTACAGATTTTCCCTGACTTCCTGTCTGGTAAAGGTTGTCCCCAGAACAAAAAGTAAAGGGAAATCTCTTTGACTGCAGTATTACCTTGAATGAACTGAATTTATTTTCTCTTTGGGGGGAGAGGATATTAAGGGGGGATATGATCAACATGTATAAATACATAAGTGATCCAAATAGTGAACTTGGTGTTGAGTTATTCACTTTTAAGATCATCACAGAGGACAAGGGGGCTCTCTTTACTTCTCGAGGAAAGGAGATTTATGTTCCAAATACGAAAAGGCTTCTTCACAGTAAGAGCTGTGAAAATGTGGAATAGACTCCCTCAAGAGCTGGTTCTGTACATTGCTTTAAAAAAGGCCTTCTTTCCTAAATGTACTTAATATAACTGGATACTAATAATTATAGGTAAAGTTGATCGTGGTAATATCCGATTGCCTCTTGGAATTTTTCCCCTGCTGGATCAAATTGGATCATGCTTTGCATGGGTTTTTTTAGCCTTCCTCTGGATCAACTGTGGGTATAGGATTGCGTATATTTGGTTTGTTTTTTTTTTGTTTTTGTTTGTTTTTTTTTTTCCTTTTATTGGTTGAACTGGATGGACTTGTCTTTTTTCAACCAGTGTAACTATGTAACCTGACATGGGTACTAATCCTTCCCCACTGTATCCAAAACAAAAAAAAGGTTCTGGTTATAGATGCAATTTAATCAATGTATGGAGGAAGAGCTTCAAAAGAATGTTTATTTGGTCATAGAGCTAATTATACTTGTATTTTTACAGACTTCCAAAGGAGAAACCAGCAACAGCCCCAACACCAGTTCCACGTATCACCAATAAGGACAGGCAAGTATTTAACACTGCAGCTTTTTCTTTCCTGCTTACTATTTTAAAGCATTTTTATCTTTTTATTTGTATGTGCAGCTTTTTTGTCTATTGATAAATCCATAGCTACAATGAAGAAATAAAATGTAAACTTTCCAAAAGAGCTGATTATCCCCGGTACTCCACAGCAAAGTCTATAAACACTCTTGCTATAAAGAAAATTGTGGGAGTAGGCTTGAATTAAGAAGCAATGCCTTTATCCAAACTGTCGAGGAAGTCCCAGTAAAGTCCAGTTATGGAAGTCACATGATTGGGGCTTTACTTGAAAGTGGGTGGATTTTAGATGTTATTGAATGGATTGGGGGATCTTAACTGTGGTATTCATTTTGTTTGCAGAGATGGACGTGAAATGTTAATAGTAGTAGTAGTTGCAAATGATCTCAAGTCTTTAAATTCATCTGAGGATGGCTTATCCTATTTTAGCTATAATTTACATGATCCCTTTGAACATGTTTATGTTTAACTGAAATAGCTGAATTAATAACATTTTGTATGAACAAATGTAAGATGCAACAAGTAAAGCTGTCTAGTCCCTTTAGGAGGTATTGCCAGGCATCACAGTAGCTAAGTGGTTAGACCACTTGCCTTGCCTTTCGTTCATTTCCTATAATTAGCTTGTTCTCCCCATGTTTGTGTGGTTTTTTTTTTTTGCTGCTACCCAAAAAAAACACATACTGGTAGGTTGACCAGCTAGATTAGCCCTACTGAATGTCAATATGTTAAAGACACTAGATTGATATTAACCAAGATAAAGACATAAATCATATGGGAAAAGAGGTATGAGATATCATTGTACTTGGGACACTTCATGGACCTTAGACTTGGCTATATAAGAATTTCTTGTGTGGGCAGAGGGAGCAGTAAATGGTATACTCTGATATACATATCTCTGTTTTTCATTTCAATAATTTTTTAATAAAGTTTTACAAATTACAAAATAATAGATGAATACAAAGCCAGCAAGGGACTTGGCATTGATCAAGGGTATAGTTACAGGTCATAAACCTCAGTACCCAAATCACATTATGGCCACACCAGTGGGATCACCCGCACACATATTGGGGCAACCCAACTGCAAAGTCATTGTCGTCTTAAAGAATACCAAAAGGTACAGAAGTGTATGAGCTATGAGTTAGGAAAGGAAGTAACATTAGAGAGGAGGTAAAGAAAAGGGCAGGTTATGGGTAGGAGGGGTTACAAGGGGGAGGGTAAAAGAAGACCTTCGGACAGGGGAAACCTCCCTTAATCCCTAAAACATTTAAATATTTTCATACATGTATATTTTCCCATCATGCAGCACATTTCCATAACATACATTTCTATTTTGGGTTTAGTCTGTGTGTATCGTTTATTTTGTTTACCTATTTTTATTTGCCTTCATTATTAGTGAGAAACCTGCAAATGAAGCTCCCTTGGCTGTGATCTCCCCAGAGCTCGATAATAAGAGGTATTTCCTTGAAATGAATAAATATATTATGAAATCATTTAAAATATAGATATATATATATTTACACTGTTGCCAAAAGTATTGGTACGCCTAACTTTACACGCAATTGAACTTTAATCGCATCCCTGTCTTAGTCCGTAGTGTTCACTATTGAGTTGGTCCACCCTTTGCAGCTATAACAGCTTCAACTCTTCTGGGAAGGGATGTCCACAAGGTTTAGGAGTGTGTCTATGGGAATGTTTGTCCATTCTTCCAGAAGCCCATTTGTGAAGCCAGGCACTGATGTGGACAAGAAGGCCTGGCTCTCCGCTCTAATTAATTCCAACGATCTATCAGGTTGAGATCAGGACTCTGTGCAGGCCAGTCAATTTCCTGCACCCTAAATTTGCTCATCCATGTCTTTATGGATCTTGCTTTGTGCACTGGTGTGCAGTCATGTTGGAACAGGAAGAGGCCATCCCCAAACTGTTCCCACAAAGTTGGGAGCATGAAATTGTCCAAAATGTCTTGGTATGCTGACGTCTTAAGATTTCCCTTCACTGGAACTAAGGAGCCAATTCCAACCCCTGAAAAACAACCCCACACCATAATCCCCCCTCCAGCAAATGATTGGGACCAGTGCACAAAGCAGGTCCATTAAGACATGGATGAGCAAGTTTGGTGTGGAGGAACTTGACTGGCCTGCACAGAGTCCTGACCTCAAACCGATAGAACACCTTTGGGTTGAATTAGATCGAAGACTGCGAGCCTGACCTCACAAAGGCGTTTCTGGAAGAATGGTCAAACATTCCCATAGAGACACCCCTAAACCTTGTGGACAGCCCTCCCAGAATAGTTGAAGCTGTTATAGCTGCAAAGGGTGGGCCAATTTAATATTGAACCCTGCAAACTAAGACTGGTATGCCATTAAAGTTCATGTGCGTGTAAAGGCAAGCATCCCAATACTTTTGGTTAAATACTGTGTATATGGCATGTGATTATCCGCCACAATCCTGCCCACTCCTGAATACCCCCTCCTACTGTGTGATGTTTTGTGGCTGTTACATGTGCATTCTGCATTGTGATTCAGGTCTACTCAGCCCTCCAGACCTGGGACAATCAGCACGGAGGCAAGATACAAAACTTCAGAGTTCTTGGATGACCCTGAGCTGATGCCCAGCAGTAATCCGTAAGCAGCTACATTAGGGCTCGTGCACATGGCTATTGTATTGTGTTGCATTAAGAAGTGATCATCCCTATGATTATAAATTGAAATCTTATTTTCCTTTGTAAATTATCACTTTGTACTATCATTCCTAATATAACCTTATCATGGAAAATAGGATAACTGCAAAAGAAGGGCAAATGATACTTGTGTAGGGAACATGGCACAGGACTAGACAGAAAGTTTACAAAAGTTTCTCTGTCATGTGCTGACATGTATGGTTAAAACTGAGCTCAACTTTAGGAAATAGTAAACTGAACAGCATTATTATAGAATACAAGGTAGCATAACGTTTCTCTACATAGCTTTGGTTTTGGCTTAATGGAGCTCCAGTGTGTGCATGCTGCATGCAAATGCCATATTTTTTCCAGTCTTGTGCTTGAAGTAGATATTGGCCCAATACCTGAAATGTAATACATTTCAGCTTACCGTTCGTTACATGTGGTGGTTGCAAACATTCTTTTTTTTTTTCCCCTTAATTTTTTCCTGGTGACCCTGTCCTACACATTTTCTGTCCTAGAGTCTTATGCCCCGTACACACAATCGGACATTCCGACAACAAAATCCATGGATTTTTTCTGACAGATGTTGGCTCAAACATGTCTTGTATACACACGGTCACACAAATCTTGTCGGAAATTCTGAACGTCAAGAATGTGGTGACGTACAAGACGTACGACGAGCCAAGAAAAATGAAGTTCAATAGCCAGTGCGGCTCTTCTGCTTAACTCCGAGCATGCGTGGAACTTTGTGCATCGGAATTGTGTACACACGATCGGAATTTATGACAACGGATTTTGTTGTCGGACAGAAATTCCGATGGAAAATGTCCGATGGAGCCTCCACATGGTCGGAATTTCCAACAACAAGCTCCCATCGAACATTTTCCATCGAAAAATCCGACCGTATGTATGGGGCATTAGAGTGATGACACTCGCCCTACTATATTAGGGACAATTGACGTCGTCACCTTGGGACAACACCTCTTCCCATCTCCATAACATAGGAATGAGGTCTTCTGTAGTCCAGAAAGAGAAATTGTAACTTTGCCAATTTATAACAGTCAGCAGAAGCTGGGGAAATAAGTTATTTGTTCATCAGGATCATCAGGTATTTGTTTACTTTTCAACAGATATAAAACACTTTCACTAATATATTAAAACAAGGGATCAAACAAAGGAAGTTCATTGTTGCAATGTTCTAGTACAATGTATGGTAAAGTAATTTAAAAAATAAGTATTTATTTTTTTTTAGTATTCTGCTTTGTTTTCTTAAACAATTAAGCATACCAAATCAATATTCGATTATGAAAGAAAAAACTAAAAAAACAAGATATTAAAATTGAGGATTAATTAGAGGCTATTATCAAGAATTGCTGTGGACAAAGTTGTTATGCTGCAAATGGCTGCTCTGAACAGCAGACAAATTATCTATCAAGGACCATTGTGGCAAGAGATGTCCGTGTTTTTTCTTAAACACAGACCATGATCTAATCTACACCCTTAAGAATATGCCCAAGGGGGCTGACATTGTAGGAGGTTCTGTAGGCTTAAAGCTGAACTAGTAAAAAGTGAAGGCATAGTATGAGTTAAGTCCAAAGAGGTGCATGCCACCTATTGGACTTATCACTATTCTTTACATCTGACAGGTTTATAGAACTCCCAAAAGACAGCTACAGTCCGACGCTGGACCTTCTGGTCTTGGTACCTTCAAATGTAAAGTTACTGCAGCTGCTATGTCAAACAGCTAAATACACAGTTAAAATACCAAAGTGTTTGTAGTTCTGTTGCCAGTCTTGTGATCCTAATGCCGCGTACACACGAGCGGACATTACGGCGGACTTTGCCCGGCGGACTTTTCGACGTACTTTCCGACGGACTTTGTGAATGAACGGACTTGCCTACACACAATCCACCAAAGTCCGTCGAATTCGTACGTGATGACGTACGACCGGACTAAAACAAGGAAGTTCATAGCCAGTAGCCAATAGCTGCCCTAGCGTGGCTTTTTGTCCGTCGAACTAGCATACAGACGGCGGACTTTTCGACCGGACTCGATTTCAACGGATAAATTTAAAACAAGTTTCAAATCTAATTCCGTCGAACTTTTGAGAAAACAAAGTCCGCTGGAGCCCACACACATCGAATTGTCCGACGAAATCCAGTCCGCCGGGCAAAGTCCGCCGTAATGTCCGCTCGTGTGTACGCGGCATAAGATTTGTAAGTATTACCATCACACACGTTCCTGGAATGGGCTCAAAATTAGCGGGTGCTGCAGCAACTACAAGGTGGAGACTAGAGACATCATAGATCAATGCAAATATTTGCTAGCACACCACAGAATCATCAAGTATCACCCTAAGCTTTTATTGAAGAACAATCCCATCACAAAGGACCAAGTTCAACATTTCTGAACCCTTTGCCAGGTTCTGCGTGGTCCTGAAACATTGCACTTGGCATTTGTAATGTGATTGTTCCTCAATAAAAGCTTTAGATGATGCTTGATGAACCGTGGTGTGTTGGCAAATATGTGCATTGAGTCTTTTGATCCTGGCTCCCCAGCCAGACACCACAGCTAGCTCTATGGCTTCTCCGCAGAATGCACTGAAGTCTGGTCAAGAACCTGCCTCATCCTGTGTTTGAACAATTAAAAACCAACAGCATCCTGCAAAGTTAATTTATTGTTCTCTCCTCCTGTAAGCATGCACATACTGCTAACAGACAGCACTGCAAGCCAAGTACACACAGAACGAAAATTGGTTGGTGCAGCAGGGACCAGACAAATTTCTAGTTCAATGTTTTTATTGAATTTTTCAATGAAGATATAACAACGACATAACATACAATATAATGCTCCTCAATGACTAAGGCAGCCAAAAGAGGTAAATACATTGAATGAATAACATATCACTTACAAGGATGATGTAACAAAAGTAAAACAAAGGTCCTGGTACATTTACTGACGTAACAATAAAGTGTTAACTATGCACCTTCCTCTTATGTAGTTGTGAAGACCCAACTAAGAGGAAGAGGAGATAGCAATACCAGGGGCCTGGACCGGACAAATTTCAATCCATGAGCGGGCCTCCCTATTTGACAGAAGCCATCATTAGGTCTGCTTTTATTGAACGGTCCTGCTGGAAAACCTCCTTCAGCCTATCAGCGGCTGCAGCCAATTGGTTGCAGCACTGATCATTGTATTCTGACATCTTAGGAGTCCCCACTGTCAGAATACAATGGCACAGTGGTGGGGATTCTTGCATGCACTTTGTGTGGATGCAGTAATCTCTTCCCTTTTTATTTTTTTCAGACCACTGGTTTAGCTTTTTATAGTACTTGTATTTAAAAATTCAGTACTTTTCAAATATTACAGACTAATGCCCCGTACACACGGTCGACGGAAAATGTGTGATAGGACCTTGTTGTCGGAAATTCCGACCGTGTGTAGGCTCCATCACACATTTTCCAAAGTTTGAGAGCAGGATATAAAATTTTCCGACAACAAAATGCATTGTCGGAAATTCTGATCGTGTGTACACAAATCCGACGGACAAAGTGCCATGCATGCTCAGAATAAATAAAGGGATGAAAGCTATTGGCCACTGCCCCGTTTATAGTCCCGACGTACGTGTTTTACGTCACAGCGTTTAGAACGATCGGATTTTCCGACAGCTTTGTGTGACCGTGTGTATGCAAGACAAGTTTGAGCCAACATCCGTCTGAAAAAATCCTAGGATTTTGTTGTCGGAATGTCCGAACAAAGTCCGACCGTGTGTACGGGGCGTAAGTGTAAAGGTGTTTTTATATTTCCCTGGAGATTAGCTTTCAAAACTTTATTTTCAGTTTTTGATTCCTAATTTGCAAATTAGCTGATTCCCTATACCAAAGACCCAGAATAAATGATTTTCTTTGGCCATTTTTTTTTTACAAGTAGGAGACATGTTACTTCTTTGGTTGTCTTACCGATCTTATCATCATGACTGACACAGGAAACAAATTATATTGTATGGTATAAGGAGTGGGCACACTATGGTGCTAATGTTGTCTGTTCTTTCCATGTGCATAACTTTTTTTTTTTTTTTTTTTTTTCCCTGGTGTTACCTTTTTTGTTATGTTAGGCTATGTATGTTTACTTTAAATGCAAGTGGTTTATAGAGTTGTTCTTTAATATACAAAGAACAGATATTAAATACAAAATTCAACAATATTTCTCTTTTCTATATCTCCAGCATACCCTCAAATTCAGGAAACAGAAATGTCAAGATCTCTATAGAAACATTGTCTGAGCAACCACAAACAACTGAAATCCACAAGACCGAGAGAAGCAGCTCTCCAAGGTGATTATCTGTCATAAAAAAAGGGTCAGTTCACCAACTAATATTTGTTGACACCTGCGTTCCCAGGTCTTGCTGCCGGCTGCAACCTTGGTGTTATATTGTATGCTCACTTCAAATGCAAGTATTTAGAGGTTGTTCTTTTATTGTCTGTTCTCATCTCTCCAGAATGCGTGTTAATGCATGTTGCACTCAGTAGAAGGTTGTGGTGCCATTTTTTGTCAAAGGCACTCCAATGCACTAACCCAACACACCTCCAATGCACATGCTTTGGAGCTCATCACAACGCCCTGTAACACGTGACTGTCCATCATGGTGCGCTGCATTGGAAAGAATGGTGCATGTCTTTTTTTTTCTTTTTTTTTTTTTGTCTATTCAGGTGCTTTTAAATAAGCTGCCTTAACCCAACATATGATTATGTGCGAAATAATGTAAGGCTCTGAAACAAACAGGTGTCAATCCAGCCCATGGTACAAAGAAATAAAGTGTATACAGAATTCAACAATATTTCTTTTTTTTCTGTATTTACAGCATAACCTCAAATTCAGGAAACAGAAATGTCAAGATATCAATAGAGACATTATCTGAGCAACCACAAACAACTGTAACCCACAAAACAGAGAGAAGCAGCTCTCCAAGGTGATTATCTGCCATATTAAAGGATCAGTTCAACAACTGATATTTATTGGCCCCTGAGTTTCCAGATCTAGTTGTCTCCAACGTTGGTGTTATGTTGTATGTTTACTTCAAATGCAAGGGGCATTTAGAGGTTGTTGTATTAGGGTCTATTCTCATCTCCCCACAATGCGTGTTAAAGCATGCTGCCTGTGCATTGTGGTGCACCGCGTTGGAAAAAATGCTGCATGTTCATTTTTGTTGTCTAATCTGGTGCTTTGGCAGGCCATTGTTTGAATAGGACGCCTTCATGCAACACATGTTTATGGGAGAAAAAACACACGTTAACACAAGACAGTGGAATGGACAGGTGTCAGTCCAGCCTAAGATACAAAGAAATATAGTGTATACAGAGTTCAACAATGTTTATCTTTTTTGTATCTCCAGCATAACCTCAAATTCTGGAAACAGAAATGTCAAGATAAAAATAGAGACATTATCTGAGCAACCACAAACAACTGAAACCCCCAAAGCAGAGAGAAGCAGCCCACCAAGGTGATTATCTGTCATATTAAAAGGGTCAGTCCACTGTTAGCACCTGAGACCCTTGGTGCAGCCCCTATCTGCAGTCATGGGCAGATGTAGGCAGATGAATCTAGGATGGAAAAGGACCTGGGGGTCCTAGTAGATGATAGGCTCAGCAATGGCATGCAATGCCAAGCTGCTGCTAACAAAGCAAACAGAATATGGGCATGCATTAAAAAAGGGGTCAGTTCCAGAGATAAAACGATAATTCTCCCGCTTTATAAGACTCTGGTCAAGCCGCACCTAGAGTATGATGTCCAGTTCTGGGCACCAGCCTTCAGGAAGGATGTACTGGAAATGGAGCGAGTACAAAGAAGGGCAACAAAACTAATAAAGGGTCTGGAGGATGTTATGAGGAAAGGTTGTGAGCACTGAACTTATTCTCTCCGGAGAAGAGACGCTTGAGAGGGGATATGATTTAGATTTACTGGTGACCCCACAATAGGGATAAAACTTTTTTGCGGAAGGGAGTTTAACAAGACACGTGGCCACTCATTAAAATTAGAAGTAAAGAGGTTTAACCTTAAACTGCGTAGAGGGTTCTTTACTGTAAGAGCGGCAAGGATGTGGAATTCCCTTCCACAGGTGGTGGTATCAACGGGAAGCATCGATAGTTTCAAAAAACGATTAGATAAGCACCTGAAAGGCCACAACATACAGGGGATATACAATGTAATACTGACATATAATCACACACATAGGTTGGATTTGATGGACTTGTGTCTTTTTTCAACCTCACCTACTATGTAACTATGTGTGGGAGTTCTGGTCTTATGAACTACGATATGGGCTGGGGATTAGAGTTGTCACCTCTAGAGTCCCATAATGATATAAAAGAACTCAAGACACTCATTTATCACCTATCCCAACTTAGTTTTTCCTAAAAACTCAAATGTGTTTTTCAGGCCTAGTCCACGTTCCAGAGAAAGCACCATGACAACCACAGAATCTAGATACCGCGTTCCAGAGACACTTGAAGAATCAAGCCCCAGCAGGTATGGCTCATTCTGCTATCCTTATTCTTTCAGAGGTATGTGAAACAAAAAAAAGCGCAGTATTGGGAAAAACTTAGTACAAAAAAAAATATATATATATGTGTGTATGTGTGTGTGTATATATATATATATATATATATATATATATATATATATATATATATATATATATATATATATATATATATATATATATATATATATATATATTCTCAAATACTTGCAAATAATACAATGTAAATTGATTTTTCAATAACCTTCAACTAGGCTTATTGTGATTGCTGCCAACACCTATCAGAGTGTATCCGCATGTGACTCTCAAATAAAATACGAATTAACAAAACTAGTGTAGCGCAACCAATATAAAACACATTTACTATATGATCAAAAGTCCCAATAATGTGAAAATTAAACCGTTGTTTAACTCTGGGTGATAATTCATAAAAATATAAAAAATTGATGATATTCAGTGACTTCAGTGACCACCACCTCTAGCTGGAATGCCTGCTCACCTCCAAATGTTGACCCCACTACACAGTCCCAAACGCCTTATAGCATGTCTCTCAGAATGCCATGGGATAAATCCTCCTCTTGGCATCCCTGGACCACGCTGACCTTCTCTTTGGATCTCAAGCAATCATGTATGGCCATAGAATAACACAGCGCTCTCTGTTTTGAATAATTATTAAAACTACACAAAGGGATTAAAATACTCACATAAATATGTGAAAACATGCATATCATGAACTCTCCAGGTTGATATAAAAACGAAAAAATCCAAAAAATCGTCCTGAATAACGGCACCTCACACCTGTACACGTTGCGCTCTCTGTTGAGCTTCTTCAGCAGGTCGACCTGCTGAAGAAGCTCAACAGAGAGCATAACGCTTACAGGGGTGAGGTGCCATTATTCAGGATGATTTTTTTTGTTTTTATTCAAGTGTGGAGAGTTGATGATATGCATGTTTTTCACATATTTATGTGAGTATTTTAATCCCTGTGTGTAGTTTTAATAAATATTAAAGACAAAGAGCACGCTAGTTTCTCCTTGTTATTCTTTGGCCATACATGATTGAGGAGGAGGACAGCGTGGTCCAGAGACCCCAAGAGGAGGATTTATCCCATGGCATTCTGAGAGACATAGTATCAGGCGTTTGGGACTCTATAGTGGGGTCAACATTTGGAGGTGAGCAGGCATTCCAGCTAGAGGTGGTGGTCACTGAAGTCACTGGATATCGTTATTTTTTAATATTTTCATGAACTATCACCCAGCACAATGGTGGAATTTTCACATTATTGGGACTTTTGATCATATAGTGAATGTGTTTTATATTGGTTGTGCTACACTAGTTTTGTTTACATGCAGGGAAATGTCTGCCTAACTAAACTCATAGCAACGCAATCAGTGACTATTCTCCATACCAGGATAGGGTCACCCAAAATGGTTCCTCTTTTATACAGAGGAGTATGTGAAGAAAGGCAGTCCAAAGCTTGTAAAAAGTAATTTCCTTGGTTCTTAGAATCATCTCATTTGTACAAAACTATAGCATTCCACTGAGTAGGGTCTTCAACACCCTCACTTGCAGGTCACCCCTTATCCAAAACCCCATCTGGAGCAATCCAGTGGAGCTTCTGTGGTGGTTCAAGAGAGGTGGTGGAAGAGATCTGAGGGTTTACAAAACATTGTTTGACCTTCTTTTGAAAAAAAGAGGTCAAATATTTCTGGTGAATTACAATTTCTTTCTTTGGAGGAGAGAGTAAAGAGCACGTTTGGACTTTAGAAGAGCTATGCACTTATCTTTTTCTATCTACTTTAAGGAGTGTGTCACTTTGTTTGGACACTTTTGCAGTGATTATGGACATAGATTGCAATTTAAGCACCCTAAGTTGTAGCTCATTGTAACACAAGCTTGTTTATATGCTGTGCCTTTTTGAACCAGAGTAAAATACAGCTGTGCTTGGTTGGATGTGACTTTAGGGCAGTCATAGATTATAATCATAGTAATTGCTCATGAATGTTTGTCAGTTCCAGTGAGATGCACACAACATAGATGAATGTGTAGAATGCCCCTATACTTGTATATTTGCTTTTTGAGCATTGAGTATTTTGTATGTACTGGAAACTTTCACTAGGTGTGCCTTTAAAGCTGCCATTTATAGTGTTACAGAAATGTCACTAAAGCCAGTTTAGAAAGCAAATAGTATTACTAGTTTCTAGGTTATGAGACATTTGGCATTTTACATACAAACTTTTACGGGTTTGCTTAAATACTTTTGACATGACTGTTTTATTCTGTTAAATTTTATGTGACTATATATGTGGCATAGTTATTATCAGAATACTTGCAACAATTATCATTTGCACTGTTCCATATTTTGCTGTTGCCATTTAAGGTACTTATAGTTAGCAGAAAACATCTGCCTGTTCTATATACAATCATAGAATGTTGTGGTTCGTAGGCCCTACCCAACAATGGAGGGCATCTGGACCCAAGATTTTCAGAAGCAAAGTTCATCACCTAGGTTGGATTGTATCCAGCTGATCACCATTGCTTTTCCCAGTGCAGGAGATGACTATAGAGTGCTTCCTCTCCATAGGCACAAGCATACTGTATATGTTAACATTTCCATCTGGACCATAATCTCTTATTGAAAATATCTTTTAGTAGTTGGATTGTGAGTGTATGTAAGTACTTTAAAATTAACCTGTGGCCAGTCTACAGAAATTCAACTAATTACTTTTTTTTTAGCAAGCAGTAAATGAGCTTGACGACTTAAGATCTCACTGGTCTATGTAGCTGCATGCACTGCAGAGAAATTCATCATGAAACTTCACAGCAGAGGCACTTAAGTTGTCCAAGTGCTCAACTCAGCAGCCTTTCAGCCTTCTAATCTCTAATGTAATGCTAGAGCAGGAGTTCTGGAAGGGAAAGCGGGGGAGCTGAGCTGCTGGGAGAAGGACTTGGACACCTTCAGTACTTCTGCTATGAACTTTGATAAATTGTCCCACAATGCCTGCAGCTACATACTGTTTCATAGTGGGTAAGGTTGAATAAAGACAATAGTCCATCCAGTTCAACCTGTGTAGGTGTATGTGTGTCAATGTCGATAACCATTTCCCATATCCCTGTACGTTGTGCTCACTAAGATGCACGTCCAAGAGTCTTTAAAAAATATCAATACTCCCCGCTGACACCACCAATTGTGGAAGAGAGTTTCACATCCTTATCGCCCTGACAATGAAAACACCCCTACACAGCTTAACCACTTGCTTACTGGGCACTTAAACCCCCTCCTGTCCAGACTAATTTTCAGCTTTCAGCGCTGACGCACTTTGAATGACAATTGAGCAGTCATACAACACTGTACTCAAATGAAAATGTTATCATTTCCCCCCCCCCCCACAAATAGCTTTCTTTTAGTGGTATTTGATCACCTCTGCAGTTTTTATTTTTTTTTAAAGAAAATGTAAAAAGACCGAATTAAAAAAAAAATATATTTTTTTTTTTTATTTTATAAAAAATTAAAACAGGTAATTTTTCTCCTTCATTAATGTACGCTGATGAGGCGGCGCACTGATGGGCACCTATAGGTGGCAGTGATGGGCACTGATGGGTGGCAATAATGGGCACTGATCGTTTACACTGATAGGCAGCACTGCTAGGTGGCACTGATTGGCACCACTGGTGGGCATTGATAGGTGGCACGCATGGGCATTGATAGGTGGGCACTGTTAGGTGGCAATGGCAGGTGGCACAGATGAGGCATAATTGCCTCTTCCTCTTCAGGACCGATGTCCCTTGCAGATGAGCTGGTGATCGGCTTTTTTTTAGAAAAAAAAAAGATTACCGAGCTTTTGTTTACATCATGTGATCAGCTGTTATTGGCTGTAAGGGGCTGGGACCGGCCCCCTAGTCGGATCTGTGATCACCCGGGTCTCTGCGCACGCTGCACAGGGGAGGCCATCATATGACGGCCTCCCGGAAATTCAGGTCCACGCTGTGGCCGTCATTTGGCTATAGCGCGGATGCCAAGAGGTTAAGGTTAAACCGATTCTCCTCCAATCTAATTGTGTGGCCCTGTGTCCTCTTACACTCCCTGAGACTGAAACATTTTTACTGCTTGCTTTTAATATGCAAATACTTAAATTCCCATAGCCTCGCCACAGGTTCACTTTAAGATACTGATAATCATTTGGAATATATGCAGTGTGGGCTGTGGACAGAAGTATCTTTCTATGTTGGACCCCAGATCTGCCACCATTTTAATGCAGGCAGCAAGTCAGACTTCTAATTCCTTTATGAGGGAGTTAATTGTGGTTATTTCCGGCTAATAATGCACCCTTATTATGTAAAATGCATATTGCATCTGTATGCTATGCATTCACCCAAAATATGTGTGGGTAGTACTTTCAAAAAAAGTGTTAATTGACCTCAGATCAAGAGTCTGAAGTTCATTATTTGTCAAGGGAGGTGACTGGCCCCAAGACAATTTACTTTGCGTTTTGGCATATCTAGTTAGAGGTGGGTTGTCCACATTCCCAGCATGCTTCTGGCTGGCGTGGTTCATTTTTTGTGAAGGAGGAGGCCACTACCAAGAACCAGTTCAACCACAATTCTGTAATATAGTGTCTAACCTTTTTGAGAGTTTCATCATATGCTATTTTAGCATAAGGGCTCTTTCACACATGATTGTCCATTTTCACGGACTCCGCTTGCTTAGCAGTCACCCTTTCACCCGAACCTGAACACCTGTCACATTAGGACAAGAGGCTGCAGGGGAGATTTACTAAAACTGGAGAGTGCAAAATCTGGTTCAGCCGGGGTGGCCAATCAGCTTCTAACTTCAGCTTGTTCAATTAAGCTTTGACAAAAAAAACCAAAAAAACCTGGAAGCTGATTGGCTACCATGCACAGCTGCCCCAGATTTTGCACTCTCCAGTTTTATTAAATCACGCCCTGTGTCTGTACATACGGAAACATGGGATGCCGGCACACAGCTCCAGCTGCATAAATAAGGCACTTCTTCATGAGCTTGTGTGAATGAGGCCTTCGATTATGCAAAGTAATCGTTTTGATCAATAAACTACTATTTTTATTGCAGAAGATCAATTGGTCCTGACAGAATATCCAACTGAATGGAGCCAAATACATTTTTCTTTTTCTATAAAGCAATCTTTCTTAAGCAATATATCATTTGAATCTGTGATTAGTTGTTCATTGTTGTGTATATGGCAAAGAAGGATCTGTCATCTGCTGGCTCCAATGTATTCTAATCGGCACATCTAAACTTTCAGATTCACCCTTCCAGAAATGAGATACGGCCGTGTGCTGGGTTTGTAAAAATATGATTACCTAGTTATACATATCCCTGTACTGTGCACTGGAATAATGTAGGGAGATGCCATGAGCATCAAGGGAGTGTGAAAGAACGACTTTGTTCAGAACCCATAGACCAATCAGATTCTTCTCTGCACTGGGGAAAAGCTATAAGACACCAGAACAATGCTTCTTTCTCATGCTTTGATAAATGGACATCAATGCAGGTTAGGTTTTCCAAGCCAGCCAAGGGGTTAATGTAGAGTAGGGGCCTGTGTGCTCTTCTCCAGGACTCTTCTATTCAGTTGTCTCCAGCTTGTCACCAGTGATTAGGAGTCTGCCCATCTTCCGCTGCTACGCTGTCCTTCCAATTACTCTACCTCCTGTGACCCTCTCACATCATCCTGGAAACAGGGAAAGAGAAGATTCCAAACACTGCAGATTATTAAATGACTTCTGTCTGTTTACTGGTTGACATTGACATAATGCTGGGGATATAGGAAAAGTGTCATCTATGGTTTGCTATTTTGCAGCATTTATCATGCAGAAACCTAAACCTAAAAAAAATTAAAGCAAAAAAAAAAAAAAAAAAAAAAGCTTATCTATAACCATTTTTAAAAATATTCCCTCCTACCTGCTCCTACCTATCCTGCCTGTCGATGGAGCATGACCAAAAAAGGTCTGCCGATCGTCTGAACAGAGTGTTCTGACGGAGGGGTCATCATCCCCCTGTTAGAAAACAATAGCACAGCAGCACTGTACTAACAACATATGGTTAGTACAGCGGCTCCTCTGGAGCTGTCTTTTTTTTTTTTTCGTTCAGTCCTGCTGGGTTGAACGAAAAAAACTACTAGTGTGTACTAGGCTTTAGTGTACTTAAATCTGCTAGTCCATATAACACCCCCCCCCCCCCCCAGACTGACAATGCCGCTGTCCAAAGGTGCCCCCTGTGCTCCTTTTAATCCAGAGTGGGGGCACTCTAATACAGGTGGGGTGTTACTGGCCAGATCACCAGGTAAATACAGAGGGCAAAAAAAGCCTAAGAAAAGAAAACAAATGCAGATTTACTGTACTAATAACACTTTATTGTAAATTGAGATAAACAAAGACAGACATGTTTGAAGGCCAGTCTGCACGACAACCATGGGTGCTTCCATAGATACAGTGGACAAATGAGTGTAGACATGAAGAGATGGGGAAGTGTGTTATTTACAGGATTACCAGGTTAAAACAAATGGGAACAAGGTTGGAAAACAAGAAAACCAATGCAGCCACCAGCTGGTAATCAGTGGTAAGCTGGATTTACACAATATTTGCTTTTGGGTTTAGATATATTTTTTAATATTGAAATGAGAACTGTTCAGTATAAAAATACTGTTAAAATAAGTATTTGTTACATGTATAAGCATATGTTAGTTGGGCACAGAAATTGTGTAATATAGTGGAACGTACTAACGTCAGTAGCTGCAGACCTTGGAACCTTTGGTTGCTGAGATACCAGCATTGGCCAAGCCTTGGAGGTTAGAAGTTTGATCTGTTTTTTGTTTTTTTGGGGTTTTTTTAGCAAGCATTAATGCCTTTGACAGCAAATGAAAGCTTTTGTGTGCACACTTCCCTCTCGCTAGACGTGTTCTTATACATTCAGTGGAGCACCATAGACATTGGCACCTAAAGATGGTCAGATCATGCCCACTTGTCCAAACTCCTTCCTTTTTGGGATACAGTAGATATAGAAAATAGTAGAGAAGTTATACAACTTAACAGTTTTAGGATATTGGTGTACAGTGGAACCTTGGATTACGAGCATAATCCGTTCCAGGAGAATGCTTGTAATCCAAAGCACACGCATATTAAAGCGAGTTTCCCCATAGAAGTCAATGGAAACGAAGATAATTAGTTCCGCATTGACTTCTATTACATGCAATACCGCATGTGGCTAGAGGTGGGGGGGCACCGGAGAACCTCCGAAATACTCGGACAGCTCGGCTGAACTCGGAAAGCCTTGGAAACACTCGGGAATGGAGTATTTCCGAGTGGTTCCGAGTATTTCCTAACGGCTCCGAACCGTTCCGAGTCTTCCCGGCGCCCTTGTACCTCTGGCCAAATGCAGTACTGCACACCCCATTATCTTGTCGGGTTTCATAAAATAAATAGAGCTTCCACAATTGTAACAATAAAACATCATTGTGCAACATTAAAAAAACAGCTGCCACTTAAAATGCAAACGCATAAGCATCAAAAAGATAATTATGATAAAAATTGCACAAATCCAACTAAAGTGCCTATGATTATTATAGCAGCGCTACTATCATAGAGTTTATGATCAGCTTTTATGTGTATATGGTACATACAAGAAATAGGTAGTTGACAGATGATGTTAAAAAAGTCCCAGAAACCTCAGATGGTGATCTTGCTGTGTTACAGCTTTAAACACCCCACACTGAAGTCTGTGTATCACACTCCCCTTGGGGGTTCACACAAGGAGAAGTTTCAGCAGAACAGGTGGGACAGGTTTGGCCAGTGCTATCTGTTCCACCTATTCTCCTGAAACTTTTCTCCTTGTGTATTGAGACTTCAGGCTGATAAAAAAGGGGCCCAAACCAAGTACTGAGTACATATGCATGCTTATACTTTTCAGAGGTCCGATATTGTCCTATGTACAATCCTTGTTTTATCGTTTGCATGTAATATTCTAATTTTCTGAGATTGTGGATTTGGGGTTTTCATAAGCTGTAAGCCATAATCATCGCAATTATGACAAATCATGGCTTGAACTATCTTGCTTTGCATGTAATGAGTCTATCTCATATATTAGTTTCACCTTTTAAGTTGCATTAGTGAAATAAATTATTTTTTGCACGATATTCTAATTTTTCGAATATCACCTATATACATACATCCCTCTGGTGAGTGTGAACCCCGAAGGGGAGTGTGATGCGCAGACTTCAGTGTGGGGTGTTTAAAGCTATAACATAGCAAGATCACCATCTGAGGTTTCTAGGACTTTTTTCACATCATCTGTCAACTACCTATTTCTTGTGTGTACCATATACACATAAAAGCTGATCATAAACTCTATGATAGTAGCGCTGCTATAATAATAGGCACTTGAGTTGGATTTGTGCAATTTTTATTATTACTATCACATTAAATATATAGTTGGATTGAATGCTTGTGAACCCGTACCTGTTAGACAGGGCTGGTGCAAGGATTTTTGACACCCTAGACGAAACCTCATTTTGCTGCCCCCCCCTTAGCTCCACCACTGACTCCACCCCCTTTGCCCTGCCCATGTATACCCCACCTTTTTAATGAAGCATCAAGTGCAGCCCCACCAGGGCCCATCAAATGCAGCCCCACCAGGGCCCATCAAATGCAGCCCCACCAGGGCCCATCAAATGCAGCCCCACCAGGGCCCATCAAATGCAGCCCCACCAGGGCCCATCAAATGCAGCCCCACCAGCGCCCATAAAATGCAGCCCCACCAGCGCCCATAAAATGCAGCCCCACCAGCGCCCATCAATGCAGCCTTCCAGTTCCCATCAATGAATGTTTTTTTTTTTAATTTCATCAATGAATGTTTGCTTGCTTCCATTCTTTCGGGAGTTGGGAAACGGACACAGTCCTCCGCCGCCGATGTGCCTCTGATACTATGTGCGAACAGAGCAGTGGCTGCCTGCTGATGCTGAGACTTGGTTGCTTTCTGCAGAGAGAAGAGAGTAGGAACACCAGTGGCCAGGTGCCCTAGGCAGCAGTGCGCCCTAGACGGCTGCCTAGTTTGCCTAGTGATAGCACCCGGCCCTGCTGTTAGAACAACCCTCTCAGGTTAAAATAGAAGCGCAAGGCAATACATTTGTAGATAGATATACTGTAGATTCTAAATACCTTTTTTTTCTTTTTCACAAGTGATTACATAACCTCTGTTCTCAACTGTATAACAGGCCCCATTCACACCTGAGCGTTTTGTAGCTTGAAGCCTGAAGCTCCAAAATGCTGGAGGAGGAAAAAATTAATTATTCTCTATGGAGATGTTTCACATCTCCACTCCAAAACGCCTGAAGCTCAAACAAGTTCTGGAGCTTTTTTTGTCACTCAAATCAGGCAGACTTGGGCATGTTTGGCTCCCTTGTATTCCCATAGATATGAATGGAAGCGCATTTTCGTGCAATGTTCTGCTCAAATGAATTTTTTTTAGTGAAATAGTAATAATATATGGATAAATAAATGTAAAATAAATACAAAAGTAACTAAAAATCATCATAAATAAGTAAAATAAATTAATATTATGTAATAATACATTCATATTTAATGATTAACCTTAAATATTAAATGTATTATTAATAATAAAAAATAAAACCCAAACTCGAACAAAAAAAATACATTATTATTATTATTATTAATAATAATAATAATAAAATTATTATTATTTTTGTGTTGGGGTTAGTGTGTTTTAGTTAAATATTATTATTTTACTTTTTAAGGAGTAAGGGTTAAAGTTAAGGGTTCCTTATTTATCGTTACTTGGTATTTATTTTTTATTTAGGATTTTATT
Organism: Lithobates septentrionalis; assembly: GCA_037952835.1. NCBI lineage: Eukaryota > Metazoa > Chordata > Amphibia > Anura > Ranidae > Lithobates > Lithobates septentrionalis. The sequence continues at coordinate 116,943 of JBBDGP010000600.1, forward strand.
TATTTGTGTATTTATTTTACATTTATTTATTCATTTATTATTATTCGTATAATAATGGAATAAAAAATAAAGAAAATAATAATAAATAACCCTAACCTCAACTCCTAATCCTAACCCTAACCTAAACTGAACTCAAACCCCTTACCCTAATGAAAAAAACATTAAAATAAATGAATAATAATGAAAGAAAAATAAAAGCGAATGGAAAAGCTAAAATACCGAGCAACAAATGATGCAACAGATAATAGTTTTCTCTATTGGCTAATAAAAAAACGCCAAAGCCCAAAAACATAAAAATGCCAGAAAAGCGCTCAATGACACTACGCTCAGGTGTGAATGCAGCCTTAGAGATGTAGGGGTGGAGATGCGGGGGGGGGGGGGGGGGGGTCAGCAGGAAAGCAATACCACTGATCATCCCGGAGAGGAGCTGTGCAGCGCATGTCTTGGCCATTGGAGGACAAGGCAGGCTGTGCTCCTAGCACAGCCAGAATACTGACCACACTGGGAAGGATGTCCAGCAAGGTCAGTTTGCAATAGGAAAACAGAGGGACTGGTAGGATCACCAGGTATTTCACAAAAAGGAAGCAATACATAGAAAACAAATCCTTTTTAGCACAATACATGGTATAACAGGCACATATCAGGAATATGAAATTTTGGGATAACAAATACATAAAAAACTTTAATAATGCCTTTATTTTAGGAGAGCCATTTACAGTTCTTGCCTATCCTGGAGTCACTGTTCTTGAATTAGCAATGGCTCATGAGTGTTCTATCAGAACCTAATCAAAACAGGTGTATTGGTTCACGACACAGACCCTTTAAATCAATACTGTATACAATATGGTTGATGGTTACACAAGTACGTACATACCATAGATATTATTTTAACATCCTCGTCTTTATCTTTGAATTAGATCCAGCTCACGTACTACAGTCACCACAACTCGCTCCACAGATCCTGTATACACAGATTATCTAGAAGACCGCAATACCAGATCAACACGGTAAGAGAACAGCATTCATCTGTATATAAAGTCTACATGAAGGAATCCCATTCTTAAAATACTTATACTATTAATTAAATAATGTATTTGTAATCCAGTTAGTACCTATGCATAATTAAGCAATTAGCTTATGAATTGGATTGTACTTTTTAAACCATTTACTCTTCCATATTTGTATTCCTCCTATGGTATTATAGCTTTGTCATTACTTATAATACTGAGGCACCTAGATTGTTTGTTTGTGGGGGGGGGGGCAGGGCTTTCTTTACACAGTATTACCATGGGTGTAAATTCTATTGTGCATTAGGTCTCTTCTTTTAAAATACTAAAATAATTTTTCCCATAAAAAATATTTTTTTACAAATAAGATAAAGGCTTTTTTTTTTTTTACTTTTTTTTCTAGTGCAATGCTACAAAAAACAAACTAAATAAAAATTTAAACAATTAGCATATGATCAGTAGTTTAAAAAGAGTAGGCAAAAAATAAGTGAGGGTTATAACCTTTTCTTAGAAAAGGGGGGGATGGTGCTGCGCTAGTCCTAATGTAAACGTATCAAGGACTAGCGCAGCACCATCCCCCCCTTTTCTATTTTAGTTATCAGTTAGGGCCAGGTTGGACCCTTTTCGGTGCTAGCTGCTTGTCCCCCCCCCCCCCCCCATATTTTCCAATTTTGCATGGTAGCGCAGGAATACCATACTTACCATTGTCTACTTATCAACCTTTGCTTAACACACTGAAAAAAAATCCTTTGATGCTATCTGTAATTAGAAGTAAGGGCAGAAACCCAAGCGGAGAGGGTGCACATACATTTATAAAAACCCAACAGGGGCCTAAGTTCTAATTGGACAAAGCTTTGGCTGTTCCTGGTAGTGTCAAAGCTTGCCCGCTCCTTCCTGCCTTCTCCCCTCTTATTGCCCAGTGAGGTACCCCACCATGGTGATGGGCCCATAGGAAAGAATGGGGACAGGAGAGAGCTTTGCCTGAACAGAATGACTTGGCATTGGGACAGAGTGGGGGCATCAAAAGATTCTATATCGGAAGCTGGATTTACTGAACAAAGTCATTTGCCAAGTTAACCTTGACATGAAAAACCCGTGGTGGAAGAAAAGAAGATTGCATAATGTATGGCCTGCCTTAGTCAGGGACAGTAGTGCCTGATGCTGCAAAATAATCACTGTATATACAGTACTGCTTACCGCAGTTTTGCCAAATTCTCTATAGAGTAAAGCAGGCCATACAATATGCAATTTTCTTTCCTTCTACCATGGGTGGAAGGAAAAAAAAGTGGTTGATTCCACCATCAACATAGTCAATGTTGATGGGGGAATCCCTACCGCAGCACTATTGCCTTCTGCCAGCGGGGAACCTTCCCTGCTGGCAGAACGCAATGCAAAGTGTTGCTGCTTCAAATTGCTTGAGAAAAACCCAGGAGGCTGGTTGTACACAAGTGGATCGATGGATTGACTTGTGAACAGCCAGGGTGCCAATAGATGGATTGAAAATCGGCAGGTCCCTGCTGAAGCGACCAAATTTCGATCCATGTATGGCTGGCTTAAAGTGGACCTTCAGTACGTTTTTCAACTTTCCATCTATTAAATCTTCTGCCCTTGTTTTAACTTTGGATAGTAAAACATTTTTTTTTCTGCTAGTAAATACCTTATACAGCTCACTTCCTGTTTCTTGTCAGGTCATTAGCCCAGGCTTATGACATCATGCACAGCTCTCTCTCTCACTCTTGTGAGAGTTTGCCAGGAAGGGGGGGGGGGGTGAGTCCTGGGAGGGCCAATGAGAGCTGCAGAGCTGGAGATGAGCCTCCGTGTGTCTATGTAAATCCAGGAAGTAGAACAGGCAGCAGTTTCAGCTGCCCACAGTTGGTGGAGCTGCAGCTAGACTCGGTGGAGGGAGATTTCTGCAGCATATTTGGCAAGTGCAGAATCACAGCATGCATAAAATAATATGCAACGTGGTTGGAGGGAAGCTTCAGAATGGCAAAGATGTTTTTATTACAAATTATGTGAGCAGACTGCAGTTCCTCTTTAAAGCAAAACAAGTCCTGAATGCATTGAGATTGTATGATCTCCTTGTGTTTTGCATGTTTTTTTTTTTCCCCAACGATAACTATCCCATGAACCTTAGCGCTGTCAGACAAGAATGCCAGTCACTTATCTGCCTCTTTCTAAATATTACATTTTTGATTTTGATTTTGTTGTTGATGCATGAATTCTTTTCAAAATGGAGTAATATTTCTTCTGTAACTTTTTTTTTTTTTTGAACATTAAAGTGGCATGTATGATTTATATTTGCATGGCTAGCAGCATGGATATGTTTTCACATTAATTATAATTGTGTTTGCTAAAAATACTAATTGCTTGTGATGGTAATCTTTGTAAATCGGTCTGCTAGTTTTTAAAATCAAATTAAAAAAAAAAAACATTTTAAATAGAGTGAAGAATGGTTAGAACAACAATCAACTTTTATTGCGGTCTGTGTCCCTACTGGTGGGGTTATCCTCTCAATTTGTCTTGCTGCCCACTGAATTGAGGGGGAAATCTTTCCATGGGGACAATTGCCTAAGATGACATTTCTCTTATTTTGCAGCAATTTCCTCTTGCCTCCTGTTTACAGGACAGGAAGAAAAGTAACATGTTCCCAATTGGATACACACACACACAAAAAAAAGCAGGCAGGGTTTTTTCCTCACTCCATACTTTATCCAAAATAGAAAAAAGTTGGCTTTAGATATATTTAAAAAAAATATTTGTCTCTAAGGCTGGCCATACATTGTCGAATTTCGAAAGAATTTTCTTTTGAAAATCAGAAATTTTGTGCGTTTTGTGATCCGATGAGCCACCATTGATTTCGAAATTCGGCCAACCAAGCCTTCAATTTCACCTCAATTGCTACAGAAAAGAATTTTCGTGGCTGGGAATCTTTTTTTTCTTTCCGGGAATTTTTCTTTCCTTGCACATTCGCATTTCTTTTTCGATTTACATTTCACGCACGATTCTCCCATCATTGATTAGAAAATCGTCTGTTTTTAAAAAAAATTCCAACATGTCAGATTATTCAAATTCGATGGCTGCATGAAAATCGGCTGTTGCTGCAGCCCACTAATGGTGTGAAACACGAACGAAAATTCTTAGATAAGATTTTCCAAAGAAAATTGTTTCGAAATTCGACCAATTCAGCCTTAGTGTGTTATTAGGATATGCTAATGTATTGCTTATACCCTTGTAATTCTGTTTTACCTGGAAATTCTTATTTTCAGAACTGTCCATAACTCAAGGGAAAATGGTACAACATCTACCACAGTGGAAACACGATATGACAATTCTTCCTATGGAGACACAAGTTCGTACGATCCTCAGTCTTCCAGGTAAGGTATTTTCTAAAGACCTACAGCACTGCAATATAAAAACCTTCTGTTATTAGGTGATTATCACAAGCACAATTCTGCACTTGTAGCACCTCCATGGTGACAAAATAGCTTTAAGCTGACCAGGAATGGTGCCCCATCTTTGGTATCAGTGGGAGGAATGGTGCCTCATCATTGGTGTCTGTGGAAGGAATGGTGCCTCATCATTGGTGTTTGTGGAAGGAATGATGCCCCATAATTGGCATTAGTGGGATTAATAGTGCACAGTCATTGGTGTCAGTGGGAGATTCAGTGCCCCATTATTGGTGTCCATGGGAAGGAATATGCGCCATCATTGGTGTCAGTGGAAGGAAAGAGCCCCATCTAATTTCTGTGGGAGGAATAGTGCCTTGTATCCGTGTAAGGAGCAGTGCCCCGAGGGCCGCATACAGGCAAGTAAAGGGCCGCTTTTGGCCCACGGGCCACAGTTTGGAGACCACTGCTTTAAAGGATAAGTTCACTTTTTGGAAAAAAATTCTAATTGCACATTTTTTTGCAGGTAAATGTGCATTTATTTTTTAAATTTTTTTTTGGAGCCTGTAAAGCATTTTATCAGTGATCAGTAGGTCGCTGGTGCCATGCAGGTCTCCAGCAGGTCTGCCGGTGTATCTGCTTGCCCGTACATCAAAGGCTGCCGGACCTTGTAGTTCTCCATTCACAGGACACTGTGAATGAGTGATGCAGCTGGGCGGGCAGAAGCTAGATCGTGGAGCTGCAGGGGCCTGTTCGTTCATAACATGTTTCACTCTAAATATGGGTGTAACATATTCCAAAAGGTGAACTTATCCTTTAAACCCCCCCCCCCCCCCCCCTCACACTTGAGTGTCTCTCTATTTGTTTTCCTAACTACACCTGATGCTCAACATGCAGTATTCCATTATTTCTAATTGTCTAATAATTCTCAAAATCTAATTTACAGATGTATGCTCAGCTGTCCTATGCTATGCCCTAGATATGAGCTGTTTTTGAGCATATTTAGGCATTTTGGTCCCATAGACCAATAAGAGTGTCTGTAAATGCGCAAGTGCACTTGGAAGTAAAGTCACTGTAGATCCGAGGGAGACGTGCAAGGAAAATAAAAAACAGCATTTTAGCTTGCACATGATTGGATGATAAAATCAGCAGAGCTTCCCCTCCCTTCAGATCTACCCCTTAGATTTAGAGCGACTGTGCTTCCAAGTGCACTTTCAGTGCAAAGTGGATTCGCCTTTCGTAAATAACCCCCATAGTGCCCTAGCTATCAGTTCTTGAAGATGCTTCAGCAAGCTTCGCTCTTCTTGAGAGTGAATATCTGTGGTGTGGGTTGCAGGACAAGTAAGTGTTAATTGATTTCTTTGCAAGGACATTTTTCTTTTTATTTATTTTTAAATGCCTGAAAACCCCTTCCAAATCACCAAGTATACATTCCGCTCAGGTGTGAAAACCATCAAAGACGCAGGTCTGGATCACCCTGTCTGCCACCTAGTGGATACTTTGGAAATGGCAATGAGTTGTCATGATTTTTTTCATCCTTGTAATTTTGGTTTATAAAGCTGCTCTGTGCAATTTTGTCTGCGTGACATGTCAACAAAAGTGACAATTTGATTTATGTACAATTATTTATATACAATACAACGGAATAAAGGATCTACATTCCAAATGTTTTTTCAGCAGTCTGCTGTCTTGATGGTATTTTGGTATACTTCTGATTTCATGAACTGTAGAAGAAATGATAGAATTCAGCAGTCAAACTGAGTGAAGTGCAGAAGAATAAAAATAAATTTGTTATATGAATAGACTTCTTTATTATTTGAAGTATTCACAGCTCAATTGATTATTGTAAAAGTGTTTGTGACAACTGCTCCTAAATCTAAAGTTTTATTTCATTCTGATAGCAAAGGAATCCTTTTTCTGAAGGAGTACGTCAACACAAGTGAGAATATGAAATCTCCAACCACTGCTGGGTGAGAGGTGTTTTAATTCATCATATATATGTAATGGTCAGGCTAACAGCTGTATAATCCTAATTACATGATCTGAATCCAGGCCTCCCAGTTCTAAGCCCTGGGTACAAATCTAGGTAGTCTTATTTGCCCTAAACTGATTCTAGAGCTTTCACAGTGCAGATGTAAGTTAGTACGAACTAAGTCCACGGCCTAGATACAACTTGTATTACATAACTGCCAATATTTTCAAATTATTTTAAATTCCAAAAGTTTCCAGAGATATTATACATGAAGCTGGTGTTCTAGCATGTCTGTATTGGGGGGGCGCAACTTGATTTATGTACATGTAATACATATTTATACATATGTTAAGTATGAGTATTAATACATTGTTATTGCTTTTCTTCTATACAGATTAATGTAAATAGGAAAACTTACAGTGATTGCAAATAATCGCCCTATAAAACCACCCATTGAGTTTAAAATAGAAATGAATGTTAAAAGATTTGTGTATAGATATAAAAACATTATCAATGTCTTTTTTTCCCTTTTTTTTTTTATAAGTGATCACATTACCTCTGTTCTCAGCTGCATAAGAGCTGGGGGAGGATAAGCAGCAGCACACTGAGCTTCCCAATGAAATGCTGTGTGTGTGTGTGTGGGGGGGGGGGGGGGGGGCGGCGGCAAGTCTGATCATTGGAGGAGAGCAGGCTGAGTTCCCAGCATAGCTAGAGAACTGACGACTGACCAGGAGAGCAGAGGGACTGGCAGGAACCAGGGGTTTCATACAAAGGAAGCAATACAAGGAGAACAGGATACTTTTTCATTCAAGTACATGGTACAGCAGGCACATATCAGGAATATAAAATGTTGGGTTTACATACTTTTTAAAGTAAAAGTCACGGCATCAGAAAAAATATACAGATATCAATAAGAAATTTTTGGATGGCCGCACTCCAATAAAATCACCTTTATTTGAATCCAAAAAGCATATAAAATAACCGTCCATACAGCAAACGAGGGGAAAAAGATACAGCAAGCAATACAGCTGTATGGACTGTCATTTTATATGCTTTTTGGATTTAAATAAAAGGGATTTTATTGGAGTGAGGCCATCCAGACATTTCTTCTTCACATCTGACTTTCTGCTAGGTGAAGGGCCAGCAGCCTTTGCTTGTACAGTGGAGGTGCAACATAAGGGTGACTACATTGAGCGGTGTACTATTTTGTTTGGTTAGACAAAATATACAATTTGGAAGAGAAACACACCAGTACATGCATTTAAACCCTCAGCTTATAAAAATGAAACCAAGTTCTATGAAGTTGTCTTTTAAAACCGAGTCATTTGATTCTGCGGAACCTTAGGGTTTCTTTAGAGAATGTTTTTAATAGTCAGCAAGGCAAAGCTTTTTTTGATTTGGATAGAGTAAGTGAGGGTTGTGTTTTTGCCATCTGTGTGCCAATGAGCAGATTTCCCTTTATATCCTATCCTATAGCCAAAACAGAAAGTGAGAAGAAATATCTTCAAAGTGCAGGAATCCCTGGTTGTCCCCAGAACTAGTGTCCCCATTGGAAGATTTCCCCTCCACTCCTATTCTGTTCTGGTGACATCCCAAAATCTGAAAATTCCTTTCACTTTTTTTATTTTTATTAAACAGTAGTCAGTCCTGGCATATTCCCAGCATCTCTAAGATGCAAAGAACAGAACCAGCAGGTGCCTAGATAAACTAAAGCCTGGTACATACGGGCCGAATGTCAGGCAGCATTGGCTGATTCAATGAAAACTGGCCGACGTTTGGCCCATGTATATGTATATTGGCGGCACAGTGGTGTAGTGGGTAGCACTTTCACCTAGCAGTAAAAAGAGTGGCTGGTTCGAATCCCAACCACGACACTACCTGCCTGGAGTTTGCATGCTCTCCCTGTGCCTGCGTGGGTTTCCTCCGGGTACTCCGGTTTCCTCGCACACTCCAAAGACATGCTGGTAGGTTAATTGGCTTTTGTCCAAAAATTGGCCCTATATGAAGGTGAGTTGGGGACCTTGGATTGTGGGCTCCTTGAGGGTAGGGACCGATGTGAGTGTGTACTCACTCAGGTTGAACTGGATGGACTGGTGTCTTTATTCAACCTTACTAACTATGTAACTATATGGCAGCATCCATTCGGCCGTCTTCTGATGGACGTGCTTGTTGGAAAACCAGCAGCCGACCAGCTCCCGATCAGCTTCCCCAGCCAATGGCTGAGAGCGCTGACCGGAGTGTTGTGGCACATGGGGCGTCCCCCTGTCAGGATACAAAAGCACAGCAGGGTAAATTGCTGTACCTACATCGGATTGTTAGTATAGCGGCTCCGATCTGAGTTGTGAGGTTTTTTCCGTTGTATCCGCCGGGTTGAACCAAAAAAACTTTGTGTACCAGGCTTTACACATAATGGCGAATGATGTGGCACCACCTTGCTTCATAAATTCCACTTGAATGCAATGGAGAGCATAGAGTAAGGATACACTTTTATATTTCCTGAAGCAAACTGTTCTGTTTGTAAGCATACCTTGCCAGTGTAATGTTTCTGATGTGTGTTTTTTTTATTCTTTTACAGAAGTCTCCCAGACTTCTCAGGTGATTCTGAGATATCCTACAGCTCCAGTTCCAGTTATCTGTACAGCAGTGCACCAAGGAGGTAAGCTGAGGGGACATATGGGAAATCAGTTGACCGTTAATGTTGAAGTGAAGTGACACATAGTTCCGGTTTAATAGAGCCAGTCCAAACTGAATTTCAGTATTGTAAATGTGGAGGCTTGAGTACAAATGCTTTGTATTTCCCCCCTATTTATGTTTACTTGCTCTGCATGAGCCTTGAGCTTCAGCATTTAAGGGGTCACCTGAAGTCTGTTGTTTTGTCAACTGACATTCTCTTACACATCGCACACATAAGCTGGCCCTATGCTAGCGGAATTTTGTTTGAAAATGTTGGTTTTCTTAACGCTCGTTCATTCTTTAGTGGGGTCAAATTGATGTTCGTTTTTGACCGTAGCGATAAAGACATTTGAAAAGGCAGGATGGAAACATTTTCTTGAACTGGAGAATTTCTAACAGTGTATGTGGTTTCCTTTTGAAAGATTAAATTCATTCCAAATTTAATCTTAAAAGCATATGAAATGGTTCGTCAAATTTCTGTAGAGATTGTAGAACGTACCAATGGGATTTTTCTCGCACATAAATATACCTGTAATTAGGCAACTTTAGGAGCTGGGTACCAACTCTAAACATTAGTTCTTTGTACATAAGTCAAGTTGCATTAATTTTTTTTTCTTTAAAAAGTAAATTAACATGCCCATTTGCCTTTTTAGATCTGACGAAGGTCCCTGCACTTATTGTGGTCGTGAAATCAAAGACTGTGCCAAGATCATGCTAGAACACCTTAATATCTACTGCCATGAGTATTGTTTTAAGGTAATAATACTTGTTATTACTACTAAACTTACATATAAAATAACTGAACCTGAAGGACACAAACATATATTATTTCTATTCATTTTTTAAATGTATAGACCGATAGGTACATACCTACAAAAGGATAGATAGATTATTTACACAGGATGATAGATCAGGTATTGATTGATAGCTTGTGTAATAACTTTTCTTTTAGACAAGTTTCAGATCATATTTGCCAGCTGGTGGGAATCCAGCAGCTCCTGAGCCAGTGGTCTTTCATCCTGTGGCTCCCCATTGGTTTCTACTGCTCTAGGTCTATCTCTGTAGACTGAAGCACCATCAAACTGACCTCCTCACATTTGCACTGATATTAATTATTTAAAGATCCAGCTCTGCCAAGCACCATCTCCTCTGATGTGTATATATTGCAAAGCTTATGAAGTTTTTGCTGGCCATACATTTTTACCAATTCCTGCAGAATTAACTAAAATTTGAGCAGTCGGTAGCCCTGTTTCCACCACCTGTGGTCACTGTTCAGCCAAGATTTTTCCAAGAGGCTCTTTCGATATTCAGATCAAAGTTTGACGAGCCACTTGGAAAATTCTCAGCCAAACAGTGACTGCAGCGAAGCAGGTGTTCTGAACAAGAGAAATCCTAATGTGTATAGGTAACCTTAGACAGACATAGAATCAAGATACTAAGTCTCCTGATGTTATCTGTGTACAGAGGCTCTCCATTAGCTTTACTATGATTGGGGCTCATCAGCAGTCTCCCAATGTACAGAACAATGTGTGAAGGCTCCTCATGTACTATATATAACAGGTGATAAGTTTATGTGCACCACATCTACACTCTGTTCTGTCTATAGAATTTATGGAGCAATAATCCACTTTTTTGTATGACGGTACTTCTGATCTTATATCATTGTGTGTTTATCCCCACAGTGTGGAATTTGCAATAAGCCAATGGGAGATTTAATTGACAGCCTGTTTATTCATCGGGATGTGGTTCACTGTGAGAGCTGCTATGAGAAGCTCTTCTAGTTGGATGTAAGTATTTTTTTCAATTTTCACAATACATCCCTATTCATATCTATGGATGGGTGTCCCCATTTGGACAAATAGCAGATGTCCTTACCAATTGAGATTGTCCTGTATAAATCCCATCCAGGAGACTTTTGGTAAAGAGACTGTGTGGACAGGTAAGTATAACATGTCAGGGAACTGCTGGGAAAGGGATCTATTTAAAGGATAATTGTACTAAAAGTATTGTTATCCTTTAAAGTCACAAAGCTGAATATATTTACGAAAATACAAGATTTTCTACCCATTCCTACAGATGTTTTATTTTTTTATTTATTACAGGTAATTATATAGAGCCCTCAATTTACGCAGTGCTTTACATAGATCATATCATCTGTCCTGTCCTGTATACAGCTATATACACTCATCTTCCTTCCTATATTCCTCCATCATTACTGACTGCAGATATACATCATCTGCCCTGTATATATAGCTGTATACAGGACAGATGATGTATATCTGCAGTCAGTGATGATGGAGGAAGGTCTATATATCAGGTAGCTGTATATACCCACCTTCCTTCCTGTATATAGAGATCTTCCTCCATCATAACTGACTGCAGTTATACATCATCTGTCCTGTATAGAGCTATATACACCCACCTTCCTTCCTGTATATACTAATACCATCCACCCCCTAGATATACACATACTGTTCCCCCCATCCATACTGTACAGGCCACAATTGATGGTAACAATGAGGTTGCAAGTGATGGGCACATGCCTGTGCTTTATGTGATAATGACTAAGCCCCTCCCCTTCATGACATTGTCAAAAAGGGTGGAGCATAGGTGACCTAAAATGATGCCCCCCTGAAAAAAGTTCTGTGGACACCCATGGCTGTATACATGCCCTCCAGCAACTACTGCATGGCATTTCTTAGGGCAGGTTTCCTGATGGTGACAACCGTGGACCTCGTCTGCATAATCTATGCTGAAATAGCCACTTGTAGTCTTCATTAGAATCCCCCACCCCCCGGGTCGCAGGGAGGAGAAGACCGGCTCTCCCCCATGAATGCATCCCCTCCGTCTTCTCCTTCCGGCCAATCGGGTCTTCTCCTCCAGCCAATCAGGAAGAGGCTTCTGAGACCCCATTGGCCGGGAGGAGAAATAGGAAAACATTAGCAAATATATATTCGCTCATGTCACTCAAGTGGATGGGCTCACTTTTTTAAGCCAATTAGAGCCTCGGGCTCTAATCACGTGCTTCTAAAAAAACAAAACAAAAAAAAAAAACCCCTATTGAAATCCATGCGTCCGGTGCCCCGCATGTAAATTAGGGGGCTGGCGCATGGATATGGGGGCGGCACCCATGCGCCCTGCATTACGGGCCTCCACTGGTGCAATGAGGAGTAGAGGACAGAACATTGTCAAAGTGCTTCAACAAGGACTTCCATAGCAGAATTACCAGGAATTATTTTAACGAAAGTTGCAGATTTAGAAAATTAGAGAATCATTTTAGTAATTGAGTTTTAATATACTTTGATAAAATAAGATATACGTACTAAAATTATTAAGTTTCCCTTTTTGAAATGATGAGGTAGGTTTCTTCTCAATGGAAACACAATTCTTTAAAAAGAGATATTGCTCCCCCAATGTTTTAAAAAATGATTTAATACATCTTAGATAACTAAAGTCACGATTTTATACGTAAATGAATATCATAGAATAGCCTTACAATATCCACGTGCCATTTCAGTTTTTATAGATTTTTGGTGCTTGCGCTGGAAGAACGTCTATATAAATTGTCTTAACCAGCAGATAGCAGGAAATCAGGCATACAAATTGTTAACCAGCTGAAGATTCATGTGCAAGCAGTTGCAGTAGAGCATGACTAAATAGCCTGCATAATTCATGACAAGCTGCAGACCAAAATGGACAGTCTACTACCGCATTGATTTTATGACTGGCCTCGTATACAGTAGCTAGACGGCTAACACCTCTAGATTTTCAGGTACAAGAAAATCAAGTGGGTCAGAGTTCTATGTAGACCGTAGAGGCCTCAATACAAGGCACTGAACCTAATTTCTCAAAGTATAGAATCTATAGCAGAAACTGAATGTCTGGGTTGCCCAAGTGTTCTACCTGAAAAAGAATGTGTAATTCTGTTCAGTCAGTTTTGTAATCCAGGCACCCCTGCCTGGTCAGAAATGCCTTGCAGATTACAGTACAATTAAGCAATACAACTTGGTCAAGAAACAACTCCAGCCTATGACTTGGCAATGAACATGCAGGCACAGTAATATATCTTTGTGATCTCCCCTCCTGTAAGCATGTCCACACAGCTAGACTGTGCACAACAAAAGAGCAATAGTGTGGTTACTCTTACTTTCCCAGCCTGGGTGCTGCTTTGTATAGGTTTACAGAAGACCATTACCAAAACACATTCATGCGCTTATATCTGTTGTCTTGAAAATAAATGTAACGATTTTAATGATTGCATTACGGAATGAAATCAGTTTTTCTTTTTCATACATCATGGGAGACAGAGTCAGGCTAATATTACCTACTCAGTTGTTTTCCATCACCAGGTGAATGGACACTGGTAGACCAAAGGTCTTCGGACAGGAAGTGATCCCCTATATAACCCCTCCCACGCAGGAAGCACTTTTCTACCAGTGTCTGCAAGGTGGATGGCACGGTTTGTTTGAGCCCTCTGAGCTCCAGGTCTCTAGTCCCACAAACAGTTCTTAAATAAATCAAGGTATTGACCAATTGGATCCATTTGACACAGGCCTATATGCTTAGATAAATGGTACCCAAGCCTCGCAAAGAAGACTCAAGATCCTGCAAGGTTTTGCCTGTAATGCGGCCTCCGGGCGCTGGACCCTGCAAAGTGGAACCTTGGACACCACAGTGCTACGGCATTCCTGCAGGGTGCTGTGCAGGTCCAAGGGACTGGACCCTAAACATGAAAAGGGTACCCAGTCCTTGAAGGTCCTCAAGTGACAGGAACCCGTCGTGATGGGTGAAGTTTGGGCTCTTAGTTTTTAAGCTGCCCTGCACCTAGACGGGTAAGTGAAACCCCTTTACTTATTATTGTGGGGTGTCCCAGTGATTGTAACAATCAGTCACACTAGCAACAGCCTGTGTGCGGTGACCATACGGGGGAGTTTTGGGCTAACGGTGGGTGTTTGCAAAGTGTACCTTTTTTTGCTTGTGTCTGGCTGTTTCTTACCTGTATGATGGCGAATGACGATGCACCATTTTCCCCTGGTTCACCAGGGTGCACGTGCGTTTGCAAAAGTGCTGCTGGACTTAGCAGTTGTTTGTTTGGCAGCCGTGACGCACACGGCTTTGCCGCACAGTAGCCTTTATTATGGGCGCACAAGGATTTGCGTCATGCGCGAATACAGCCACGCCGTTTGTAGGGACCACGCACGTGCGTGCGCACATGCACGCACATAATGTTGTGGCGCACACCCAGCTTATTTAAGCTGTGTAGGCCAAGCATGCGGTGCTTCCAGAAGGCAGCTGTGGGACACAGAGCAGGCTCTGAACAGACACTTGCAGAGGTTCATTCTTTCCTTACCCGGGTCACGTGAGTCACCAGGTGTTGCTTGGCAGGCTAAAGGTGGTTAGCAGGATTGTTACATAGGGGCTTTGGAGCCCTATTAAAGGGTCTCCCTTCTGAGGTGTTTTAATACTACACCCAAGTACTCTCTTTCTGTGGCGGGTAAATGTCTTAAAAAAAAGAGGAGCGGGACTAACATTATAGGGAAGGGCACACCGATGTCACCAGTAGTTCCTAGTAAACCTAGTCGTATCCTTAGTGTTGTATCCCCTGAGAGACCAGAGGCCTATGGGCAATCTGAGCCGCTGTGTATTGTGCCTACAGTCAACGCTGCTACTTCACCCTTTATCACTAAAGATGAACTGTCCTCAGCCCTAGCCGGGTTAGAGCACAGGACTGCTGGCATGATTTCCCCCATCCCGCAGGGTAGCAGGAAGCGAGACAGATTCCGCTCCCCAGAGCCTCCTAGTCTGGAGCAGGAATGGGTTGAGGATGTGGGAGAGCTTAAAGCTCAGGACTCTGTGGAGGGCCCCGGCAGATGAGTCTGCTTCCGAGCAATCTGGACAAGAAGATATCCAGTTGATGTCTGCCTGTCAGTCGCAGAGGCTTTTGATCCTGACTGACCGAAATGGTTCATTCTGCCTTTACGTTGCCTCTTGCATTGGTGACTGAGCCCCCCTGGTCCTCTTTGGGATCCCTGAGGCCTCTTCAGGCTGCACAGGCTTTTCCTCTACACTCCCTGTTGGAACAGGCTGTGTATGCTGATTGAGAACATCCTGAGAGGATTTTTGTTCCTCCAAAGAGGTTTTCCTTTTTATATCCCATGGATGAAAATTTAATTAAAAAATAGAGCATGCCAGCAGTAGATGCAGCAGTCTCTTCCTTAATCGCTTCCTGACCGTCTCACGCAGATATACTGCAGCAGAAGGGCACGTATAGGCAGATTAACGTACCTTGACGTTGCGCTTGAAGAGGCAGCTTGCGGGCGGGCGCGCCAGCCAGGAGCTCTGTGAGTGTGATCGCGGGTCCCCCGGACTCTGTGTCCGTGGGGATACCTGCGATCGTCTCACGGAGAGGAAGAACGGGGAAATGCTTATGTAAACAAGCATTTCCCCGCTCTGCCTAGTGACAGGCCACTGATCACAGCTCGGGATCGGTGATCAGTGTCGTGTCACACATAGCCACACCCCCCTACAGTTAGAATCACTCCCTAGGACACACTTAACCCCTACACTGCCTCCTAGTGGTTAACCCCTTCACTGACAGTCACATTTACACAGTAATCAATGCATTTTTAATTGCACTGATCTCTGTATAAATGTGATTGGTCCCAAAATCGCTCCAAAAGTGTCCGATCTGTCCGCCATAATGTCGCGGTCACGATAAAAATCGCCGCCATTACTAGTAAAAAAAAAAAAAAAGATTAATAAAAATGCCATATCCCCTATTTTGTAGACGCTATAACTTTTGCGCAAACCAATCAATGAACGCTTATTGCGATTTTTTTTTTTTTTTTTATTTTTTTTTTTTTTACCAAAAATATGTAGAAGAATACGTATCGGCCTAAACTGAGGAAAAAAAATGTTCTTTTATATATTTTGTGGAGATTTTTTTCAAAATTGTCTCTATTTTTTTGTTTATAGCGCAAAAAATAAAAACCGCAGAGGTGATCAAATACCACCGAAAGAAAGCTCCATTTGTGGGGAAAAAAAAGGACGTCAATTTTGTTTGGGAGCCAAGTCGCACGACATCGCAATTGTCAGTTATAGCGACGCAGTGCCGAATCGCAAAAAGTGCTCTGGTCTTTGGCCAGCCAAGTGGTCTGGGGCTTAAGTGGTTAAACAAGAACGTAACTTGTCAAGAACGTAGATAACGCACAGGGTTTGAAAGACCCTGTTGACAAGAAATTGGAGTCATTATTAAAGGCTTCCTTTTCTTTGGCCAGTTCAGCTATATAGCCAGCTGTTGAAGCAGTTGGAATCTGCCAGTCCGTAAAGGATCATATCAAACGGCCTAATAGGCCTAACCAGAAGGATGATCTGCCTGAAAGTAAGATGGATATTTCTCGAGTGTTGTGTTTTGCTATAGATACCCTAAAGGATTCAATACAGCAGGTTTCTCATTTGGCTCTCTTGTCTGTACATATGTACAGACTCTTATGGCTTAAGAACTGGTCAGCCGAGCTTCCTTGTAAAAAGTTATTGGCAGGTTTCCCTTTTATATGGGGAACGTTTATTTGGTGATCATTTGGACAAATATATCCAAAAGATCTCCGGAGGGAAGAGGTTTCTACTTCCTGTCAAGAAAAGCACCAGACGTCCCTCGTTTAAAACCTTAGGGACTGCTTCCTCCAATGTCTCAGCGTTAAGGTGGTTCTGCCGCCAACAGGGCGCTAGGGCTAGGGGCAAGCCGCAGGGCCAAGGCCAGAAGAGGCCCTGGGTCCAAGATTCTTCTAAACCCAGCACCAAGCCCTCATTTTGAGGGGATGCCCCCACTCAATCGAGTGGGGGGGAAGGCTGCTTCACTTTGCGGACATCTGGAGAACAATAATTCAGGACGAGTGGGTCACCTCAATGATATCTCGCGGTCACAAGCTAGAGTTGCGGGGGGTTCCCCCTCAGAAGTTTTTTAAGATCCAGCGTTCCCTCGGATCCTCCAAAAAGAAACTTATTGCTTCAGGCACTACATCATCTAGTAAATCAAGATTGTAGAGGTTCCGGTATCCGAAAGGGGCACAGGGTTTTACTCAAACCTGTTTACGGTTCAGAAACCAAACGAGGACACAAGGCCCATTTTGGACCGAATATCCCTTAACAAGTATCTATTGATACAGTCTTTTCGGATGGAGTCTGTCCGCTCAGTAGTAGCCTCACTCCAGAGGGGAGACTTTCCAGCCTCGATCGATATAAAAGACGTGTATTTACACGTACCTATCTTTCAGCTTCATCAGAGATTCCTACTTTTTGCAGTAGAGGAATGTCATTTTCAGTTTATGGCTCTACCCTTCGGGCCAGCTCCCCAGGTGTTAACAAAGGTCCTAGCACCAGTGCTGGATCTTTTAAGGACCCAAGGGATCCTGGTGCTCAGGTATGTGGACGATCTCCTACTCAGAGATCACTCATTACAGGCTCTAGAACAGAACATAACATGCACAGTGCGGTATTTAAAAAAGCTTAGGCTGGATTATAAATACCGAAAAGTCAGCCTTGAAACTAGCTCAAAGTCTAAAGTATTTAGGTCTGAACCTAGATACGGTTCAAGCAAGAATATTCTTGCCATCTGTAATGATCTGTGCTCTGAAGGTTCAGGTGCATCAAATAACCCTCCATTCGGCTCTGTATGAGTCTTCTAGGGAGGATGGTATCCTCCTTCGAGGCAGTGCCCTATGCCCAGTTCCATTCCAGGCCTTTACAACAAGACATCTTGTTGGCCTGAACCAGAAGAGGAAAAGCCCTGGATTATCCAATGTGCTTATCTCCTCGGGCACGCTTAAGCCTAAACTGGTGGTTGCAGGATCAGAACCTGCGAAAGGGAAAATCTTTTCTCCTGGTAACTTGGAGAGTACTGACTACAGATGCCAGTCTCTCAGGCTGGGGAGCGACCCTAGAAGGGCTCACAGCAAATGGTCAGGGACAGAACAGATCTTACCCATCAACATCCTGGAATTATGGGCAGCATGTCTGGCCCTACGGTCCTGGACGGTGGAGCTTCAGGACTGCCCTATCAGGGTTCAGTCCGACAATGCCACTGCAGTGGCATTTGATGGCATGGCTATTGAGGCCAGGGTGTTAAAGAATCGTGGCATCTCGGGATCTGTAGTGTCTACCCTAATGAATGCTAGAAAAGCTGTCACTAGAAAAATTTATCATGAGGTCTGGAAGACTTGTATCACTTGGTGTGAAGCCAGAAAATGGCACCCTAGGAAATATGTGACTGGGAGAATTCAAATTGGCTTTGAGTACAATCAGAGATCAAGTTTCGGCCCTATCAGTATTCTTTCAAAGGCCTTTAGTCTCCCATTCACTGATTCAAACCTTTATGCCGGGGGTAACTCGCTTGCTTCCTCCCCATTAGGTCACCTATGTGTCCTTGGGATTTGAACTTGGTGTTATCTGTGTTACAGAAACGACCATTTGAACCTATCAAGGAAATTCCATTAGACTTGCTGTCACGCAAGCTAGCCTTCCTGATGCCCATCACCTCAGCTAGAAGGATGTTGGAATTGGCCGCCCTTTCGTGCAGGGGACCATGCTTGATCCTTCACCACGACAGGGTCGTGTTACCACCTGTTCCATCCTTTTTGCCAAAAGTGGTGTCGGACTTTCATTTAAATTAGGACATTTTTTTGCCTTCTTTTTTCTCTCAGCATCGTTCGGCCGAAGAGAGGCAACTGCATTCTTTGGACGTTGTCTGGGCAGTCAAGGTTTATTTGTCTAGATCTACGGAGATCCGAGGATCAGACTCCTTTTTTGTTTTACCAAAAGGACCCAAGAAAGGGCAGGCAGCTTCCAAAGCTTCCATTGCCAATTGGGTCCCTCAATTGGTCATTCAGGCCTATGGTTTGAAAGGTAAAGCTCCTCCCTTTAGGGTGAGAGCTCATTCTACCAGGGGTGTAGGAACCTCCTGGGCTTTTCGCCATCAGGTATCCGTGGCTCAGATTTGTAAGGCTGCTACCTGGTCTTCAGTGCATATGTTCACAAAATTGTATCAAGTGGATGTTCAAGCAGCCGAGGATGTGGCTTTAAGTCGCAGTATACTGCAGGCTGCCGTATAAGTTCTGATGGCTATTGTTTGGCAGGGTGTCTCCCTTCCCTCAGGCTATTGCTCTGGGATGTTCCAGTAGGCAATGAACATTAGCCTGACTCTGTGTCCCACGATGTATGAAAAAGAAAATAGGATTTTCTCGTCATACTTACCTGTAAAATCCTTTTCTTTGAGTACATCATGGGACACAGAGATCCCTCACTTTTTTTTGAGGATTCAGTGCTTGCTACAAAACTGTGCTTCCTGTGTGGGAGGGGTTATATAGGGGATCACTTCCTGTCTGAAGACCTTTGGTCTACCAGTGTCCATTCACCTGGAGATAAAGTATAACCCAGAAGGTAATGCATATTAGCCTGACTCTGTGTCCCATGATGTACTCAAAGAAAAGGATTTTACAGGTAAGTATAATGGAAAAAATCCAATTTTATATCTGCATATAGGTCAGCTTTCAATCTGAGCATTGTAAATAACCCTCACTGATATTGTATCTTTTTTATCATTGCAGAATTATCATATATATATTCTTCTTTTTATGGTAGGTTACAGCTTAAGGAAAACCATGATGGGAACTCTGAATCGTCAATGAGCTACCAGATTCTTATTATTGGCTAAACATGATCAAGTTATTACAAATTAAAGTATTTTCTTACTCATGTTCATTTGCTTATAATATCTAAGATGCAATTTATTTACTCAGAGGGATTGCACCTTTTTACTGTGATTGACATCTGTACATATTGAAGTGGAGACATACAGTATGCAGTACATACATTAATGTCATAGGCCTCTTCTGACTGTTAAATATTTCTTTATTGAACAAATTCTTATCAAGAATTGATATGACTTAGTGCAATCTGCTTAGTGAAGTTATATCTATATCAGAGATATTGAGTAAGTATATAGGGTGACTTGTCTTTTGTCAATGTATTTACAGTATTTACTATTTTTTCAAATAATCATGTTCTATTACTCAAAATTTCCATTTAACAAGTCCTACCTATAAAAAGGTTTTTGTGAATCTAACTGCTTATGACTGGTGTTTTGGGAATATAGATAGTTAAATTTCGGTTGTTTGTATTAATCCTGTTTCCTGATCAAACATACAGTGTTATTTTATTAAGCAATTGCTATTTGTGTTAAATCACTCAATGTGCCTGCTCCACCGCTGGTTGTTCTGCTGCCAGAATATATGTAATGATTTACTAAAACTGGAGCACTCAGAATCTGGTGCAGCTGTGCATGGTAGCCAATCGGCTTCTAACTTCAGCTTGTTAAATTAGGTTCTGACAATAAAACGTGGACGCTGATTAGTTTCTGTGTAGAGCTTCACCATATTTTGCACTCTGCATTCTTAGTAAATCCTCGCCATGTTTTACTGATACTTTGGTAGAGCAACATCTGTTGGTAGTTTGCAAAAACCCAATGACAGATCTCCTTACTTTGGGACATGTAACTATATGAGGATGAGTACATGTAAGTGCTCCATGTGCCTAGTGGTTGTGTTTAAATCTCCTGCATCAGCTGTATTGCCAGTGCCACTTGGGAAGCCATTGACAGGAACAGCTGCCACAAAGTCAAAACTCATCAGAAGCTGTAGATTAGGTTTGTCTAAAATAGGAGCAAAAAACTCTTCCCTAAGTGCTTGTTTGTATACCATTTGGCTCAGTGCACCCTTCAAGCCTCATTCACATGGGCATGCAATTATATGCATTTATAGGACATTTCTAATTTCAAAAAAATGCATGTAATAATTTTGAACTGTATGATCCACACTGTGCGTTTAGCTGCATTCGCTTTATCTGCTTTTAGAGAAAAAAAAATTTGAAATCTATGTGTCCAGGGGCAACTTGGATAATCTGAACGCATCTAAATACTTGCAAGAGAAATTCATATTGTTTCTAAGATCAATTTCTCCTGCGTTTTAAATAAAGCAAAGCCTAATCAAATGAAAGGTAAAACCAGAAATCGGGGAGCACTGTGTACGCATTAGAAATAAGCATCAATTCTATATTTTTTAAAGCCTGTGTGCATCCGTAGACCTCTAGGCTTGTTGAACAAGAGGTAGGGCTCATTTACACTTTTATGAAGATCACCGTGTTTCTGCACTACAAAAACGCCAATCCCTTCAAGGGCACAATTCCCGCTTAAACGCAGCCTTCGGGTGAGCTGCCACGCGGTATGGAGAAATGCACACATGTTGCAGATTTCTGCATCACAGCTTATCCAAAGGCTAAATTTCTGTCTGTATTTCTATGGACTGCAGCTCAGCTGCTGTGTATAAAAATGAATGAAATGTTACATCACGATATGTGAATAGAGAAAAAAAAGTTCAAGGTACCGTTGGCCAGAACTGGTACCTCCTGCACAGTGAAACGGTGTTTTACCATGCAGAAGGTGTGAACCAGCCCTTAGTTTTGTTTAGTATTAGTTTGCATCTACGGCATGTCCTTTGGTTTTCAACTGCCCTCCAGGCACAAGGAGTCCTAAAAGTAAATATGCCTGCAGCATCAAGTACAGTCTAGACATTGCAAGCAGCTTTGCAAAGCAATGCAAAGTGAAGTTTTTCTATTAAACTATAGCTCCATATATATGTTTTTTTAATGCTCTGTTTGGGGAACACGCATTGGATTCCAGGAAAGAGATCCAAGCCTCCATTTAATGCCCATATGTGCATAACCTAAGCCTCCATTTAATGCCCATATGTGCAAGACCACAGGACAATGTATGATGTGTAGTTCCAGGGCTGTCTTAAAAGGTATACAGCCTGCATCAGGCTGTACTCAGTACAAATAAAACATCCTTCCTTTGTTGATATGGTACATTTAAACTCTACAAGCAGTGTCTCAGTATGTGGTCATTTTGCAGAGCCCAATACAAGGCACCTGAGTAGGAGCATTTCCTCCTCTTTGCATGGTCTACGCAGGGATATGCAATTAGTGGACCTCCAGCTGTTGCAGAACTACAAGTCCCATGAGGCATAGCAAGACTGTGACAGCCACAAGCATGACACAAAAAGGCAGAGCATGATGGAACTTGTAGTTTTGCAACAGCTGGAGGTCCACTAATTGCATATCCCTGGTCTACAGCAATACCACCAATTACATTTCAGTGCAGACAGGGCTTAGGCAGACACTAGGTTGCCTATACATACCCAAGCCACGCTTGACGTTTTAGATGTATAGAACAGTAATATCATGGGCTTTTTGAGAGAACATTTAGATAAAGAGGGGATTTTAAAAAATAATGCAAATTCACCATCTAAATCTCACATTTTTGGAAAATAACCCTCCAAGAAACTGGAAATCTTTGATTAGTTTTGGACAATACCATGTAGTAACACAGCAGGATTCCCATGCATTGGTATCTGCTTTTATTAAAGTATTGCATTTTAACCTTAAAAAACAGAAGCTTACTGATGGGTACTAGCAGACTCCAAAAGGTGGGGACTTCCTCATGTTTCTACAGAAAAAGGCAGCAATGATATAGGTGATTTCCATTTTCCTAGGAAATCTATTTTAATCGGAAGGGGCACCTTTGTTCCACTATTGCAGTCATAAATCCCTCTTCATCTGATAAAATACACGGAGGGGAATTTACTAAGCCTGGAATAGATGTGCATGGCAACCAATCAGCTTCTAGATTTCATTTTCAAAGCTAACCTGAACAAGCTGACGTTAGAAGCTGATTGGTTACTAGTAAGCACAGCTGTTCCAGATTCCGTCTGTTTAAATGATTTCCCCCACATAGAATTTAATTATTGGAGGAGCTGTGATGCCATATTTTACCAGCAGGGGGCACTATATCTGGAATCTGCTCAATTTTGAAAATCACCAAATGCACAAAGGATGGACACCTCTGGGTCAGAACAAAAAGGGTCCTGATGCAGGTGAAGAATTTCTGTTTATAACAAAAATCCTGTTTAATAATATGTATCCATGTGTAGGGCAGGATATGAAATATTGTATACTTGCTATGATGATTTTACACTCTTTTAAGAAATGGAAGCTGTAAAAGTTTAATACATGTATGCAGCATACACTTCTTGAATTATCTAAAGTTGCATTGTACTCAATAAAGGCTATCAATTTCTAGATAATCATTAATATGTGTGTTTTTAATGATCGCTGAAGAGTCTCAAAATCAACTGTTTATTGTGTCAGTCATCAAAACCATCACTAGAACCTTTTTTTTTTATAATGTATGCTGTAGGGGGCTATTTATCAGTGTGTTAATCTTGGATTCACACATTTTTCATTTTGAAAAATTGTGAAACTTGGACCAAAGTTGTGTGAATCTTGGGTGAAACATTAATAAATGGACCCTTGAGTAATAAAGGCTTTACTTGATTTAACTGTCAACATGCTGACCTCTTTTGCAAATTGTTTATGCTTTGCCCATGAATCCCTCATCAATCTTGGCCTAATGTGACACTAAACTCTGGTTTTAAAAAAATCAACTTGGGTATGTATTCCTAACTCAAAAAAAAGTCCCTTCTAAGGGTCTCGGCCTCCTCTGAATCTCCAAACTTCTTTTTTTTCTGCTTTGATCAAACGTCCTGTTAGAGGGTGTGTAAATTTGTTATCCATTGTCCCACTGTATGTAGAAGAGTAGCCACCCTCTCTTGCTTGCTTCCGAGATAGACTAGGGGCTATAGGATATGTAGTGTACATAGAGCAGTGCATATGACCACAACTAATGTGCACTGCTTGTTCCAAACAAAAAGAAGTAAGAGGGAAAGGGAAAGCTTTGGGGGCTCATGGAGGTTGTAACAAGGTGGCCAAAAACCACAATAAGAAACAGTTTCATGAAAAATAGATTACAGGACCATTAAAGAGGAACTGTAGCCTGCTCACATAATTTGTTCTAAAAACATCTTTGCCATTCTGAAGCTTCCCTCCAACCACTTTGCATATTATCTTATATATACCGTGATTCTGTACTTGCCAAATATGCTGCAGAAATCTCCCTCCACTGAGTCTGGCTGAAACCATTTTAAGTGTGGGCAGTTGAAGCTGCTGCCTGTTCACTTCCTGGATTTACACAGACACACAGAGGCACACCTCCAGCTCTGCAGCTCTCATTGGCCCTCCCAGGACTCACCCCCCCTCCCTTCCTGGCAAACTCTCACAAGAGTGAGAGAGGCCTGTGCATGATGTCATAAGCCTAGGCTAATGACCAGACAAGAAACAGGAAGTGGGCTGTATAAGGTATTTACTGGCAGAAAAAAAAAGTTTTACAATCCAAAGTTAAAACAACAAGGGCAAAGGATTTAAAAGATGGAAAGATGAAAAAACGACTGAAGGTCCGCTTTAAGCAGTGGATGTGTATGGATTATTTTTGAAGAAAAGTGTCACTTTAATGGTATGTGTGTAGGATGGCTTTCTATGTCAATTGGGGACGTTTCCCTTCACTTTCTTTACAGGTGATTGATGTCAGACAGAACTGGAAGTGAGTGGAAATCTATCCCAACATGAATATAGAAAAAAATGAAATTCTGATAGAGGTTCTAAACCAGCCTTTCTCAAAATTATAATAGAGTAACCCTTGAAATACAGCTTCTGTAAAAATATCTACTTAGGGCTTCCATGGAAATTCTGATATATACCGGTATTTATAGAAAACAATAAAAAAAATAATAAATCTGACTCTTAAACAGCCAACTGTATAACCAATACATTTTATAACATAGAAAGTATAAAGACACACTGAGGTCCATTTACTAAAACTGGAAGAGTGCAAAATCTGGTGCAGCTATGCATAGAAACCAATCAGCTTCCAGTTTGTTTTTTTTTTGTCAAGGCTTAATTGAACAAGCTGAAGTTAGAAGCTGATTGCCTACCATGCACAGCTACACCAGATTTTACACTCTCCATATTTAGTAAATCAACCCCACAGAGACAAGTTAAAAACAAAGGAATACCTACTAAAATCCAAGATACTCCCAAAATGATCTTCAAAACATATAAATTATCCATTTAAGACCAGCCTATGCGTTAACAGTAAGGCTGAGATATGAGAATAAATAAAAGAATACTTGACGTATTTGACAAACGCTCTATATATAGAAAACTGAACTGTTTCCCTGGTGGTCAGTGAAAAACGCCCACTTGCATTAATATTCAGTGAAGTGTTCCTTTGCATTTGTGGTCAGTGAAGAAGGGTCCCCATAGATTGGTGGTCAATAGAAGGCCAATCTTAAATTACTGGTCCTTAGGTGAAGAGTTCCTTTACATTGATGGTCAGTGAGAGAAGGGTCCTTTTACACTAGGGGTCAGTGGAAAGAATGCTCCTTACATTGGTGGTTAGTGGGAAGAATATTCTTTACATTGGTGTTCCTTGGGTGAAGAGCCCCATTACACTGATGGTCACTGAGAGAAGGATCCCCACTGATGGTCAGTGGGAAGAATGTTCTTTACATTGGTGGTCAGTGAGAAGAATGTTCCTTACATTGGGGCTCAGTGGAAAGAATGCTTCTTACATTGGCGATCAGTGGGAAGAATGCTCCTTACATTGGTCGCTAGTGGAAAAATGTTCTTTACATTGGTGTTCCTTGGGTGAAGAGCCCCTTTACACTGATGGTCACTGAGAGAAGGATCCTCACTGGTGGGCAGTGGGAAGAATGTTCTTTAAATTGGCTCTCCTTGGGTGAAGAGCCCCTTTACACCGGTGGTCAGTGAGAGAAGGATCCTCACTGCTGTGCAGTGGAAAGAATGTTCCTTACATTGGTGGTCAGTGGTAAGAATGTTTCTTACATTGATGATCAGTGAGAAGAATGTCCCACACACATATAGCTAAAAAGAACATGTCAAGTGTCAGTAGTAAATTGCCTGAGATGCAGAATTGGCTTATTGCTCAAGGAACCCTTGGGTTCAAGTCCTTTTTTTTTTTTTTTTTTTTAATCTTCCTGACTATCCTAAATTGGATTGATCTTTAATAATATTAAATGATTACATTTAAGGCAAAGTATTTCAAGTGAACCTGATGTCTAAGGTATAGTCCCATGGGCTGCCAACATAATCAAACATACAATAAATTGTTTTAAGAACCTACATTGTGAAGAAAAATGGCAAAGAATTGGATTCCCCATAAGTTTCCTATCTAGAGCTAGACCGGTAAAAATGAATATGTTTCTGGACCGCCTAGGCAGCATGGAACCAGGAAGTGCTGGGGAACCATTTTTGCATTGTATTATTCCTATAGTACTATTGCTGTAACTTTACACGAGAAACCCTTTCCTTGCCGTCACAATGGTTCACAATTTGCCAAAAAACACTGCAACAAAAGACCTCAGTATTGAATGTAGAAGTGGAGTTGAGTTTCATAATGCCAAGGATTGTCAACACACTACCTAGCCATAATACATGAATGACTATCTTCCTTTCCTCACCTTTCTGAATGGAAAAAGCATGAAGGCCTGGCCATGCCAAGCATTTTTGCTTACAGAAAGGCTAAGATACATACTGGAATGATAGTCTGATCATCACCTTTTATGTTTGACTGGCTGCCCAAAAACAAGATGACACTCACCTGATTTGACTGGGTTGGGTACCAATCTATTGCCTGACCTCTTGAATGGGGACATCAATTTCCGTCCTAATTTATTGCATTTCCACTTGAGTGTACACTTGAGATCCTCCAATCTCTTGTACTTTGGCATAAAAAAATTATGTTCAACCCTAATCCCAACGTGGTCCTGCCAACACACACCATTCGAAGCAAACGAGATTCCCAGAGACACTTAATTTCAGATACATATGCAATGCTATTCTCAGATCATAACCCCAAATCCAGTAAAGCGAACCACATATGGGAACAGGAGCTGGCCCTAGACCTTACAGAAGAGGATTGGGAAAATATATATAAAACATTCACAAAGGAACAATCAATGTATCAACACAAGAAAATTGATTAAAAATTATTTCAAGATGGTATAGGACACCCTTTAGACTTCACAACATTTAACCTACAGTTTCACCTAAGTGCTGGCACTACAATGAGACTGAAGGTCTCACACACATATGGTGGCTTTGTCCACTAAACCAACACTTCTCGAAGGGAGTACATCGCTCACCACCCAAGTCACGAGACACTCTTTAGATTACTCCCCAGCACAATTCCTACTGCATCACTCCTCAATTCCAAAAAAAAACATATTTTTGCTCCCTAGCCATGCATATGGTAAATGCAACCAAATTATGCATACCATTCCGATGGAGAGCTCCCAACGCCCCCCCCCCCCCCCTCCGACTATAAAGGAATGGCTCCGATGTATTAAAAAAAATAGCGGAAATGGAAGAGCTTATCCATCAAGCAAAAGAGACTTGTCCAAATTCAACAAACTTTGGTCCTGCTGGCACCATTTTACCACAACTGACGAGTACTCCAAGCTCTTGGCCTAACTAAATACGAACCATCTTTGGTACCCACTGGCGAAGGAGAATGAAACCCTTATTTCCCTTCCCATGTTGCCCCTTCTCTACCCCATTCCCTACCTCCATGGGCTAAATTACCTTACCCTCTGTAAGATCTAACTTCTGATCCCTCTTTCCCCCCTTATAACAATAAGATAATCAAGACATCTCACACACTCACAAATTTAAAACATTAAACAACTCTGGGTACATTAAGGAACCATGCCCGAGGGTGATGATTGGCTATGCCCCCACCCGGACACAGTTTGTCCCCAATAGGGGTCTCCGGATGGTCAGGAGGCATGTCCGATGTCACCAATGGGTCGTGGGTCTACCGACACACAATTTTAAGACAATTGTACCTTTACTGCTTTTGCAATAACTATGTTGACTATGTTAAGTTGTACTTGTATGTACCTATTGTGTAAGAACCGGAATCAGTCAAAATCCTGCTTGAATTTTTGAATGTCTGAATAATTGTAATTCTTTTGTTTCTGAAAATTTTTCAATAAAACATGTTAAATAAAAAAAAATAATTATGTTCAACCAACCAAATCAACCATGTTTATAGAACAGCTCCAGGAGGTGCTGAACGTTTATCTATGGACACATAGACATGAGATATCAGTCATCTAGTCTACTGTGTATGATTTCATTTCAGTGAGAGGCCTGTTATCCCACCTGCCAGCTGCTGTCTGGGAACAGCGGATAAGGCAGGATAAAAAAACGTGTGAAATCATTACTGTATTTCAATTATTTCTAGTCTACTCCTACTACTCAGAAGGATCTTGAAGTTTGTCAATTTACTTTGTGAAGATCCCCACACATTTATTTCCTTGAATTTTGTGACACGTATTCACTATGCCCTGTGGGTAGGCACTGCTGTTTCTGCCTTCTGAACTACAAAGGCACTTATAAAGAGTTTCAGTAGTCTGAGTCGATACAAGAATTACTGCTTGCAGGCAGTAAGGTACCATGGGATATGTAGTCCTTACAAAGTGAAAGTAAATAGCAGAGAGGAAGCTGCAAAGCATGCAGGGAATCCAGGAAGTTGTAAAAAGAGGTGGCCCGTCAACAGGCAGGACTCACAATATGAAAGGGGATTTTTCAAGTAAGCTTCTATTGGATTGTCAAATACCTATTGTTTGTATTATTACAATGCTGATGTAGCACCCTCTAGTGCTAAAATTGTAAATATGTTTTTTTTTTCTAGTGCATGTAAATTTGTGCAGGCTTGGCTGGCAGCCAAACCTGTCTGTGTTTTTCCTGGGTTGGGCAGAAATTCAGGGAGAGCTGGGTGACTCACAGGCAGCACCACTGAGACCTCCCCCCTATTTCTAGAAAGTACTAGAACCTTCTAGAAAGATGGGAGGGGAAGTAAGGTGGAGCTGCCTGGAGTATTCTGAGGGCCCTGACCAATCCCCAAGTTCGATTGGCAGGGGGCAGGCCCCCTTAAATATTCTGGATCTTCCCAGCTGGAGAGGAGAGTTTGGATGGAAGCTAGAGATGAAGTATTAGGCTGTTGTGGTATTTGAGGAAGCTCCCCAGTCGGGAGGGGGGTGACCTTGAGCCTGGGTTTGGGTGCGGACGGGACTTTCCCAAAACCACAGAGGTGTCCTGCCCAGAAGGCACTGGGAGGAAGGAGAGGACAGTGGGAGAACGCTGCCAGGCAAATCTCCAGGAGCAACAGGAACAGCCAAGGGGGCTGGTGAGTGACACACAGTCAGGAAGACTGGGAGGAAAGCCTGAGAGGACTGGGATGAAACAGTCTGGGATGGGTGCAGTCCAGTCAGGAGGCAGGGGTAGTGGAGAGGGGCAGCTGCAGCCAGGAGGGCTGGCAGTGCCTGAAGAGGTGGTACTGGGAGCAGTAGCCACATGTAGGACAGCTAGTGCCTATATTTTGCTACACCATAGGGGCCCGCGGTCCCTACCTGCAAAGGGCATTTGCTTTGGCCCTGACAGAGCCAGTGTCAGGTTCTCAGATCAGTGCTAGCTGGTACTGGGAGTGATAGTATGTAAGCAAGTGTATGTGCTGGAGGTTGAGAAGAGATTGTATATACCGGAGTGTATATAGTTAAGTCCCTACCAAGTTTCTTCAATCAAGTGGGCATCCCATAGCTACCCCATCCCCACCCAAGTTATTTTTCCCTAATAAAACAAAAAAAAAAAACAGTACAAGGACTGCTTCTTGTCTCGGTGTGACTGGAAATTTGTGTGCCTGGCTGTGCAGGGTGGGAGACTAACCACATTTCCCAGCGGCCCCTTACGGGGGTAGCGCTACATTTGCGGCTCATTCTGGGATGTCTGCGCACAGGTAACCTGCCAGCCGTTGCCCCTAGCAACTGGAGTTGGTTGAGCCAGGGAACTGTGCTTTGTTCCAGAGACCGTAGAGGGATTGAAACAGGAAGGACTTATGTGCTTTGCCTGCTTGTAACTGCAATACCCAAGTACCCTTGTGCATAGCAACCAGCGAGTGCTGCCTTCAAGTTCAAGTTATTGCTGCCCTGCTTACCCAGTTGCCAACCGTGGCTGGGATGGACACTTGTGCTTAACTTGCAATTCGGTGAACTTTACCATGTGCTGTCACCCGTGGCAACCACGGTGGGCGACATCTCCCATGGATTACAAATATGTCAATCGATCTGCTAAGGCTGGACATTTTGACTTTATGCTCCAAACTTCTGCTTCATACAGTAAAGTGTGCCCGGAGATGTCTACTGTTGCCTGGGTTGAGCAGGGTAAGCTTGCGGGTGGGACTGTTCTAAGTGTGTTCCTTTCAGTAATGCATGGGTTAAAAACTTTATTGTTGCTACCGGCAACCACCGTGAGAGTCAGCAGCCATCTGCTCACAGTTGCTCGGGTACAGTCGGTGCTGAGCGTCATGTCCAGACAAGTCCTGCTAGCATCAGTGTGCCTGCAAACTCCAGTACAGCCAGCAAGGGGTTACAGCAGTATGAGCAAGAAAAGGCCTGCTAATCAGCTTTGCTTTGGAAATGAGGGGGCGGAGCCACGCCCTAGAGGATATCCAAAGTTCCCTGCAAGCAGAGAGAGAGAGGAGCAAGATGGCGGGGTGTACTTGTGTGTTTCCAGCACTGACATGGTTGCCTGATCTACAGGAGTGTACACCGGTGTTCGGTTGGAGCATCGCAGTGGATTCGCCCTCAGAAAGATCCAGGGGACGATTTTGCTATGTCCAGAATTCTGGATACCGACCGCAGCGGTCAGTGCCTGGATCTGTTGCGGGCATTGTGGTGAGCCACTCACCCGGCTAGCATTTAGCCAGCAGGGGCCACAATACTATAGCGTGGACCTGCATCAGGACTATGTCTACTTCAGCCACGGAAATCTTGGAAGCCCGGAGAGGGCCTTGGATCATCTGCGAAAGGCGGGGTCGAGTCTGAGCCTGGCGACTCCCCTGTGAAGAACAGCAACATGGGGGAAGAGAGATCTGCCGTGGCTTGTGGCCTGGTCAGGGACCTGGTAATTATAAGTACTGTCCAGCAGGAACCAGAAAATGCCCCTGAAATGGCAGCTGCTTTTATGTATTCTTCTGACCCCACCTGGAAGGAGCCAGTGCAGGAGGGAGATGTGCCCTTAGGTGAGCCAAGAGGGGAAAGTGGAGACAGGACCATAGATTGGGGTTCTCCCAGACTGCAAGCAGAATTCGGGTCACTGGAGGAGACAGCAGATTGGTCGTCGCACAGTAGCTCAGAGCAGGAATGGGAGATAGGAGGCTCCCAGGTCCAGGAAGAGGTCCAGTCTGAGGTGGCACACATGACAGATCTTGCTATGGGAACTGAAGGAGCTGCAGGAACCTCCATCAGCACCAGAAAACTCTTTTATAACAGACCTTCCACCACCCAGACCAGAACAGCTGAGCTCAAGCAATGGGTGAAGAGGTCCCCCGACGCTTGTGTCCTGCCAGGAAAGGGGAAGCCAAGAGATCTTCATAAATTCATAAATACAAATAAAGACAAAAATAAGTGACAAAAAATAGAAACGATAATCTCTTGTGAGATTATCAGAATAAACTGTGCTTGTGCTTTCCTCCACCTGTGTATTAGGCTGCTCACCTCAGTTTGACCCGTTTCACCAACGGGTCAAACAAAGCAGTTCCCCTCTGGGGATATGACAAGGGACTGATGCGAGGCTGACACCCATAGTCCTCTATTCCAATACACCTCCTTAATTTGGTCGGCAAACTCTCCTTGTGTGCAACGATCGGCGTATGTATAAAACTGAAGAAGTCTACGCTCAGTGCTCTGACGATACGCGTATAGGGGGTGGGGCCCACATGCTGACGTCACACTGTGGCCACCCTATGTAACTTGTATCTATGTCTGTACAGCTTGCACGGCTCATAGTGCCTCATTTGTGAGTATGTCTACTAATTTTTTTTGTATGGGAATAAATTGATTTTAAAACAGGAGAGCACTAGATTTCGCCATTCTGTTTTATTCATATACCAATCGTCGCACACACGGAGAGTTTGCCAACCAGATTAAGGAGGTGTATGGAATAGAGGACTACCAGTGTCAGCTTCGCGTCAGTCCCTTGTGATATCAACAGAGGGGAACTGCTTTGTTTGACCCACTGGTGAAACGGGTCAAACTGTGAGGTGAGCAGCCTAATACACAGGTGGAGGAGAGCATGAGAACGGTTTATTTGAATAATCTCACAAGAGTGGTGGATTGTTTCTATTTTTGCCACTTATTTGATTCATCACTGTTTCATGGACTGGAATGTTAATTGAGTTCATGTTTTTATTTGTATTTTTTATGTACACTGTATTTTTTAGTAGCACAGCACTATTGATTTATGAATTTTGATTATTTGAGCAGGGTGAAAAGACTTTGAGTGATAGCAGCTACTTCCTTATTCTTATTGTATTTTCAATTGATTTACTGTCACATTTATTATTTGATTGCGCTGATTGACATTTTCATATTTACCTTAAGCCAAGAGAACTGCCCAGGTTTTCCATATTCCAGAGGGAAATTCAGTGCAGAGTTGCTCTGGAGTGGACTACACCTATGTCCCTCCCGACACCATGGACGTCATTGAGAACTCCCGGGGCAAGTGGGAGGATGACTTGATGTGGGAGTGCATTGCACATCCCCAAGCCTTTGCGGGTGCCAGATTGTGAGACCTGGGCCCGGTTTCAGGAGATTCAAAGGGAATGGAGGCTGGGGAGAGCAATCTACAAGGACAGAGTAGTGGTCGTGAGAGCAGGACAGCCTGCCAGGAGCCACTCTGTCCCCATCAGAGAAGCTGAGGACAGTAGGAGGAGACTGCCTGATCCGCATTTCTATGCATGAGGGACTGTTGGAGCGTGCAGCTCACCACTGGAAATCGTTACATGGACTGCTGGGAAGATTGCAGACTGTGTTGCTTCTTTGATCATTTTTATGACTAGGCCAGTCCTAAAAATGACTGACTGAACCGGCCGAGATTGAAACTGTGTATGGCCAGCCTTAGGGTGGAGACTGCTCCCTTGAACGAGCACCTGCTCTTGTGACAATGACTCCTGTTAAGGTCCACTGTCAATCAAGCAGGGCAGTGCTAAATGAGGGCGTGTTAGACGGAGACATGACAGGCTGTCTGCGGAACAGCAGGCACTCCATGTGTTGGCAAAGCATCCTGTAAGTCCTAGGGAGGAAATGAAGACCATGTTAGCACTATCCAATACTGAAAAAAAAACCAACAATTGCAGCATCACTGCGCCATCATTTGTAGCCACTGTGCCCATAAAATGCAACCACTGTACCCCATAAAATGCAGCCATTGTGCCCATCATGTGCAGTGCCTGTTCCCATCATACAGCCTCTGTGCCCATCATATTCAGCCTGTGCCCATCATACAGCATCTGTGCCCATCATATGCAGCCTGTGCCCATCATATGCAGCCTTTTCCCATCATATGCAGCCTCTGTGCCCATCATATGCAGCCTCTGTGACCCCCCCCCCTCGCCTGACCGTCACACACTTACCCCATCCTGGTGGAGGGTGACAGCGGCAAGCTGTGAGACATGCAGTGGGTCGGGCGATGGCTCCTGTGTCCTCCTCCATGGTTCTCTTCAGTTCCGTTAGACGTCCAATTGGAGTGCCTGTGCCTTCAGCCAATCAGGCGACGGGTATTAGATCCACGCCTCCTGATTGGCTGAGAGGCGGTTCAGTGTTAGAAAAGCAAATATTCATTTGCTTTGATAACACACTTGGGTGGACTGCGAGCGCAAAGTTCATCTTTTTTTGAAGCCTATTAGAGCCTATGGCTCTAATTAGGTGCTTCAAAAAAACACCCCCGCCGCTGTAATTCAGGGGCCCGGTGTCCAAAAAGGGGCCGGACACCTGAATAGGGGGTGCCTCCAGTGCCCATGGATAGATTCATGCTATGCATGAATCTATCCATTCTACACAGAGGGGGGGGGGGGGGGGCTGGAGAGAGGGGGCGGCACCCGTGCGACCTTAATGGAAGCACCGCCACTGCTTGTAGGTGTTTTTAATCTTATCCTATTAAAGTCATCATTTTAATACCACTCAGGTCGGCGCCTCCCCCCCCCCCTGTTTTTTCCCTAGCGTGTGTATGAGATGGGGACCTTAGATGAGTGTAAATTGTTGGCAATGTCCATAATAAGTGCATTGGGGTTCCATTCAGGGCCACATGGAGCTGACAAACATTACAGCAGCATATTGGTGGGAATAAGTCCATACACCTGTGCACTGTGTTGATGCACATTGGCCTGCATTTTAGTCCCCTTTCATACGGGTGGTCCGGATACATCCACTTCTCAGTTTTTTCATTCAGGTGGACCTGATGAGAAGCTCCATGTTAGTCTATGAGTGGCTGGATGTAAACAGGCTTGATTCCACCCAGATCCGAAAAAAAAGGTTTGTGTCCTTTCTCATATTTTCTGACCTAAGCGTGACAGATCTGTAGTAGTCTGATGGATGGGGTCATCCCACAGATCTAACATCTGTGGGATGTTAGATCTGTCAGAAACTGTCAGCAATGGAACCGTTCAAATAGCTGCGATTCATGTCGCAACGACTTTGCAAAAGGTTCCTGCATAACTTTATTATAATGACCCTGATCAAAAGTTTACATACCCTGGTGATTTTGGCCTGATAACATGCACACAAGTTGACACAAAGGGGTTTGAATGGCTATTAAAGGTAACCATCCTTACCTGTGATCTGTTTGCTTGTAATTACTGTGTGTGTGTGTGTGTGTGTGTGTGTGTATAAAAGGTCAATGAGTTTCTGGACTCCTGACAGACCCTTGTATCTTTCATCCAGTGCTGCAGTGAAGTTTCTGGATTCTGAGTCATGGGGAAAGCAAAAGAATTGTCAAAGGGTCTGCGGGAAAAGGTAGTTGAACAGTATAAAACAGGAAAGGGATATAAAAAGATATCCAAGCTTCAGCCAAACACTAACTATGAGTGAAAGAAATGTTTTTTGTGTTGTCATTCATATTCTCTGAAAAATGGCCAAGAAATCATAAATTCCGCCAGGGTATGTAAACTTATGAGCACAACTGTATGTCACATATTGAAATTGTGTTTTTACAGCAGCACTATTTGATTTATGTTTTTGTTTATACTTTTGTCACCTCTTATTGGTTTCTGCAAAAATGGATATAAATTGAGCTGAAGATTGATGTGCAAACTGACATAACCTAAATCTGTATTTATCAGTTTTTTCTTATGCTCCGTTCACACAGGGCGATTACATGCATTCCTGTGCAGAGATGTATTTTAGTCTAGGTTCACACTGGTGTAGTTGAACCATGATCCGATGGTTCAGAATGATTTTGTAGGGCTTTTCTCATGCTTCATGCATTTCTTTGTAGGAGACTAGATTTTATACACAAAACTCTGCCAATGCATGTGATTAACACACATTTTCGGTGAATTTCCATTGAAGGCTAGGGGTCGAAATCAAGTAGCACAGGTATCTTTTCCAAAAACATGCTACATTGATGTAAATGGGCAACACTGAAAATGTGTTTTCTATTGTCATGTGATTCTATGCGACTGAAATCACATCTGAAATGGCACGAATGTGATCCAGGCCTTACCAGTGTGGAGGTGGACAGGTGTTCGGTGTATCCCCACACTGCCAGTCCCATTGTTGTCTATTGGGACACAGCCAATGTGTCCCAATATGACACCTGTGTACAGTAGGTGCGTGTCCCTGAATACACACAGGGTGAGTTTGGGTTCCCGCACCAACACAAGTGTTTTATTGGGATACATTGGCTGTGTCCCAATAGACTACAATAGGATTGTGATGTGGGGATACTCAGAACACCTGTTGCTCCCTATGCCTGTAGGCAGGTTGCCTATGGTGTGTGTAGTGTCAGGGCTGGCATCAGCCCTTCCTTCTCTGAGCTAGCCGCTCAGCTGTCCGCTAATTGCTAGCTCCCATCTCTCTCCACAGTTACTCAGCTGTTGATGATATCCTGCTCATCAGTCCTGCCTACTTAAGCCGTCCAGTCCAGAGGATCTCTGCCTTCGCCTTTGTCAACATCACAGAGACGATCGCATGCGT
This sequence comes from Lithobates septentrionalis, assembly GCA_037952835.1. Lineage (NCBI taxonomy): Eukaryota > Metazoa > Chordata > Amphibia > Anura > Ranidae > Lithobates > Lithobates septentrionalis. The sequence continues at coordinate 153,040 of JBBDGP010000600.1, forward strand.
TCCTGTTTAAAGACTTGCTTTGCTGATATCCCTTCCGGCTCCAGATCCTGCTTGCTGTTTCACTACGTTGATCTCCGACTTCTGGCTTGGCTGACTATCCGTTCCGGTTACTGAACTTGTTTTGACTACGTAGGCATAGGCCATGAATTCAGAAGATGCAGTCAATCCACTTGTTGGTAATATTTTTACCAGATTGGATGAACTGGCTCATCGCATGGATCAGTTCGCCATGGCATTACAAACGCTCCCAAGTCGCACGGGATCTCCCACTGTGGCCGTCCCGGTACAACCTATGTTGCAGGCCGACCCTGCTGCTGCTCCAGTCTCTGTGCAGGCACCGCCTAGAGTATTACCACTATAGGAGGTATGTCTGGTTCTGCTCCGCTTCCCTAGCGATTTGGGGGCAATCCAATCCAATTCCCCATTGACAACGTCAGGTGACGAAACGCGTCTGGGAGGGTACGCACTGACCTCACCACGCTTTCGGAGTGAGAGAACGGGCTCCGTTTTGTGTGTATGCCGGCCGGCTTTTCGTACACGCAACTTTGCAAATTTAAATGTAAGTGACTACTTGTTTTTTAAATAAAATATCTGGAGGATTTTACACTATGGCAAGTCTTTCTTTCCTTCTTTCCTTTGCAAAATGGGGATACGTGAACATCATATGTGAGCCTGGAGATTTACCCCCTATCAGAACATCGGGAGCGCCAGCAAGCTAAAAGGCCTTGGCTGGGCTAAAGCCACTTGCCCTTTTATGCTTGCCATCTGGTAAGCAGGATCAACTACTACGGTGGATTGACACTATTGTTTATAAGTGCACGGTGGTGGTGTTTTTACTCTGGAAGGATTCAAATAAATTCCTTTTTTGTTGTTATCTGTATGGACTATTATTCAACTCTTAGCGCAGCTTATTTACAGGAATCCAGTCCAATGCAGAGGGTTTCTCAACCAGGTTGAGATATACTTTGAGATACTGCCCCAGGCGTTTCCCACGGACAGAAGCAAAGTAGGTTTCATGATATCTTTGCTTTCTGAAAGAGCCTTGGCCTGGGCAAACCCTTTATGGGAGAACCTGCTGTCTTGAGCTACCCTGAGTTTGTGGCTTCGTTTAAAAGGGTATTTGATGTTCCCGCACGCTCCGCTTCTGCTTCCAAGTGCCTCATGTCCATCGAACAGAGTACGAGAACTGTTGCCGACTATGCCATTGAATTCCGTACTCTGGTAGTAGAGGTTGCGCGGAACAATGAGGCCCCCGTGGCTGCTTTTTCTCATGGTCTCTCAGATACCATCAAGGATGAGATAGCAGCCCGAGATATACCCACTGAGCTGGAGAAGTTGATGACGTTTGAAATCCTCATTGTCTCCAGACTCAGAGAGACTTTCTTTTAAGGAGCGCTTGCGGAAGAATCCTGTACGCTTGTCTCCGAGCTTTGTAGTCCCACCCGTGCCTCCCTCACCTCCCATGCCTCCTGGTACCGAGCCAGAGTGAAGGTGAACCCATGCACTTGGGTTTCACGCGTCTCTCTGCAAGTGAGAGAACCTTTAGGAGGAGGGAGAGATTGTGCCTTTAGTGTGGCCAGGCAGGTCACTTTTTGAAGTCTTGTCTTACCCGTCCAGAGAACGCCCGAACCTTGAGATCCTGTCACGGACAGACCTTAGGTGGCGTTGTTTCATCCCCAGTTATCCAGAAGGATAAGCCCCTGGTTTTGGTTATCCTTTCTTGGGCTGAGTCGTCTGTTGAGATACAGGCTCTAATCGACTCTGGGGCTGCAGGCTCGTTCATTGATGCTGCCTTTGTATCGAAGCGCTCTATTCCACTGCAGCTGCGTGACACTCCACTTGCCATTGAGTCTCTTGACGGGAGACCTCTATAGCCTGCCCATGTGACTCATGAGACTGTTCCGTTGTCCATGGCCATAGGGGCTCTTCACCATGAGATAATCCAATTCCAAGTTATTTCCTCGCCTAAGTTTCCGCTGGTTATCCCTGGTTACAGAGGCACAACCCCTCTTTTGATTGGCTCTATGCTGAGGTTCTCTCCTGGTCACCACAATGCAATGAGACATGCTTCCAGAGGTTCTGTGCACCTCTTCACTCTCCTCCCTGCCGGAGGAGTACCGTGATTTTAGCGGTCTTTGACAAGGGTCAAGCCGGTAGTTTGCCTCCACACCGGCCATATGATTGCGCAATTGACCTTCAACCTGGTGCCATACCCACTGGTGGCTGGGTTTACCCTTTGTCGGTCTTGGAAGATAAGGCCATGGAGGAGTATGTTGCAGATGCACTTTCTCGAGGTTTCATCTGCAAATCCTCATCTCCTGCTGGTACTGGTTTCTTGTTTGTGAAGAAGAAGAGTGGTGAACTGAGACCTTGTATTGATTATAGGGGTCTCAATCGTTTCTCGATTAAGAATGCCGATCTGATTCCGTAGATTACAGAGTTATGTGACCGCCTTAAGGGAGCAACGGTTTTCACGAAGCTTGATTTGAGAGGGGCATACAATCCTGTGAGGATTAAGGAGGGTGACGAGTGGGAAAACAGCGTTTAATACCAGAACAGGCCATTATGAGTACCTCGTAATGCCTTTTGGCCTTTGTAACGCCCCAGCAGTTTTCCAGGAATTTTATTAACGATGTCCTCTGAGATTTGTGGCAGTTATGTGTGGTGGTTTATCTCGATGATATCCTCATATTTTCCAAGTCCCTGGAGAGCCACCACACAGATGTCTGTCGTGTGCTTCAGAAACGAAGAGAGAACAATCTCTATTGTAAACTGGAGAAGTGCGAGTTCCATCGTGAAATTCCTGGGCTATGTCATTTCCACTGCTGGTTTTCCGATGGGCCCAAAGAAACTTACGTCAGTCCTACAGTGGCCCCAACCCATGGGTTTACATACTCTGCAGCGTATGCCAACTATTATCAGAAGTTTATTCGTAACTTCTCATCTCTGGTCAAGCCCCTGACTGATATGACCAGAAAGGACGGCAACCCACAGAGTTGGTCTCCGGAGACCCGGTACTAAGAATGTAAGGGCTGACGCCTTGTCATGACAATTTTCCTCCACTTCCAAGTTGGAGTCGGTTTCAGTACCTGTGATTCCTCCTGATCGTATTCTGGCTACAGTTCACACCAGTCCCACTTCTCCTTTGGGTGACTAAATTCTTGCTGCTCAGGTCCATGCTCCTCCTGAGAAACCTTGTGACCACTGCTTTGTCCCAGAGAGTCTGCGTACTGCCGTGCTCCAGACTTACCACTCTCCCAAGGCTGCTGGCCACCCTGGGAAGAATCAACTTGTTTGGGCCATTTCCCAACAATTCTGGTGGCCTAGTCTATGTGCTGATGTAACTGCCTTCGTAGCTGCCTGTTCCGTGTGTGCTCAGAGTAAGACTCCATGACACCTTTCAGTGGACCTCCTACAACCCATACCCAATGGAGAGGGGCCCTGGACCTGTCTATGGATTTCATTGTGGAGTTACCCAACTGGCAACACAGTTATCCTTATGGTGACCGGTTCTCAAAGATGTGTCATTGTATTCCACTTAAGAAGTTGCCCACTTCTAAGGAGCTTGCTTCCATTTTTGCTCGGGAGATCTTTTGCTTACATGGGCTACCCAAGGTGATTGTCTCGGACAGGGGTAGTCAGTTTGTGTCCCGGTTCTGGCGAGCCTTTTGTGCACAGTTGGGAGTTCAACTTGCTTTCTCCTCTGCGTATCACCTGCAGTCTATTAGGGGCCGCAGAACGGGCCAATCAGTCCTTGGAGCAATTCCTACGTTGCTATATTTCTGACCATCATAACAACTGGTCAGACCTATTACTCTGCTTTCGCCTTGGTCAACATCACAGAGACTATCTCCTGCGTTCCTGTTTAAAGACTTGCTTTACTGACATCCCTTCTGGCTCCAGATCCTGCTTGTTGTTTCACTACGTTGATCCATTCCGGTTTCTGAACTTTGGCTATGTTTTGGCTATGTTTGTTCTTTTTACTTATTAAACAAGTTTGATTTAACTGTACTTCTGTCTCGGTCTGATTTTATGGTTTCGGACATGTAGTTAGCACCTGGCTTCCCAGGTCGGAGAGGAGGGTTAATGCTTTGCGGCCTTTTCCCTGATGTGTGTGTGCACAGGCTTTCGTTGGGGTCCAGCCTCCCTGCCGTATTGTGTAAAAGGAAAGAGGTCCAGATCCTAGGTGCTTCGAGGAACATTTGGGGAAATGCATGGGGAAGCTACACTAAAAACTTTCTGGGACCTATGGAACTCCGATTCGCTAGAAGACACCTGGTACATGATCTTCTCTGTTAGAGCACCACCAAACGTGTACTTTTCTCTAAGCGACTTCACCTGTGCAGGTAACCTGGGGAAGCCACAGTTAAGAAAAAAACGTTACTGCATGTTATACATGTTCTACCAAAAATTCTGTGAAGTTGTTTCAACTGCTCAAGACCTGGTCTGAAGTCACTCAAGGGGTGCATCTGGGGTTCTGGCATCTCTCTAAGAAACCAGGGTCAGAAATAGCACATCGGGGTCAGGGACAGTGCTAAACTATTTTGCGCCCTAAGCACGACCAGCTACTAGCACCCCCCCCAAGAAAAATAAAACTTCAAAATGAATTCAATAATTCCAGCAACAAAACTCCTGCATAACACTAAACTGATGCTAAACGTCAAAAGACTTCAGTATCCTATATTTTTTCATAGGCAACGCTTTGATCCCCTGTAGGTCTTCAGTTTAGCGTTATGCAGGGGTTCTGATGCTACAATTATTGCTCTCACTTCGGCGTGTGCGGTGATACATAACATGGTGTAGGACAATCGCAGGCGCCAAAGCGCATGCATTTTTGTATAACTTTTGCATATGTGTGTGTGTCGGGGCGGGGGGGGGGGGGGGGGGGGGCTCTACAAGGATTTTTTTTTATGTGTCTCTTTAAATGTTTAAAACTTTTTTTTTTTTTTTAGATTTTTACTTTACACTTTTATTGCTAACACATAAGGAACCAATAGTCCCCTATGTACTAGCATATTGGTGACAGGTACTCATTATTAGACATTCAGGCTATATTAGACCCCAGATGTCTCCTCTGTGCTCCGCTACAGCTGATAGAACACAGATGGTGCTCCATCAGCTGCTTCAGCACAGCTCCAGTTGAATGGCAGCGCTGGTCCAGAAAGTGATGTCATACATGTCACTTCCTGGTCTTTGCTCAGGAGGGAGGCCCAGCAGATGTATGTCTGTGGAGCTCCTGCTGTCCTTCCCAGGGCCTCCCCCCATGACCGCCCCGGGCCCGCAGGAGGGATTACGGCGCCCTAGACAGCAGTGCACCCTAGGCAGTCTGCCTAGTGGTAGCACCGGCCCTGATTGGGGTCTGTGAATATCACAGCAATGCAAGGTTAGCCTGCAAGTCTAAGAGCAAATGTACAAAAAAGCGGCAACCACCCCAATCTATAACTGGCCTTTGCAGCTAGGTGCACATGAAACACACTTACCGACCAGCCTGCAAAACAACCAAATTGACCCTGTCAAACAGTTTACATTAAAAACAGAAGGGTTTTGTTTGCATACATTTGCAAATATATGCGTAAGCTGCAGTGCTTAGGCCAAGGGAACTCATTATATACTGCAGTCCCATCTCTAAATTTCCAAAGTCTCCATAGTAGGAGCACATATAAGAATGGATAGATTAAAGTTATATTAAAGTCCTTTTTTTTGTTTAAAAATACCAAACATGTTATACTTACCTGCTCTGTGTAAATATTTTGCACAGAGCAGCCCAGATCCTACTCTTCTCGGGTTCCTCGCTGGTGTTCCAGGCCCCTCCCTCCTGCCCCCACAGCAAGCAGCTTGCTATGGGGGCACACAAGCCACGGCTCTGTGTGTCCATTCAGACATGGAGTCATGGCTTGGCCTGCCCCCTCTCTCTCCTCATTGGCTTACTGACTTTGACAGCAGCGGGAGCCAATGGCACCCACTGCTGTCTCAGCCAATGAGGAGGCAGAGTCCCTGGACCTCGTGACTCTCGTGCAACATTGCTGGATCGAGAGGGGGCTCAGGTATGTGGGGCTGCTGCACACAGGATGTTTTATCTCAATGCATAGAATAACCTTCTGCCTTTAGAACCAATTTAAGGGCAGGTATTCCTGGAGGGAGCCCACCCCTAGGTAACCACTTCAGCCCCGGAAGATTATCCTGCTTAATTACCGGGCCATTTTTTGTGAAACAGCACTGCGCCGCTTTAACTGACAATTGTGCATCACTGTGCCCAGACAAAATTGATGTCCTTTTTTTTCCCCACAGAGCTTTCTTTTGGTGGCATATGAACCTAAAAAAAAACCAAAAACCCTTCCTTTTCTTTTAAAGGGGTTGTAAAGGTAAGTGTTTTTTCACCTTAATACATCCTATGCATTAAGGTGAAAAAACACCTGGCAGTGACCCCCCCCCCCCCGTTTTACATACCTGAACCCTCGAACTTGTCCCACAGGGATGCACCTTCTCTCTCGGCTGTTGATTGGATAGATTGATAGCAGCGCAGCCATTGGCTCCCGCTGCCATCTCGGGAGCGTGCCCGCAAGGTAACCCCCCCCCCCCCCCCCCCGGGAGAGCGCTTTTCCCAGGGGGTTATCTGATGCGAGAGGAGCCGCTGAGGGACCCCAGAAGACCAGGATCGGGGGCCACTGTGTGCAAAATGAGCTGCATTGTGGAGGTAAGTATGACATGTTTGTTATTTTTAAAAAAAATAAAAAAAATACCTTTAGTGTCACTTTAAGTGAGAGCATGCATAAGGTCTGCGCTAAGTGCTCAGCGGGGCCCCATTCTGTTACTGAGAGTAAGGTAACAGAGGTACGTTGACTGATGGACTGGCTCCATATGCCCTTCCTAATACAACACATAAACCTGTGCAAGTGTGTAGGACAAGGGAGGACATCTTCCGGAGAAACTCCGTTTACACACAAGTGGCTTGCCTCTAAGTTGGAGGACTGCCTTAATGTTTGATTCTTCACCTGACCATGTCCCCCGCCTTGTCCCGGGAATTGGTGACCACGGCTTTGGGTGAGGGGTTACCTCTGTGCTAGCTGCCTGGCATAGCCCTAAGAACCCACCCCAGAGAGATAGTCCTCTCATGTGACCCAGAACTTGGTGCCCAACAAGTTAGTGGGAAGTATGGAGAAAAGGTTCATCAACACCCACCTACCGAACAACCATCCCGTGCCTCCTTACATGCCAATAAAACACGGCCTGGGACAGGTCATACATGTAATTGACGTGTGAATGAGGCCTTAGCAAAAAAGCGTGACTGAACTGATGACACCATTGTGAAGGAACAGAACACATGGAAGGGTCAGAGCCCAGTCACCAACCGAAGGGCAGACATCTCAAGTCTCCCGCGACTCGCATTTGACAGCAGGCTCACGGACACCCGCGAGTGCTGCACAATCTCCCGGCTGAGCCTGCCTGCACGGTCACCCACTGCAACAGGAGGCGTTTGAACATCAACTGCGAACGAAGCTCCCGAGCTCGGCTCTCATTGGTCCATGGGCGGTGCCTGCGTCAGCGAAAGGAGGGAAGAGTGAGGCGGGCCCGTGTGGTGAAATAATTCCCATGAGTGCGCCGCGATTGGTTGCTAGGCTCGGCTAATTTGCCTAGCAACTGAGCGTATTGAGGCGGGGTCACGTGATGTTTCTGCGCATGCACCGCCCACAGGCGCAGCACAATGTTTTGGTCTTACAAATAAAGCTTTGAAGGGGAAAAAAAAAGCAGCCACGAAGCAGCAGTGAAAGTTCCTGGAAAGGGAGGGGACCGGAGCCATGCTTGAGCTGTATGTGAAGCTGGGTAAGAGGATATGGGGAGGGTTGTGTGTATATAGAGAACAATGCCCGATGATTGTAATTATTGATGATGATGAAGGATTCCACTTCACTTGGGCCTCATTCAGTAAATCTGATAGATTTGTTGTTTGGACTTTACATGAAGGATCCAGTGTGATGGCCAAACAAATCTGCAAAAGAAATCTTTATCTGCTATTCATTTTGAACCCTTGCGGGGCGTGTTTAGTCAACTGAAGGGCAGCATTTTCTATATTACATAAAGATTTCTTTTGCAGCTTTGTTTGGCCATCGGTAAAAACTCCACCCCCACCACTGCCCATCATTTAAAAATCCACCCCTTCATGTAACTATCCGCCCCTCACCTACATCAATGCGCCTCGGCAACGTGAGACAACAGCTGATCGTAAACTCAGCTATTCTGCGGTGCATGCGCAAAAACATCACGTGACCCTGCCTCAATACGCTCAGTTGCTAGGCAAACTAGCCGAGCCTAGCAACCAATCGCGGCGCACGCAGGGGAATGATTTTACTGCATGGGCCCGCCTCCCTCCTTTCGCTGACGCAGGCACCGCCAATGGACCAATGAGAGCCGAGCTCGGGAGCTTCGTTCGCAGCCGCTGTTCAAACGCCTCCTGTGACAGTGGGTGACAGTGCAGGCAGGCTCTCAGTCGGGAGATTGTGCCGCACTCGCGGGTGTCCGTGAGCCCGCTGTCAAATGTGGGAGACTCCCATGAGTCGCAGGAGACTTGAGATGTTTGCACTGGTATAGCTGCATTTAATTGGCACTGATGAGGCTGTATTTAATTAGGGTGGGGGTCGGTGTGAAGCGTCACCATCCTGAAGTGAGCTTTTGCAGGTTGGGATGTCTGGAAGGGGGTCATACAAGGTAAGCATCTCCTAACCACTTCAATACCGGCCTATTGTAATATGACGTCCACAGATGGGATCTCCCATCCTGGGTGGACGTCATATGACGGCCTCGGGTTCCCGGCCGTCTAGGAGGCGCGCCCGCCGCGTTGCTCGGGACCCGGTGTGTGCCCGGCGGCCGCGATGTCCGCCGGGCCCCCGCGATTGCCCGTTAACCGGGCCGGACCGTGGATCTCTGTGTGTAAACACAGAGATCCACGTCCTGTCAGGTGAGAGGAGAGCGATGTGTGTTCCCAGTACAGCGGAACACCGATCGGTCTCCTCCCCTTGTGCGTCCCCGCCCAATACAGTTAGAAGCATTCCCTAGGAAACACATTTAAAGCGGGGGGGGGGTTCACCCACACCGCCAAAAAAAAAAAAAATTAAAAGCCAGCAGCTACAAATACTGCAGCTGCTGACTTTTAATACATGGCCACTTACCTGTCCCGGGGTCCAGCGATGTCGGCAGGGGACGCCGAGAACCCGCTCGGTTCTCGGCAGCTGCCGCCGCCGCCATCCTAGGTGAGGGAATCAGGAAGTGAAGCGTTGTGGCTTCACTTCCCGGTTCCCTACTGCGCATGCGCGAGTCGCACTGCGCGTCCCAAGTGGTCCCCGCTCTCTCCTGGGAGCTGTGTGTTCCCAGCAGACAGCGCGGTGGGGACGGGAAGAGGCATAGACTCCCATGGGAGTCTATGCTGGAAGTGGGTGCAAATACCTGTCTTAGACAGGTATCTGCACCCCCCTCCCCCCTGAAAGGTGTCAAATGTGACACCGGAGGGGGGGAGGGTTCCGAAAAACGGAAGTTCCATTTTTGTGTGGAACTCCGCTTTAACCCCTCCTCTCCCCCTAGTGGTTAACCCCTTCCCTGCCTGTCACATTTAAACAGTAATCAATGCAATTTTATAGCATTGATCGCTGTATAAATGTGAATGGTCCCAAAAATGTGTCAAAAGTGTCTGATATAATGTCACAGTCACGAAAAAAAAATCGCGATCGCCGCTATTACTAGTAAAAAAATAAAATAAATAATTGAAAAAAAAAAAATGCTATAAATCTATCCCGTATTTTGTAGACGCTATAACTTTTGCGCAAACCAATCAATATACGCTTATTGCGATTTTTTTACCAAAAATATGTAGAATACGTATTGGCCGAAACTGAGGAAAAAATTTGTTTTTTTAAAAAAAAATGGAGATATTTATTATAGCAAAAAGTAAAAAATATTGTGTTTTTTTCAAAATTGTTGCTCTTCTTTTGTTTATAGCGCAAAAAATAAAAACCGCAGAGGTGATCAAATACCACCAAAAGAAAGCGCTATTTGTGGGAAAGGACGTCAATTTTGTTTGGGTACAACTTCGCACGACCGCGCAATTGTCGTTTAAAGTGCGACAGCGCTGAAAACTAAAAATTGGTCTGGGAAGGAAGGGGGTGAAAATGCCCTGTATTGAACCGGCTAATAACGGCCATTTGTGGGGAGTGTAGGATTCTATAGCCCACTCTTCTATCCCGGAACAGAAATGTTTCCACTAATCCTAAACAACAGCCGAATACCGCTCTGTCCTCCTTCTTCCACCCACCGGCCTCGTTGTATACAACGGCCCCCTCAGCCGCACCTGCTCCATTCAAAAAAAAAAACTCAACAAACCAGCCAGGCCCCGCCCCTTCCTTTTAATAGTGCCGCTAAACACACAGCCCCGCCCTTTTCTTCGCCTATCTCATTTCCAGCTTTAGATGTGATCCGGCCCCGCCCCCCTCTCTGTGTTTGTACTCGAAGGTGGCTGGCCCCGCCCACCCGGCTGCTCGCCGACAAGTGCTACTGAGATGAACGGAGCGCGTTCCCGCGAGATGCTGCAGCTGTGCTGATCGGAGGTGAGGGGGAGCGCGCCCGGTGACAGGTTCACGGGAGGAGGAGGAGGAGGGGGAGGAGAGTGTGGCCGGGATGGAAGAGGAGCGGAGAGCCGGGATGCGGCGAGGTAGGATGGAGAGTGTGTGATCCCCGGGGAGGAGGGGGGCTTCTGTCCATTGTGTGTCTGGGAGGACTCCATCCGGTGCACCGCACACAATGGACGGCTATGGACAGCACACTGTACAGGGGGGCATCCGGGGCAACCCCCTCAAGGTGCATGTCTGATCATTGATGACCCCCGTACATGGGAGGAGCAACACCTCCGGTACACTGTGACGTCATCACCGAGCACCGGGATTCTACAGGGACCGGGGATGGTGTGCCAGGGACAATGCCAGTACATGTTGGCACATTGCATGGCTTTAATACCCACCCTGTCTACTGAGGGCCACACTTGTCCCCTGGTACCTGTGCAGTCCTCAGGATCTCTGTAGTCCTCATCCTCTGATCTGTATAATAGATCTCCCTGGAAGGAATGTCCTCTGTACACCCTCTTTATTAGGTACACCCTGATAGTACCGGCTTGGACCCCCTTTTTCCTTCAGAACTGCCTTCATTCTTCATGCCATAGATTCAGCAAGGTGTTGGAAACATTCCTCAGAGATTTTGGTCCATATTGACATGATAGCATCACATAGTTGCTGCAGATTTGTCGGCTGCTAATCCATGATGTAAATCTCCCGTTCCATCACATCCCAAAGGTGCTTTATTGCATAGCTGCCAACTGTCCCTGATTTCGAGGGACTGTCCCTGATTTGGAGCAATGTCCCTCGTTCTTCCTCATTCTTCCTTATTTGTCCCTCATTTTGGTCTGATCTATATAGTTGTATATTAAATGGACTTTTTATCTACCAAAAAGTATTTATTTTCCAGTGCTAAACCATTCATCCAAGTTCTAAATTGCTGCATTTGTAAATACCAAAAGCTAATATAAAGGAATAGTAGTGGTAAAAAAGCACTTGTGGGTTTAACCAATCTTGTGTTTTTTTTTTGTACAATTCTCCTTTAAGGGGGTGTGGCAGGGGGTGTGTCCTATGCCTGCATACTTTTGCTGGTAGGTGTCCCTCATTCCCATCTCAAACAGTTGGGAGGTATGTTTATTGGATGAGATCTGGTGACTGTGGAGGCCATTGGAGTAAAGTGATCTCATTGTCACGTACAAGAAACCAGTGGTGAGATGATTTGATCTTTGTGACATGGTGCATTATCCTGCTGGAAGGAGCCATCAGAAGATGGGGACACTGTAGTCATAAGAGCGGTTCACACTGGGAAGACTTGTCAAGTGGTGACTTAGCCGCCTGACAAGTCCCGTTCTGTACAATAGAACCGTTCTAATCGGAGCGACTCAAGTACGACTTTGGGGACGACTTGCATTGATTTCTATACAGAAGTCGTTTTGCAAGTCGCCGCTCCTGTCGTGTCCTGGGTCGCCTGAGGCAGTCGTGCTGCAAGTCGTGCCGCCTCAGTGTGAACCGACACTAAAGGGATGGACATGGTCAGCAACAATACTCAGGTAGGCCATGGTGTTTAAATGATGCTCAATTGGTACTAAGAGACCCAAAGTGTGCCAAGACAATATCCCCCACACCATTGTACCACCTCCACCAGCCTGAACCGTTGATACAAGGCAGGATGGATCCATGTTTTCATGTTGTTTACACCAAATTCTGACCCTACCACCTGAATTTCGCAACTTAAATCGAGACCCATCAGACCAGGCAACGTTTTTCCAATCTTCTATTGTCCAATTTTGGTGAGCCTGTGTGACTTGTAGCCTCAGTTTCCTGTTCTTAGCTGACAGGAGTGGGAACCAGTGTGGTCTTCTGCTGCTGTAGCCCATCTGCTTCAAGGTTCGATGTGTTGTGCGTTCAGAGATGGTGTTCTGCATACCTTGATTGTAACGAGTGCTTATTTGAGTTACTGTTTTCTTTCTATCATCTCGAACAAGTCTGCCCATTCTCCTCTGAGATCAATAAGGCATTTTTGTCCACACAACTGCCGCTCACTGGATGTTTTCTCTTTTTCAGGCCATTCTCTGTAAATCCTAAAGATAGTTGTGCTTAAAAATCCCAGTAGATCAGCAGTTTTTTTTTTTAAATATTCAGACCAGCCCATCTGGCACCAACAACCATGCCATGTTCAAAGTCGCTTAAATCCCTTTTCTGATGTCAGGTTTGAACTTCACCAAGTCGTCTTCACCACATCTAGATGCCTAAATGCATTGAGTTGCTCCCATATGAGCAAATTTGTGTTACCAAGCAATTGAACAGGTGTACCTAATAAAGTGGCCGGTGAGTGTATAGTGAGACCCGGTTCACACAGGGGCAGCACGACTTGCAGGTCGCCTCAGCGAGGCGACCTGCAAACAACTTCGGCGGCGACTTGCAAAACGACTTCTGTATAGAAGTCTATGCAAGTCGCCCCCAAAGTCGTACAGGAACATTTTTCGAAGTCTGAGCGACTTGCGTCGCTCCGATTAGAACGGTTCCATTGTGCAGAACGGGAGGCGACTTGTCAGGCGACTAGGTCACCTGACAAGTCGTCCCTGTGTGAACCGGCTCTCAATGTCCCATATCACACTTACCTTTTCATGGTGCTTTTGGTGCACATCTGAGCAGGTGTAGGAGGTGTGTAAGGCTAGGCTTTGTGATATATATATATATATATAGTAGCAGCATAATTTTTTTATTTTTCTTTATGCGTCTTTTTTTTGGGAGGTGTCTTTTGTCATGCAGGAGAAACAAAGAGAAATGCATAAAGAATGCATAGCACTGTGCTTTTTGAAGTCTATGGAACCAAAAACACAACCTGCTGCAGGCAAAAAAGTCCCTGACCCTTTCCAGAAAAGGCACCAATGTGAATGTGACCCATAAGAAATCATGTTAAATGGACTGTATATTACTGCAGAATGTAAACCACATAGGTATGAACATAACCTAAATGCACTAGAAATCGCACTGGGTTTTTGGTATCTGCACAGCGATATGCGGTTTCCCTGCGGCTGCGTTCTTGGAAGAGGTGTAGGGGCTTTCTCCCTGCGTTTTCTGTAGGTACCGCTACCTTGAATGACTAAGCTGCTGTGCCTGGGAAAGCAGCATAGTGTGATCCTAGACTTATGCAGGATAAACCTATAACAAGCCCGGTGAATCTCGTGTCGTTCTCTTCTCACCTGTCGCACGTTCCATCCCACCCTACCATCTTGAATCGGGAGCTCATTATCTCTTCTTGTTTGCACAGCCAGGACCCTGATGACGTTCCCTCCATCCCACGCACGCGCAGACATGGCACACATCGTGTATAACAATGGTTCTCAACCCTGTCCTCAAGTAAGGCCATGTTTTGAGAATTTCTCTTAGATAAAATAGCTGTCCAAAATACCAAGCCATTGACTTATTTAAAGCACCTGTGCAAGATAAAGGAAAACCTGCAAACATGGCCTGTTGGGGTTTCTCGAGGACAAGGTTGAGCACCACTGGTGTAGAAGACATGGTCTGAAAAGAATGCAATACTTTGGCTCCACAGCCTCCTTGGATGAGTGACTTGTATATCTCAGAAGGCCATTATACTTTCTCACCTAGGTGAGGAATCCCAAAGGGGACACAAGTGGGGGAAAGGAAGTTGGCTCTATGAGTGAAGGTCCACATTAAATAATGGACAAGTCACTTTTTTAGAGGTCTGTAGGGATCATAAATGTGGAAACATTGATTTGTAAAGGGAACTGTTCTAGCTGCGATCTCTAATAGTCTCACATAATGAGGTTAATTTATTAAAATATGTTCTCAAAGCTTAAACAAGCTGAAGTTAGAAGCTGATTGGCTGCCATGTACAGCTGAAACCGATTTTGCACTCTCCAGTAAAGTAAATCCCCCAATATGTCTCCAGGCTATGATGGTCTCCAACAACTGTAGCACACGCGCGGTTCCTAAGCCGCTGTTTGGGGCATGCCCACAGTCTCTGGCTGATAACATCAGGGGCCCCTTATCACAAATACATTTCCCACCACTATATCTAAAAAGTAAGGGGAAATCCAAAAAGTTACATTTCCCAATAAAACAGGAATAGAGGGGGGAATCTTCAGTTGGGGACACTTATTTTGATGACAATTGTCATCGAAGTGAAGGGAAATCTCCCAATGGAAAACAGATGGCAAAAAGCCTGGCAGGGTATTTGACTGTACCCTACTCTACCCAAAAGCTTGAAGTACAGTCAGAGCTCGTTTGGCTGTACTTCTTCTGTGGATCACTGTCGGCTGACGTCACAGAGCCAGAAAGATGGTGACCATATGGTCGGGATCCACCCAGGAGCCTGGATTGGCACCTGGCTCAGCCTCTCAGCAAGCTGTTGAGAGCCCGAGCCAGCACTCCAGTGAGGGGGGGGGGGGTAGCATGGGGCAGAGCAGACAGCAGTGACTGACAGTCACCAGCTATCTGCTCAGAGTGGCAGGGAGAACTGAGCAATCAGTGGTGTTTGCTCAGTTCTCACTCTTATGCCGCATACACACAGTCTGACTTTTCGGCAACAAAAGTCCGACAGCCTGTCCGACGGACTTTCGACGGACTTTCGGCGGACTTTCGGCAGACTTTCTTACAAACGGACTTGCCTACATACGATCACACAAAAGTCCGACGGATTCGTACATGATGACGTACACCGGACTAAAATAAGGAAGTTGATAGCCAGTAGCCAATAGCTGCCCTAGCGTGGGTTTTTGCCCGTTGGACTAGCACACAGACGAGCGGATTTCAGGGTCCGTCGTGGTTACGACGTAAAGATTTGAAGCATGTTTCAAATCTAAAGTCCGTCAGATTTGCGGCTGGAAAAGTCCGCTGAAAGTCCGGGGAAGCCCACACACGATCGGATTGTCAGCCAGCTTTAGTCTGTCGGCGCCCGTCGGACTTTTGTAGACGATAAGTCCGACCGTGTGTACGTGGCATTAGCCCACCTTTACACTGAGAGCCGGTTTGAAATCATGCAAGTTCAGCTGAACCTGCACGATTTCAAGCTTGCATTTGTCTGACTTCAGAGGCGAGTTGACAGTCATCTGTGCGGGTTCCTGCACAAATGTCTATTTAAATCGCCCCTGATGTCGCCAAAAGTAGCACAGGAACTACTTTTGGGAATCTGCAGCGCCGCAAAGTTGGTGGTGCACCGTTTCGGAAGGTGCCATAGGCGGTAATTTGACATATCAAATCGCATGTCAAAACGGCCTGATGTGAACGTGGGTTTAGAGATGGTGGGGGACAGATGAAGCATAGCCTGCCATCTGATCTACAGTTCACTGACATGAAAATAAATGTGTAAAATCTATTCCCTGCAATCATTACACATGCTCTGCACTTAGCAGAATGTAAAATAATCAGCATTTAGATTGTAAGCTCTTAGGAGCAGCCTCCTGCCAACTGCTCTGACAACCCCCCCAGCCAACAATGTCATTCTATCAGCAGGGCAGGGGGTGGGAGGAGCTGCAGGTCTGGATGGAGGGTGGGAGCTGCCCAACTTATTAAATTAGAGGGTGGATACCCACCTCCTGCTCTCTGTCAAGCTCCTCCCGCCCCCTGCTGATAGGATGAGCCCCGGGAGAGGACACACACAGGCTGCTAAGTGGCATGGCTGCAGTCCAGACTGGAATGTCATGAACCGTGGTCCCTGCTCACGTTCTGCTGTGTGGCCCTTCTACCAACAGGCCACAGAGCGGTACTGGCCTGTGTCCCGGGGGTTGGGATCTCCTGTTCTAGTGCATTGCTGTAGTACCACAAGGGCTCCTTTAGTGCCCTATATCCCGCTGCCATTCTTTTTGGCTATTTTGTTATTCCTGGTTGGATCACTTTAATAAAATAATGTTGTGTATTCGGTCCCTGTAGGGTTTCAGCCCAAAGGTACCACCCTTTACTTATCCATAACAGTAAAAAAAACAAAAAACTTCCAGGGCCCATTCTGATTGGTGCGTTATGGTAATGTGGGATAAAACATGTGGTTACCAGAATTTCAGCTATTCCTGTGTGTGTTGGGATCTGAACATTTTTGGCTCAGAATAGTAGCTGATCGCTGGAACTTGTTCCAACTACTCTGGGAAAGCGTTCCTTGTGGTCACATTACACCGGCTTTTGGTTTTATGACTTTTATTCATGTTTGACAGCATTATGTGAAGTGCGCAGTGTTGTGTCTGTTGGGGAGATAATGTCCGTCTTCTGCTCTATATCTGTCCCTTGCAGGAAGTGGTTACGTCTGTTTTTACTAAGGGACCCTCATCTGTATTCCACAGCTGCTCCCTTATCGGAGTACATTGCATAACATTATTTTTGTTGTCTTATCACGGCCTGCCCAACATGTGGTACACAGTTCTATAATCAGAATAACATTAACATGGCCGCTTCTTTCTGAAACCTATTTTGGTTTTTTTCATTCCATATGAATCTTTAACTGTTTCAATACCAGGCACTTTTACCCCCTTCCTGCCCAGGCCAATTTTTCAGCTTTCAGCACTTTCACACTCTGAATGACAATTGTACGGGGTCATGCAACGCTGTAACCAAACAAGATTTTTGTCTTTTTTTTTTTTTTTTTTTTTTTTAAGACCGAGCTATCTCTTGGTGGTATTTAACCACCACTGGGTTTTTTATTTTTTTGATTAAAAAAAAAACCAAAAGACCAAAAATTTTTACTTAGTTTCTGTAAGGTCTCCTGCACACTGCAGCTCAAAAAATCTGCCTTTTACAGGCGTTTGAGCTTTTATTTCTGCCTATAAAAGCCTGAAGAAGCTTGCTCTTTTCTCGTGTTTTTATTGAGTGCTTTCGCGCTCTTTTGAGCATATAAAAAAGGGGGAAAACCTGCGCTACAAAGCAAGAAAATTATAGTGACTGCAGCTGCAACAAATACCACAAATATCAGTGAGGTGTAAACAAATTAAACAAAAAATGTGTGCTTGCTTTAAATGATATATATCGTTATATTAATAGTCATGTGTATAGGTTATAAAGGAAATTAACTCCAAGTGAAAATTATCGCTAAACTACACGATATGGACAATATAAAAAAATCAGTGCTGAAATTCATATATATTGAAAACAATGAATTTACAAGAAAACATATTCAATTCATAACAATAAACTTAAGAAAAAGTGCAAAGAGTAGTGTTCAGGTTCAGTCCAACCCAAGGAGAAAAATTAAAAATTCGAAATTGCATGAAAAAATTAAAATCGCACAGGTAAAAAAACGCATATCCACAGTTCATTCAATGCATCCCATGTGAGTGGGGGGAGAAATAGAAGAACGTGAGGAGACTTCCAGCCACCAGTGGATCCAGGGGATGATAAAAGATGTACCCTTACTGGACAAGGTGGACCTCCTATATAGCAAGGTCATAAAGGCATGCAGATATGGCCCTCTGCAGGGACAGATGGATAGCGGATCAGCCAACATGCACCGCATACAGCAGGGAATACTTCCAGTACTTCAGCGTTGAAAGAAGCGCTCGCCCATCACAGGAACAATGGATGAAAAAGGAATGGGGGGGGGGGAAGACTCCGATGGTGTAGTAAATAAAGATAACAGGAAAATTTGAAGGTAAACGTTAAAAAGCCGGCATAAAATAGGATGAGAACGCCCGTGCACAATCTTATGGGGCTCGATAGCGTAATGGCGATACACTGCGTAGCCACGCCCTACATGTTTCGTCATACGTGACGTCTTCATGTGCAAGCGCACATCTTTTGAGCATATGCATTTTTTTTCCCACAAACCCTTCTAGATAATATTTTCTTAACCACTGTATAAACAAAACAGAAAGCTGGAACAAACATTTTTGAGCTCTTTGGGGCACTAGCTTCTCTCAAAAAACGCGAGAGCTCAAAAGCCTGCATGAGCTTTTATAAAATTTTGTAAACAAGTAATTTCTTTCTGCATTGCTGGGTGCTGACTGGCCTGCGCTGCTGGGGTTGATGTTCAGTGCCCTGATTATTTGTGCAGATCTCCCCTGTGAGGAAATACCGCTAATCGGCTCTCCTCATGCACTGTCAGTGTGATGAGCTGTGATTGAACACGGCATCGGCTCTTTACCCAAGATCGGGGATGCCACAAACTCCCGCGGGGAGAAGTCATATGACATTGTTCCAGAACGAGAGAGCCACCTTGCGCCCGTCATTTATATGGCGGTGGGAGGTGGTTAAAATAGTCTCCAGTTTCTGGAGAAAAAGTGGGGTTGCTTGATAAGTGACCATCCATGTGGTTTTTGATCTGGCCTATGTCCAGCCCCTCACAATAGTCTTTTTCACATGGAGTGGTCAGGAGGCAGTAAAAACAGGCAGATGAGCCACAGTTCTACCACACCACCTAAAGTTAACGTACATACATTTGCGTCATTGAGAGGAATAGTGCCCCATTGTAGGTGTCGGTTGGCAGAATAGAGGGGTTGATTTACTAAAATTGGAGAGTTCAAAATTAGGTGAAACTATGCATGGTAACCAATTGGCTTCTAACTTCACCTTGTTCAATTAACTGCTTCCGGGCCACCCACCACATATATATACTATGGCAGGGCAGCCCGGCTGCACAAAACCACTAACCTAGGGGGCGCGCACCGCTCCTGCCGTGATTGGACACAGTAGAAGCAAATCAGCGGGTCCAGCGGCCGCGATGACTGCTGGACACGCCGATCGTTCAGAGGAAAGGCAGAACGATGGTCTGCCTATGTAAACAAGGCAGACTGCTGTTCTGTCAGAGTAAAAAAAGAGAGCCAAGCTAAAACACGGACCTCTTTTCCTCCAGTGTATCCCCTCCCCCCACAGTTAGAAAGCAGGCGTCGCCTAGTGTCAGATTTATCAGCCGAAATATCGCAGTCCTGCTAAAAATCGTCGTTCGCCGCCATTACTAGTAACAAAATATTAAAAACGATATAAGTCCCTAAATCTATCCCATGGTTTGTAGATGGTATAACTTTTGTGCAAACCAATCAATATACGCTTATTTGCCAAAAGTATTGGCCTAAATTGATGAAGAAATTAGATTTTTTTTTTTTTTTTTTTTTTAATAGGAATGTTTTATAGCAAAAAGTAAATTTTTATTTTTATTTTTTTTATTTTTTTTGTTTATAGCGCAAAAAAGAAAAACCACAGAGGCGATTAAATACCACCAAAAGAAAGCTCTATTTGTGGGGAAAAAAAAGGACAAAAAAAGTTTTATTTGGGTACAGCTTCGCATGCCTGCGCAATCTTCAGTTAAAACAACGCAGTGACGTATTGCAAAAAATGGCCTGGTCAGGAAGGGGGTAAAACCTTCTGGAGCTGAAGTGGTTAAAGTGATTGTAAAGGATCGTTTTTAATTTTTTATTTAAATAACTAACATCTCATACTTGCCTCCACTGTGCAGCTCATTTTGCACAGAGTGGCCCCGAACATCCTCTTCTGGGGCTCCCCGGCGACTCTCGCGGCTCCTCCCCGCATTAGATAACCCCTGAGGAGAAGTGCTCTCCTAGGGGGTTACCTTGTGGGCACGCTCACATTTGCGTCCACAGACACGAACGCCGGACTCGGCCCCGCGTCATTAGATTTGATTGACAGCAGCGGGAGCCAACGGCTGCGCTGCTATCAATCTATCCAATCGAGAGCCGGGACCCTGTGGCGAGAGGGACAGCGCATCACTGCCGAGGAGATGAAGGGGTTCAGGTAAGTAAAACGAGGGGACTGGGGGGCCGGTGGCTGCCAGGTGTTTTTTCACCTTAATGCATAGGATGCATTAAGGTGAAAAAACATGAGCGTTTACAACCCCCTTTAAATCTGAAAGCTGACCTTTGTGTCTCTTATCAGTGGGAGGAATAGTCCCCCAAGGGCCGGATCAAGACAAGCAAAGGGCCGCAGTTTGGAGACCACTGTCCTAGATGAACAAGTGGCCTGGTCAAGGAACCGTGGCCTACTCCAGGCAAGCTCCAGTTGGGAAAAGCGATCGGCAGTCTTACATAAAATTGCTTCTACACCCTGTTCCAAATTATTATACAAAAGATATTTTTCTCATTTACCTAAATAATTGATGTAAACAGTCAGCATAGTTCTCATGTTATTAAGAGTACAATTCATATTTTATTGAACAAACCTCCTAATAACAGTTTGTTTGTTTTTTTCCAAAATAAAAAAGTTACAATGCACTGTTCCAAATTATTACGCACAGTAAGTTTCAAAACACTTTATAGGTTGTAAAGAACTGAAAATTGTCATTTGTTGTGTTTGCAGCATATTTACTGAAATCGAAAGCTATTTCAATCAAACTTTGAACAACATTTTAACAAGTTACATTACATTTTAACCTAAGACCCCTTATTTGATAGCAGCTTCACAAGTCTTGCATCCATTGAACTTGTCAGTTTTTGGACAGTTTCTGCTTGAATTTGTTTGCAAGATGTCAGAATAGCCTCCCAGAGCTGCTGGTTGGATGTAAACTGCCTTCCACCCTCATAGATATTTTGCTTGAGGATGCTCCAAAGGTTCTCAATAGGATTGAGGTCAGGGGAGGATGGAAGCCACACCATGACTTTCTCTCCTTTTATCCCCATAGCAGCCATCGATGCAGATGTATTCTTTGCAGCATGAGATGGTGCATTGTCATGCATGAAGATGATTTTATTACGGAAAGCATAGTTCTTCCTTCTGTACCAGGGAAGGAAGTGGTCAGTCTGGAACTCCACATACTTTACAGAGGCCATCTTTACACCTTCTGGGACCCTAAAGGGGCCGACCAGCTCTCTTCTCAGGATTCCGGCCCAAAATATGACTCCACCACCGCCTTGCTGACGTCACAGCCTTATTGGAACAGGGTGGCCGTCCACCAACCATCCACTACTCCATCCAGGGATGGAGTAGTGGATATGGCACTCATCGGTGAACAGGACTGTTTGAAAATTAGTCTTCATGTATTTTTCTGCCCAATGCAGCCGTTTTCTGCTTGTGAGCATTGGTTAGTGGTGGGCGAATGGAAGGTTTATGCACAGTTGCAAGACTCTGGAGGACTCTACACCTTGATGTCCTTGGGACTCCAGAGGCACCAGCAGCTTCAAATATCTGTTTGCTGCTATGTAATGGTGTTTTAGCAGCTGCTCTCTTGATCCGATGCATGGAGAAATCTTCCTCAATGTGCCTTTTATCTGCACGAAACCCGCCTGTGCTCTGAATCAGCCACAAATTTCTTAATAGTGCGATGATCACGCTTACGTTTTCGTGAAATATCTAATGTTTTCATACATGGTCCTTGGCATTGAACAATTTCACTCTTTTCGGAAGCAGAGAGATTCTTTTTCTTCCCCATATTGCTTGAAAATGGTGCTCTGCTTAATAATGTGGAACACCCTCTTTTAGTAGTTTTTCCTTTTAATTGGGCTCACCTGGCAATCTAATTATTACAGGTGTCCGAGATTGTTTTCAGTGATCAAAAAAGCCCTGAGACACAATGCCAACCATGAGTTAAACTGAACAACAAAATATTTAATCTTTGTGACACTGAAATAGAATTTGCATAATAATTTGGAACAGGGTGTATAAAGTGATAGTCCTATCCTGTGTATGGTGACTGCAATGGGTGTAAGGAGTGGACTGCCCCTGTTGTGTGTGCTTACTGCTCATTGCACTTGTTCTGTGATCTGTAGTGACAGGTCCCCGTCCTAGTTTATGGTGAGTTCTTGCTTTGTATTACACCATAGAGGTCCTGGTTCCTCTTTCTGGATATTGTTTTCCAGGTGGACTTTATTTTACTTTGTATTCTGTTTGCATAATATGCAAAGCAGTCTGCATCTTTAAAATAAAGGAATTTGTCTTCGTTTTGTAAATTTTTATCTCCATTACCAAGCCGTTTCCATAATATTGATTCAAAAAATCATTCAAAACATCATGATGTAATATAACATGTGGACAAATGGCAGGTGTAATAGAGAGAAGCGGTAATAAAATGGATAAGCCCTCCAGCTGACTCTCTATGGGGGGGTAACAAAGATTGGTGTATAGAGAGAAATGAGCCAGTCTCTATGTCTCTATATACACACTTGTATAGTTTCTTCTACACCCAATAAATAAGTGTCCCACGGGAAATTGTTCATTTGTTGCATGAGATTGCACGGTCTGTACACATCTCCTCTCCCCCTTCTTGGTTGCACCTCCTTGTTTGCCCTTCCTCCCCACAGTATTTACACCACTGGCATGGATTTTGAGGCTGAGGGGGGGGGGGGGGGCACTGTGTTCAGGTTTTCTTTTTTTTTTTTTTTTTTAAAGAGTAAAGTTTATTAAGAAGATAATAGAATACATCCATCGTCAAAATGAAAAAGGAGCACATCGCTCATCGAGTACAAAATATAAAAATAATACATCATTCGTAAAAGATGACAACAATAAATTGTAGGCAGATATAGGCTTGTAACACAACTGGATATCTAGTTCTGGGCATTGAGAGTCCCGGCGTCGGAGCCCCTTCTGGGAACTAACTGGTGTTCAGGTTTTCTTTAACTAGTTAGACTGCCCGCCGCAGTTGTACTGCAGCAGGTTGGCTCCCCTGCGGGAATCACCGTCATTGTACATCAAGCGCGTACACAGATTTGTGGGCGCGCGCCCATTCACGAGCAGGGGAGCCAACCTGCGCAAACCCACAATCGCTCCAGAGACAGGCAGAACGGGGATCTGTCAATGTAAACAAACAGATCCCTGTTCTGTCAGGGGAGGAGAGACCGATTGTCTGTTCCTAGTGATTAGGAACAGTGATCTTTCTCCTTCTCCAGTCAGTCCAGCCCCCATACAGTTAGCAACACCTCCCAGGGAACACACTTAACCCCTTGATTGCCCCCTAGTGTTAACCCCTTCCTTACCAGTGACATTTATACAGTAATCAGTGGCTATTTTTAGCTCTGATCGCTGTATAAATGTCAATGGTCCCAAAAAAGTGTCCGATCTGTCTGCCACAATGTCGCAGTCCCGCTAAAAATCGCTGATCACCACCATTACTAGTAAAAAAACAAATAATTAAAAATGCTATGAATCTATTCCCTATTTTGTAGATGCTATAACTTTTGCCCAAACAATACAATATACGCTTATTGTGGTTTTATTTTGTACCAAAAATATGTAGAATACATATTGGCCTGAACTGATAAAATGTGTTTTTTTTTTTTTTTTTTGGCTATTTATTATAGCAAAAAGTAAAAAAATATATATTTTTTTCTTTTTTGTTTATAGCGCAAAAAAAAAACCAAAAAAAAAAAAAAACGCAGAGGTGGTCAAATACCACCAAAGAAAGCTCTATTGTGTGTGGGGAAATAAAGGATGTCAATTTTGTTTGGAAACAGCACCGCACGACCAAGCAATTGTCAGTTAAAGCAATGCAGTGCCGTATCACAAAAAAATGGCCTGGTCATTAAGGGGGAAAATCTTCTGGTCCTTAAGAGATTAAAGAGCAACTGAACTTTGGAAGGACTGGTCACTGGGACTGCAGGTCCACTTTAAGGACCAGTTCACACCAGAACCTGTTGTGGGAAAGGCACTTTCCATGCTCTTTCCTGCACCACATTTGAACGCACTGCCCTTGCGATCTGCCTATGGGTGCCAATGTATTGTTAACAGCACCCCAAACGCAGAGTCAAAAATGCAACGTGTTTGTAGGCAACAAAACTCAAATGGTCCAGTACCATGCGATTTGTTTCAGGTTAAAAGTAGTTCTAGAGAGATGCATTTTTTTTTTTTTTATATAGCGCAAAGAGGCTTTAGAACACCTGTCAGACTTTTATTGCCGTCTGTTGGGGAGATTCACCCTCTATTTGTCCAGGTTACTTTTATCACTGAATTAGAGGGAGAAAAAAATCCCAAATTTTGTGTTGTCCCCAGAACAGGAATAAATGGGAAATTTTCCAATAGGGACCCTAGTTCTGGTGAGAACCAGGAATTCCCTCACTTTAAGGGGGTTTCCTCTCACTTCATGTTTTGGCTATTGGACAGAAAGTGAAGGAAAATCTCCCCACTGGGACACAGGTGTAAACCCCCCCCCCCCTTTTTTTTTTTTTTGTACTTTTAAGAGCTTACTCTTCATTAGGCCTCATGCGCACTGGGCCATACACACTTGTGCCCCATACACACGATTGGGCATTCCGACAACAAAATCCATGGATTTTTTTCCGAAGGATGTTGGCTCAAACTTGTCTTGCATACACACGGTCACACAAAGTTGGTCTGAAATTCCGAACGTCAAGAACGCGGTGACGTACGACGAGCCGAGAAAAATGAAGTTCAATAGCCAGTGCGGCTCTTCTGCTTGATTCCAAGCATGCGTGACACTTTGTGCGTCAGAATTTTGTACACACGATCGAAATTTACGCAAACAGATTTTGTTGTTGGAAAAATTGAGAACCAGATCTCAAATTTTGTGCCACAGAAATTGCGATGGAAACTGTCTGATGGAGTCTACACACGGTCGGAATTTCCGACAACAAGCTCCCATCGAACATTTTCCGTCTGAAAATCCGACCGTGTGTACAGGGCATTAGGCTGTTTAGAAGAGGAGCATTTACAAGCTGAAAAAAAAAGTCACTAGTGTAGTCAGGAGATGAGCATTTAGACAGGAAATCTGTGTGTAAGTGTGTGTTAATGTATTCTAATAGCCAGAATAAATTATTATTCTAGTCGATAGAATACACTAATGACAAATGTGCGATTGTACATAAAAACACGTGCAAAAGGCAGCTTTTACTGTATTTTTAAGTAGCAGTTCTCCTGCCAGGACAAATGGTGTTTAGAGGAGCAAACGCTCAATGTGCATGAGGCATTAGCCTGGGTTCACACTTGTGCAGGACACAGCATGTGATTTGGATAGGATTAGAATCACCACATTGCTATTCAAATTATATGCGATTCTTTGCAGTGCGATTTGAGCCCATTCATTTTCTATGGGCTAAGTTTGCGCCTCAACTTTTTTTTTTCTTTTTTGCCACACACGGAATCTGATCACATGGGTGTTCACACCCATATTATTGCAATCGCACTGCGGTTTGTGACCTGTTTTGGGGTGTCATTAATTTAACACTGACAACGGAGACGGATTGCATGAAAAAGGTGCGATTTCATTGTGGTGTGGGAAACGCTCAGGATTCTCTGCGTTTCCTGCTCTGCATTTATGTAAACTGGGGCTCAGTGTACATAGCTGCAATGTTTTTTGGCAGATCGTGTATAGATCAGGAACCTGCTCTGGGGCAGATGTCCCCAACCAATGGCTCTTGTGGATACTACAATACTGTTGAAGGACAGGTGGTGGCGGGTGGCCTGGACAAAGACGTGGAGAAATGTCAGGTCTTTATAGTCGCGATCTGTCAGTCTCTGGGTGTGCCGCTTTAATTTCTGTCCTTTCACTTCCCCTTGAATTTGCTAAGAATATAATATATATTTAAAATAAAATTAATATTATTTTGTGTGTGTATATATATATATATATATATATATATATATATATATATATATATATGTGTAAATGTTTTTATTACCACTTGACCTCTGGAAGATTTACCCCCCTTCATGACCAGGCAATTTTTTGCAAAACAGCACTGCGTTGCTTTTAACAGACAATTGTGCGGTCATGCAACACTGTACCCCAATAAAATGTCATTTTATTCACACAAATAGAGCTTTCTTTTGGTGCTATAAACAAAAAAAAACATCAATTTAACAAAACAAAAAAAAAAAAACAATTGTTTACCGTTTGTTATAAAACTTATCCAATTAAAAAAAAAAAAATCAAATGTCTTCATAAATTTAGGCCAATATGTATTCTGCCACATATTTTTGGTTAAAAAAAACCCCAAGCGTATTATGCTTGGTTGCGCAAAACTTATAGGGGTTTATTTAGTAAAGGCAAATCTACTTTGCACTACAAGTGCATTGGAAGTGCAGTCACTGTAGATCGGAGGGGGACATGCAAGGAAAATAAAAAAACAGCATTTTTGCTTGTGCATGATTGGATAATAAAATCTGCAGAGCTTCCCCTCATTTCAGATCTTCCCCTCCATTTTAAAGCGACTTCACTTCCAAGTGCACTTGTAGTGCAAAGTGAATTTGCCTTTAAGCTGGATTCACACCTATGCATTTTTAGTGCTTTTTGCATTTTGCAGATTTGCACCACAGAATGTGTTCCATAGGAAACCATGTTAGATGGACTGTAGTGCAAATCTGCAAAATGCAAATGGCATAAAACTGCATAGATGTGAATCCAGCTTTAGTAAATCAACCCCACAGTGTCTACAAACTATGGGATATATACTGGGATTTTTTTTTTTATACTAGTAATGCGACTAATAGCGGGATTGCGTATATTCTGATACGAAGACCCCTTTCACACTGAGGCAGTTTTCAGGCGTTTTAACGCTAGAAATAGGGCCTGAATACTGCCTCCCATCTGATTGTGAAAGCCTGAGTGCTTTCACACTGGCGTGGTGCGCTTGCGGGACGTTGGGGAAAAGTCCTGAAAGCAGCATCTTTGGGGTGGTTTGGGAGCCCCCCCTGTCAGAATGAAGCTCTGTCTTGTTTACATAGGCAGCGCTCCGTTCTGTGTGCTTTTCCCAACGATCGGTGGGTGCCGGCGGACATCCATTTGCTGGTACCCATTGACCGGCGTTTGCTTTGGCAAATCACAGCAGAGGTGGCATGCGTGTGCAGCCCCTACCCAGAAGTGCCCGATCACATACTAGGTACATGATCTGGCACAGAAGAGCATCCATGTGATGCGGTCAGCAAATGGTTAAGGTGTGTGTGGTTGTGTGTGTGTGTGTTATGTAAGGATTTTTAATAAAGATTTACAATACTGTTGAAATTTGTCTTGGCAACCTTTTTACACTTTCAGTCGGTGGTGACAGATAATAATGTGACTAGTTTTGGATTTTCCTGGTCAGTCATGGTGGTTCTCGGGTAGTTTTGGCACGGGGGGGTTTGTCTGCTCAGTGAATACATTGGAGTATTCGGCAGAGAATGGTGTCCGTTACAATGGGCCTCATTCTAAAGACACAGGTTTAGTGATCAAATCTCCTATCATTATGGGATGTTCTGTTGCCTGTTTCTAGGAATGGTCCGTTGACTTGGTTTGAAAAGTTTGTCTGGTGACTTGTTCTTCCAATGACCAGGACAGTATTTTAGTGTGCGGGTAGATGTGCGTCTGTCGGGGTTGCGTGGAAAAATTATTTTTTCACAGCTAAATATTTGATAGCCATAACATTTCTGTGACCTACTTTACGCGGTATCTGCTTGATGTATATTGATGTAACAAGTCTTTAGCAAACAGATGGTAACTACTGCAAGGAAAAAGAATGATTTCCTGTTTGCGAAAAAAAACCCCCTTCTATATATTGTGTTTTCTGACGTCGGGAAGGTTTTCATCCCTGCAGTGTCTCTAGAAGATGGTAATGAGATGTACTTGTTTTGTTCAGCAGTTTGCTTTTACTTTTTCCATGTGTTTATTATATGGGTGTTTATATTGTGCACAAGGCGTGTGTTTCCATACTGGCCAGAGGCAGTTCCGCACACACCCTGGCCCTTTGCAAACAATAGGAAACAGTAACTAGATGGATTCTTGGCTGGATCAACTTGTCTGCTCTGCACAACTCGGCTGATAACGTTATTAAAGAGAAACTCCGGGTCTAGGTGATGAGTAAAATGAAAGCACATCTTAACTCAAGAACAAAAATGTAATGTATTGAAGCTTACCAATCCTTGGATGTGGTGGCTGCATTCATTTTTATTATTTATGTATTTTTTTTTTTCTTTTTTCCATGATGATCAGTAATGAGCACAGGTAGGTTCAGCACTCCAAGCCTCGTTACCGCCAATGGATGTATATGTGTAGTGTGTGGGTTTTAGAGTTCTATCATTTAGAGACTTGGGGTTGATTTACTAAAACTGGAGAAGTGCAAAATCTGGTGCAGCTGTTCATAGAAACCAATCGGCTTCCAGGTTTTATTTTTTGTGTAAGCTTAATTGAAAAAATACTGAAGTTGGCTACCATGCACAGCTGCACCAGATTTTGCACAACCCCTTTATCTGTACATACTGACACTAGTCCTCTTTCCATTTTACTTCCAAGCAGATTTTGAGTTAAAATAGAACTATAGGCAAAAAATGTATTTTTTCATTTTGGATAGAGTAAGGGAAGGTTATAACCTCTAATGTTTGCTTTTGCCGTCTTTGTCCCACTGGGGAAATTTACCTTCATTTCCTGTCCCATAGCCAAAACAGGAAGTGGGAGGAAATTCCTGCAAATTAAGGGAATCTCTTGGGGACCCCAGGTCCCCAGAACTAGTGTCCCCATTACAAGACTCCCCCCTCTATTGCTTTTCTAGGGACAACCCAAAATTTGGTATTCTTTTACTGTGATGATGGTAAACAGGACAAATAGAGGGGGTGAATCTCCCTAACATGGAAACAAACTGCAATAAAAACTGGTGGGTTCTGATCCAAAACTAAGAAAAAATTTTTGTCTTTAGTTCTACTTTAAATTGTAATAATTGGACTGCAGAGTTTTCAGCTTTCCATTGTGATATGTGTTTTAATAATCAGTTTATAAGATGCATACCATTTTTTTTTAAAGGCTGTTCCGTCTTGTCTTGCAGTGACCATTTGACAATGGTGGTCCCTGAAAATCCTGTCATTCAGCATGATCATATGATAGTGGCCAACAGCAGTATGGATACGGAAGCTGAATCAGACTACAACCCTGACCTGAAGGAAGTCCGCAAGCTTCAGGAACTGGTCAGAAGGCTGGAAATTCAGAACCAGCAGCTGAGAGTAAAGAAGACTCCACAGAGCAGCAATGACAGCGGTGTTGATAATCATCTCTCTACCATTCACTGTACCGGAGTCATGAACAGCATGAACATTCAGCCTGACATGGGAGACCTGGAGATCATCCCCAACCTTCATTCTAAACTGGATCCAAGTCACTTAGAAAAGGAAAACATCCCTCGTATAAGGATGGACTCACAAGTGCAGTATGACAAGGTGTGTGCCGACTCTAGGCTTGCCAATAAGGGAGGGAATCACTGTGATATGGACGATAGCTCTATCTTTAGCCTGGATGTCAGCAGCAGAACGGAGCAGGAGGATACCTCTGGCAGTATGTCTGAACGGGGCTCCAGCGGGGATTCTGGGGATCTTCTGGATGAGACGGCCCTTGATGAGGTTGATGTTCTGGAGCTGGACTCGTGCAGCGAAGACGAGGAAGACTGCTGGTAAGTGTGACTTTAAAACTGAATGCCTTTCATTTAAAATGAGTGTTCAGGAACGTGCTGCTGTAAGAACTTTTTTGTTTTTAAGAGGGATTATTGAAACCAACAAGTGCAACCAGTAACATTTTTGTGTCTAGTTTTTTCTGGCCGCTGATACAGTCTAGGACGTGACACCCTAAAATTTACACTTGGAGTTGGGGTGGGTGGGGGGGGGGGGTCAGTAAAAATAGGCAGTTGAGTGGTTAAGCTTCAAAAACAGCTGGACAGGGTTGAACAGTTGACGCTACGAG
This sequence comes from Lithobates septentrionalis, assembly GCA_037952835.1. NCBI lineage: Eukaryota > Metazoa > Chordata > Amphibia > Anura > Ranidae > Lithobates > Lithobates septentrionalis. Next base: position 183,175 of record JBBDGP010000600.1, read on the forward strand.
TTGCGGCAAGAATTATACCTCCTGTTGTGTTGTCTGTTTGCCAGGCAGTACTACCAGGTGACCATGACCCATTCAAGTTAAAGGGGCTGGGCTACAACTTCATGCAATGTACAATGTGGTGCAAGCTTTTGGGGTTCAAAACTGGCAGCGAGGGGGTGACTTTTTTGGATCCTCCCTGCCTGTTAAACGCTTTCTGAAAATCAGTCCGCTGCAGATCACTCTTCAGAGAGCAAAGGTTATATAAACTGAGTCTAGAGAGTATTGGAGTATGTTACTTGACGGCACAGTTTACAGGGAGCATAATGGTGAACCTGTATATTGTGGAAGCTCTGCAGGTGGGGTGTGTTTATTTTATTTATTTTATTTTTTTGCGGAGTTATGATCTGCTTGGGTATTACACACCTAGAGACGAGACTGCACACAGCAAGTATTTTGGGAACCTCATGAACTGATTTTCACCAGACAGGGTTCTTGTTAGTTTTTCTCAACTTGATGTTCTCTAGCAGTTTTCTTGAACACCTGATGGTCATGTAGGTAGATTACAATAAGCAACTCACAGTGCCAGTTGAAGATGGAGATCTCTCCCATATACTAGAAATGTAAAAGCTACTTACAGACCCTGTGTTGGAGACCCTGTGTTGGATCTAGCTGTCCATCATTATTACCAATGGCTGGTGTATGGATTGGATGAACTTTATGTATGTGCCGGTGGAGATTGGAGGGGGAAAGCTGCAGGCACCAGCAATGACAATCAGATGGGATAACGTATCCAGGTAAGTAGGTCCCCCCCCCCCCCCCCCTCCATCATCCTGGGGCATCAGGGAATGGCTACTGACATACAGGCAGTCCCTGCGTTACAAACATACAACTCGTAACGGAGAATGGGGGCAGCATGATGTCACGCTGGTCCCGGAAACCACCGGGCGACTTCCTTGGTACTTGCCGCATGCCGGCACCTACTGTCAGGTAGACCTGTCGGCAATTCCACATCACTGCATGGCTGGTTAGTCCTTCACTATGCTATCCAAAACATTAAAAATATTTTTTTGGCTGTGGTTGCACTAAAAAAAAAAAAATCTACGTGTTCAAACTTGCATACAAGTGCAACTTGAGAACAAACCTACAGTTGGTAACCCAGGGACTGCCTGTAAATCTTTATCATTTAATCCAAAATGAGATGAAACTTGGCAGATTATTTTTTTTTTCTGTAGCCAACTCTGATCCTCTGAGCTTTAAAAGGGAGCAATTGGCTGGGGATTGCTGATGTCCAAGTACCTCCCCCAGCTGCCGGATCCAACCGTGTTCATTGGGCTAAATGGCTTAGTACGTGTTTGCCCATTTTCTTAACCTGTTGTCACTTTTTATATTGACTTGCATGAAAATGGCTCTTGTCACCTCATTGGGAGATTGTTGTGAGTGGATGTAGAGGGTGGGCCAAGCACAGGTGAAGGATACTGTAAATCCAGCACACGTGGCCACTAATGCCTAGTGCACACAATGAGAAAATCAGATGAAACATATTCGTTTTGAAGCGATCGTGCGATTATCTGATCGTTGGTATACATCTTTCGAGAGGCAATCGCAATAGTTCATCCAAAATTATCTGAAGGAGCAAACACAACATTTGCCATGTACGATACCGGAGCAAATGATTTTCATTTAAAGGGTTACTACACCTTCGTTATGTATGTTATTAAAAAAAAAAAAAATCATACTTGCCACCTCTGTGCAGTTGGTTTTGCACAGAGTGGCCCTGATTCTCCTCTTCTGGGGTTCCCCAGCGGCGCTGATGGCTCCTCTTCTCGAGTGCCCCGTCTGAGAAGTGCTCTCCTTCGGGACACCCGTGCGGGCGTGCTTCCGAGTCCTGCTGCTGCGTCTGTTGACAGACAGCAGGACTCGACCCCGGCGCCTGCGTCATTGGATTTGATTGACAGCAGCGGGAGCCAATGGCTGTGCTGCTATCAATCTATCCAATCGGGACACGAGACACCGGCCGGAGCTGGTGTGCTCGTTTCCGTCGTGGGAATTACGGGGCTCAGGTAAGAAAGTGGGGCTCGGGGGTGCTGCTGCATGACAGGAGGTTTTTCACCTTAGGGCCCTTTCACACTGGGGCGGTTTGCAGGCGCTATTGCGCTAATAGCGCCTGCAAACCGACCCGAAACAGCCGCTGCTAGCAGCATCTTCGGAGCGTTGAAGGAGCGGAGTATACACCGCTCCTGCTCATTGAAATCAATAGGACAGCGCGGCTATAGCGCCGGCAAAGCGCCTCTGCAGAGGGAGGTAAAAGCGCCCTGCTAGCGGCCGAATACCGACGGTAAAGCTTACAATTAGGGTTGTCCCGATACCGATACTAGTATCGGTATCGGCACCGATACCGAGCATTTGCCCAAGTACTTGTACTCGGGCAAATGCTCCCGATGCTTCCCCCGATACCTAGAAGACAGCTGTGATCGGCGCGTGGGGGAGTTACAAGATTCTCCCCCAGCGGCTTTCACAAGCTTTAGTGACATACAGCGGTGATCGCTCACAGCTGACTGTCACTGCATCCTCCTCCGTGCCCCCTCCTTTCCTCTGTGCCTCTCCGCAGTCCCCTGCATTCCTCTCTTATCTGTCCCCTCCGTTCTGCTCTCCTTATCTTTCCCCTCCGTTCTCCCCCTTCGTTCCTCCGTCCCCCTCCTCCTTCCTTTGTGTATGGAGAGAGTCAGCTGACTCTGTCCATTCACATAACTGAAACATTGTAATCTCCTGTGATTACGATGTGTCAGTTTATGAATGGAGAGAAGCTGCTGTGTTCTCTCCATTCATTCTCAGTGCAGCTGACGCTGCAGAGAAAGGGACTGGGGAATCTCTATCCTCGGTCTCTTTCTCTGTCTCAAGGGGGAGATATCAGAGGTCTGTTAAGACCCCTGATATCTCACCAAAGCCCCCCAAAAGGGCTGATTAAAAAAAAAAAAAACAATAAAGAATAAAAAAATATTATTGGAAAAAATAAAAATTGTAAAAAAAAAAACAAAAAAAAACACACACACATACAACGTTCACCCCCCCCCCCCCCCCCCCAAAAAAAAATAGTAAAAAAAAAAAACCTGTCACGTGACATTAAAAAAAAGTATCGGTAATCGGTATCGGTGAGTACTTGAAAAAAAGTATCGGTACTTGTACTCGGTTCTAAAAAAGTGGTATCGGGACAACCCTACTTACAATAGTGGCGCTTTACCGCCGACACCGCCCCCACCCCAGTGTGAAAGGGGCCTTAATGCATAGAATGCATTAAGGTGAAAAACCTCGAGGGTTTACAACCCCTTTTAAGAAGTACAGTATTGGTGCTAAAAAAATCAGAAGACCAAGACCACGCATACTTGAAAATGAGAGACTACATTACATTACAATACAATACAACACAACACTTCAGAAATTGTATTCTGTCGTACGAGAATTTTTGTAACTTTAGTGACCTCTTCATTATCTAAGATGCAAAAAAAACCCCCAAAAACAAAAAAATGGATGATTATTCGCCTGATATTCTCATCGTCTGTACAAGGCTTAAGCTTTTAAACTCTATCACTGGTTATTTGTTACCCTTGCTGGAAGAAAGAAGTAAAATTTCACTGCAGATACCCTAATAAACTCCTGACCTGATCAATCATGAGAGATGTCTGCTTGGGGCCAAAAATTATTTTATTCAGTTATGTATTATCAACTCAAAGTTCCTTCTGTTGCTCTTGTCCTCTTCCAAATCTCCAAATTCTTTTTTTTTTTTTTTCCTGCTATGATCTGACATTCTGTTAAAGGGTGTCCATATTTGTTCTCCATGCCCCCCCCCCCCCCCCATGTAGGTATGTAGTCACCTTTTGCTCACTCCTGAGATGGACCATGGGATTTGTAGTGCGCAGCTAATTCTAAACGAATGTAAATCAGAGGAAAAGGAAAGGTTTGGGAGATCATGAAGGATGTTGCAAGGAGACTGAAAACACTGGGAATTTTATGAAAAAAAGATTACAGGGCCACTGAGTAGTGTATGTGTGTGGATTATGTTTTGAGAATAAGAAAGTTTAGTGTCGCTTTGGAGATGTAATTAATCTGATGGTTGTTTATGGATTTATTTATTTTTAAACAAAATCTCTGTATAGGAGATCTAAATGTGTATGTCTACCTCACACAGAGCCACGGTGGAAATCTGAAAATTGCACTGGGTCAATTCACTACTCAGACCTGGAGGGCGTTCCCTTATTATATCATTAGGATTATTCCCATTAAGCTGATCCTCAGGCTTATGTACTATGAGAGGCTCACCACAATGGAAAGTATTGTATAGACCTCATGTTGCAGTGATTTCGCTAGTCTCTAGTAAATTGCTAAGCCATTTATTGGATAATCCCGATAAACGGTGGCCATGTGTCAGACTTGGATGGATGATGTTGGCCTGCTTCACCCTTTTTGGCTTAGTATGTCTCTCAGGTGAAATCTTCCTTCACAATGCCAGGCTCTGTCCTTATCCTTTTCTTCATGAAGGCCTAAGTCTTCTCCTGTGTTCCCATAAATCAGAAATCCAGCAGAGAGGGTGGGACAGACTTACAATGGCAGCTGGATGGAGGTGGCAACTTGGGCGCAGGGGGAGTTCATATATGTCAGTCCTGAGAAAGTGGGGCAGTTTAACCCACCTGAGTTTACCCTAAGGCTGGGGTTCACACTATTGCGATGGGGAACCAGCATGATTCCAGCGTGGGTTCCCGCTTCGCAGGTCTCTGGCAGGCAGTTCACACTGCCCTCTGTGCACCACTGCGGGAGTCAATACAAAGGTAATGACACCCCCAGATTGGTTTGCAGATCGCAGTGTGAACTGTCAAATGGTGCAGGAATCGGATCGCATGGGTGTGAACATGTGTGAACACCCATGTGATCCAATTGCAGTGAGGACCGAAAAAAGGGTCCTGCACCATTTTGGTCCGAATGCAATGCGAAATCAGCCATACAATCTGTATGGCTGGTTGAACTTGCATCTCACAGATATTGCATGTGATCTGCACAGCAATGCAGTGCGAATCACATGCGATGTCTGACATTGTTATAGTGGAAGCCCAGCCTTAGGGCTGGTTCACACCAGATGCAGTCTACTGCATTTTTTTCTGCATCAAAAACACATGGACAGTTGATTATATGGGTTCCCATGGTCTAGTTTACACCAGTGTGATCAGTTCTCCTGCAAAAAAAAGTAAAACCTGCTGCATTTTTTTCTGCACAGAACTTTACTGAAGATGCACCAGAACAAAACCAAACGCATTACATCAAAAAACAAAACAAAAAAACCCAGGAACATTTTTTTGGAAAAAGAGTGGGGAAAAACACATTGCAGAAACGCATCTGGACTTGCATTTCTGCGGTGGGAACTGGCAAATTAAAAAAAATAGATTTTTGAGTATAGTGATCCATTTTTATATATATTTCTTTATTGAGGGGCACATCCAGATCTTCAGATCTTGATGGATGGGTTTTGATCACGCCACCTGCAGGAACAGTTAGCCATGTGCAACAAAAAAGCAAACGCCTTAGGGGCGACCTCTGCTTTTGATCAAACCCCCCTATCTGCAACACACAGCTCGGTTTTTTGTTTTTCTATTGCCTAGGATTGGAGTCGGTTCTAGACAAAGGCTGGGCAGCATTGTCGTCCACTATGATCACCAGGTGGATTCACCAGACAGTGGCTCAAGCCTATGCTTTTTCGGGCCAGGAACCTCCATTTCCCATAACTGCTCATTCTACCAGAGTTTTGAGCATGTTCTGGGCTTTTCATCATTCTGCTTCTGTTGCAGTTTGCAAGGGGGCTACCTTGTCTGTGCATGCTTTTACCAAAGTTGACACGGATGCCTCTGATGATGTCAGTTCCGGTTGTAAAGATTTGCAGGCAGCAACTTGAGTTCTGCAGGGGTGTGGTTTCTTGTTCTGTTTGGTTCGCTGGTTCTGAACCCACCCTTTTGTCTTTGGGACATCCCATCCGCAAAGATCTGTGTTCTTCAATGATTGAAAGAAAAAATTGGATTTTTGTGATTTAATGTCCTCTATTCTGTGTTCATTGAGGCCCGTTGCACACTGGTGCGACATGCGTTTCGATTTTGTGCAGCACCCCGTTAAGTGCAACGCAACTGTTCAAATAGGAGCAACTTGAGTCGCTCCTACTTAGAAAAAGGTTCCTGCTCTACTTTTGGTCCGACTTCGGCATGACTTGCATTGGCTTCTGTTAAGACCCGCCAAAGTGGTGCTGGCATCAAAGTCGTGGCAGTGTGAGCTGGGCCTGGAGGACACTGAACCCATCCTGTCTTGATTGCTACTAAATGAGCTGTATGTTTTGAAATAAGAGGTTTTGGCCGCCAATAGGGGGTCTTCTTTCTTGTTGCACCCTGCGTCCTGCTCCTGCAGGTGGTGTAATTAAAACCATCCCTCAAGATCTGGCTGTGTCCTTCAACGAACAAAGAGAAGGATTTTATGGTGGGTACAAAAATTCAATTTTTATTTATTTTTGGCATGATTGGTAAAACTAGGCACTTGAATTTATCCCTTTCTTATGCCGTAGCCAGCGCTCTGTTGTGGTTGCTGAAACTGCTTCCCTTTACGCAGAAACAATTTTCAGCCTTGAAATATTTAAAGTATGCTGTGCAGTATGAAGGGGGGAGAAATCTCTTGACCTACATTTATGTTGAGAGTTGTTCTAATGTTTGGTACCTGACTGTTGCTTGATAAAACTATGTTTTGGTTCTTAGTTTTGCTTTGAGTGGTTTGATTTTCTTATTGCTCAATTTTAATATCGTGTAGCATGACCATTCCTAGTGCTAAATTTAAAAAAATATATATAATCTAGTTGTCACTTGTCACATCACACACTGTAAAATATTCTGCAGAGCACATTGTAAAACTGGTTCTCAATATTACTAAAAGAGGATATAACAGGTTATTAGAGCAAATAATTTGACAACTCATTATCTATGTTAATTGGGTAACAAACAAATCTACCTGTTAGGCTGGCTCCACACCTATGCCTGCACATTAATGTGTATTTTTAATAATGTAAATTATGCATTTTAAGGAGGATCCCATTCATTTTCTAAATTGCTTTCTACACGTCAGCAAAGTTAAATGTTGCTCCTGACCCTGATGCTGCCCACGTAAACATGTGTGTCATTTGGGCGACTTCACTTGTCAAAGAAAGCTCGGTCCCCACTAGCAGTTGGTAGCTGGCAGGACTGGCTTCCGATCATGTAACAGCCAGTCACAATGGTCACATGATAGCCGATCCTTCCTGCCCTCCAGGTGTACAGACCCTGTTAAAAGTGGGCTGGGCACGAAGGGGTTAACGCACCATAACACACACACACATATATATATATATATATATATATATATATATATATATATATATATATATATATATATATATATATATATATATATATATATATATATATATATATATATATATATATATATATATATACAGATCTGAATACACAGGTGCTGTGTTGAGCAAAAAGTGGGCCAGGTGTACATTTCACGCTTCATTTAAATGGGTGTAAATGGGTTCTTGCATTGCTGACTCCTATCTTGGTTAGTCTATCTAGTGTCTATAGGTCTAGAAATGCTATCAGTTTTTAAGCTGGATACACACTATACAATTTTCTTTAGATTTACTAAAACCATATAATATGGAGGTCAAACCTATATTTTTTCAATTTGTATGCAATCAGGCAGGCCCTTGTACTACATAGTTAAAGGTAAATCTAAAGGAAATTGAACAACAAAAGTTGTATGGTGTGTATCCAGCTTTACACTGACATTGCTTACAACTATTTTTCGGTGGGGCAGTGACTTTGAGTAACTCTTCCTATAAAATATTTAAGCTTTTGCTCTGAAATGAGTTTTCCCTATGCTTTACATACTGTGGTCCTCATGTGGCCCCTCCAGTGATCTGGGGATATCCAGAGCTGAAAGGGCACAGGTTACCCAGCATGCATCTTTGTGATGGTGTAAAGGACGTTACATTTACTATATTTCCTGTCTTGTTTTCTTTGTTTCAAGGCTTTATGTCTCTCCAAAGAAGCATGCCGTGGCAGAGCAGAAAGCCGATTCTCCCTTACAATGGTGCCGGCAGGTGCTGGATCACCACAGTCCAGAGACAGAGGCTGCTTGTCGGACATTAATTGGCAAGCTCGATCAAGGTAAGTAACAAGATCACATTTCTAGCTATATGCTCTAATTCTGTTTTATACAAGCTAAAGAATTGCGTGCTGGAAAATGTGTGCAGCTGTTCTTCTGTTGAACTGTACTGATGGAGTAAGCACATACAGAGTGGATGGGAAATGATTCACAGTTCAAACATTTTACCAAATCATTTTACAGTGTATGTATTGAGGCCGATTTTACTTAACGTCGAGTTCCACCCAAAAAAAAAAAAGAAATTTAATTTATGTGCATAAAAAAAAACATTTGGAGAATTTTTTTTTTTTACTCCCCTCTGAATGCCTGTTGCTAGGGGGTCCCTCGTAGTCTGCCTCCTTCAGCGCCTGGGCTCTTGACGTCACTTCTCTCGGTGCAGGAAGGGAGATCAGCTCTGTCCCCTCCCTCTTCTCAATCACCTGGGACACATTACAGGTCCCAGATGATTGCACGGCCAATTGCGGCGCCGCTCGCACATGCGCAGTGGGTGCCTGCCTGTGAAGCCATAGCCGGGCGCCCACAGTTACAATGCGGCGCCTCTGAGCGGAGGGGGAGAGTAGCGGGGTGTTGATCCCCCCCGCATCGCTGGACCCTGGGGCAGGTGTCCGATTATTAAAAGTCAGCAGCTGCAGTATTTGTAGCTGCTGACTTTTTTAATTTTTTTTTAGCGGAACTCCGCTTTAAGGAGTTTAGAATCTTCACACTATAAATGGTGTGAATGTTCATTTCAATCATCCAGTCATGTAAGAAGGAAATTCTGTTTACTTTGAATATCCATTCATGTGCAGATGAAATGCATAAAGAGGAATTCGTTTTTCACATGATTGGAAAATTGAAGTGAATATTTACTTGATTTAGTAAGTTGGCCTTATTATGTCTTTATGCCTCCAATACCGTGTACAGGTTCCCATGTATGGACATCTATGTGGCTTTGCTGTGCAGTCTAATTTCTCATGATGAGTGAAGTGCAGAGTCAAATGGAACTTCCTGTATGGTTTACGTTACAGGAAGTGAAGTGTATTAGAAACGATTGCTCTACACCATGCCAGCTTCATTTCTGTAATCTTTTTTATAATCTAGTCATATAAAACGACTGATGGAGGAAAGTGCAAAGTGACTCTTGGCATGCAGTCAGAATCCCATTTTACAACTTTGCTGAAGTAAATTCTAAAGGTTTTCTCATTGTGCTCTTTAATGAACACATCTAAAGAGGTTATTTTGGATAATTAATTCGAAAGTGTATTGGGCACAGATTGTCAATTGATTATCTCTGCATGCCATGATAAATTATTGCATAGATCTGTAATGTCCATTATCTAGAGAAGAGTTTAGCACTGCCATTTCCTAATAAACACACAGGATAAAAGACTTTTCTTTTAACACCCATTATACTTATCTGAAAACCATTGTAAAGAGCAGTCCCGATCCTCCTCTTCTCACCTCATCCACTGATTACCTACCATAGCAAGTCGCTTGCCATGGGGGCACTCGTGCAAGCTCATTCCCGATTTGGCTCAGTGTGCCTCCCGCTCACTTATCACTGCTGGCTGTGTCTCTGAGTCTATGGGGAGGGAGCCACTGCTCTTGTGCACATTGCTGAACCAAGATCTGGCTTGGGTAAGTATTGAGGGGGGAAGACAGCTGCAGTTTTTTTTTACCTTAAAGCGGAGTTCTGCTTAAAAAAAATAAATAAATAAAAAGTCAGCAGCTACAAATATTGCAGCTGCTGACTTTTAATAACCGGACACTTACCTGTCCCAGGGTCCAGCGATGCGGGGAAACGAACCCCACTTGTCTCCCCCTCCTCTCTGCGGCGCCGGCATTGTAACTGAAGCCACACCCGGGAACCCACTGCGCATGTGCGAGCCACACCGTGACTGGCCTGCCAATCATCTAGGACCTGTGATGTGTCCCAGATTATTGTTGAGAGACAGGGGGGAGAGGTGATCTCCCTTCCGTTGCCTTGGTGTGCCGGGCGCAAGTGGGAGCTGGGACCCTCTGAAAAGATGGTATCCCCCCCCCCCCTAAAAAAAATGACATGCCAAATGTGGCATGTCAGGGGGTCACCTCACTTAAAGCGGAAGTTCCATTTTTGGTTGGAACTCCGCTTTAAAGTTGTATTGGAGAGCAGCTTTTATCCTCTTTTTCAGGGTCCCCTGCTCCTCTCCCTCGAGCATTGCCCCCAGAGAAAGCCTCTTGCCCTGGGGGCACCACTATGTGCTCGCTCCTGAGCAGCTGCTCTCTGCGTCCATAAGACCCTGCCAATGGGCTCCCGCTGCTGTCTCAGCCAATGAGGGAGAGTCCTGGGACAGCCGAGGCTATCGTATCCATTGGGGGGAGCCGCTGCACACAGGTTTTTTACTGTCTGGAATGCATAAAGGTAAAAAACCTTTATCCTTTAGAACCAAAAAAAGCCCTTATAACTACTTTTATGTCCTGATTTTAGCTATATGTAGTGCCTGTTCTTATTTGTATACATTTTTCTAGGTATTTGTTCCACCATAGAAACCAGACTATAGTCTGTGCTTTTCCTATCCACTTTGGTTTTCTGTATTCTACTTTCACTTCACTGGCACTCTGGTATCGTGCAGACAAGAGGGCAGCCGGTGGAGGGGGGGGGGGGGGGATTCAGGCTTCCATCTGTGCTTATGTATTGTATGCATAGCCTTGGCTCCAGCCCAGATGGTTACATACAGTGCACCTGTTTCCCCTCCGCAGCCCAAACTGGGAATGAAAGTTTGCAGAGTAAACAGTTGACCTGGAGGTTGCATGAAATGGTGTCCACCAGTCAATCAGAGTTCATGGTTTCCTGTATGAAGAAATTGCATTCACACACAGGGCTTTTTTGGGGAATAAAAATTGAGAGCTAGTTAATTAAAATGAAGCAGGATAAGAATGTATTGCATTAGTGGATACATCGCCCCATCAATGAAGAAGAGTGCCTGTTCTCTCCAGTCTCCTCTCCACCAGCATTACCTGGGGTTGCAAAGAAGTTAGTTGGTGATGTGCCAACACATAGAGAAGATTGTGCAGCATTTGACAGACTGTGTACATGTTAGGGACCAATTGGCTATAGAGAACAGCCCCATCTTGGTTGCTATTGGTCGACACCATATGACATGGATGCCTGAGGGCAGTTGGATTTTACAAACGTGCACCTTATAAAATCTGTGGGCACCTTCACAGTTCTGGTCAATAATTACTAAATCAATAAAAGTGGTATCACTCCCAAATACAGCGATGTTGAAATAAATACTACAAAAAATACACATAAATCTTAAATAAAAAAACCCAAATATATCCTGTATGTAGCAAAAAAAAAAATGTATGTGTGCAATATTAATGAACCAAAGTCTCTGTAATCAAAGGTGAGTTTTACCTTCATAAATGAACTATCACCAGTGAAAAAGATCCAATCCATTCAAAATGAACAGACAGCTAATATCCAGCATTTTGGAAATTAGTTGTCTGTTCATTTTGGACAGATTGGATTTTTTTCACTGGTGATAGTTCATTTATGAAGGAGCGACTCTCACATTTGAATGCAGAGACTTTGGTTCATTAACATTGCACCATGTGGACATTTCTGCACATTTTTTGAGATAATATAATCTCAAAAAATGTGTACAAATGTCCACATGGTGCAATGTTAATGAACCAAAGTCTCTGCATTCAAATGTGAGAGTCTCTTCTATCTATCTATCTATCTATCTATCTATCTATATATCTATATATATATATATATATATATATATATATATATATATATATATATATATATATATATATATATATATATATATATATATATATATATATATATATATATATATATATATATATATATATATATATATATATGAATGTTTATATTTTAATTTTATGTATATTCTTTCTAGGATTTATTCATACAGCACTGTTTTTAAGGTTGATCTCACTGATTTAAAGTGATACTAAAGACGCTTGTTTGTTATTTGTAAAGGGAAGAAAAAAAAAGTTCTACTTACCTGCTCAGTGCAGTGGTTTTGCACAGAGCAGCCCAGATCCTCCTCTTTTTTCGGGTCCCTCTTCAAAGCTCCTGGCCCCTCCTTCCTGTTGAGTGCCCCCACAGCAAGCAGCTTGCTATGGGGGCACCCAAGCTAAGCTGCAGCTCCCTGTGTCCATTCAGACACAGAGCCACGGCCCAGCCCCGCCCCACTCTCCCCCATTTTCTCACTCACTTTGACAGCAGCGGGAGCCAATGGTGCTTCTCTGCTGTCTCAGCCAATGAGGAGGGAGATTCCTGGACAGCCAAGTCTCTTGTGCAACATCGCTGGATCGGGAGGGGGCTCGGGTAAGTATTAGGGGGGCTGAGAGGGGCTGCTGCATACAAAAGGTTTTTTACCTTAATGCATAGAATGCATTAAGATAAACCTGCCTTTACAACCACTTTAATTTAATGTATGGGTGTGACATAATACAACAACCGTGGTATTTGGCTCCTTTCACATGGGCTGTCCGATGAGGTCTGCCTGTCAGTTTTCCAGGTGGACCTGATCAGACCCTCAAGTCTCTTCTATAAAGCAACAGATGTCAGCAGACACATGTCCACTGACACCTGCAGCACTCCGATCCTGTCCACTAAAAACAGATGGATGGTGGTCCTACTCCTCATCCGTCTGGCGGATTGGATGGGAACGTCCATCCGATTATCCCATAGAGGAGAGCGGGACTGTCAGTTTCTGATAGCGGAGCAGACACAAACCTGTCATCCGCCTGCTTAGCGTTTTTATATTGGACACATAGGGGCTGATGTGTTAAAAATACAAGTGTGCAAAATCTGGTGCTGCTGTGCATGGTAGCCAATCGGCTTCTAACTTCAGCTTGTTCAATTTAAGCTTTGACGACCTGGAAGCTGATTGGTTACTATCTGCACCAGATTTGGCACAGTGGAGTTGGGGCTGTTTAGTTTATGAAGTCTTTAATTCCTGACTATTTCGTCCTGTTTTTTGTGCAGTCATTATATTTGCATGTAAAGATTTCTGGTCTGCTCTGACCTGTAGAATAATGCTGTGTACACACGGGCGGACTTTTCGACCAGACTGGTCCGACGGGCGAATCCGTTGGACAATCTGACCGTATGTGGGCTTCATTGGATCTTCAGTGGACTTTTTTGGTCGAAAATCAGACGGACTTTAGATTTAAAACATGTTTCAAATCTTTCCGACGGATTTGAGTCCGGTCAAAAAATCTGTTTGTCTGTATGCTAGTCCGACGAACGAAAACCAAAACTAGGGCACCTATTGGCTATCAACTTCCTTGTTTTAGTCCGGTCGTACATCATCACGTACGAATCCGTCGGACTTTGGTGTGATCGTGTGTAGGCAAGTCCGTTTGTTTGAAAGTCTGTCAAAAGTTCGTCAGAAAGACCGTCGGACCTTTGGTGCCGAAAAGTCCACCCGTGTGTACACGGCATTGGATGGACGGGTTTGGTTTATACTTAGAACCTCTAATGAATGTGTGCTATTCACCCTAATTGTTTACACTAACCTGGTTATACTTTGAACTTGTCGTTGTAGTGAGTAGATGGAAAAGCCTTTACTGCAGCCCGCTGGCATCACCAAGCGCATATAACGCCAACAATGAGAGCGGCAGTTGTAGCAATACACTAAATTCACCGGGGTGCCTCAAATCCACTAACAAAGCACTACTAACCTGTGGCAGCTCAGGTATGGCATGACTTGTAAATGGCATGAATCCTAACGCATCACCTAATAATTGTATGTTTCCCTAACGTGACCCTCACAATGCATAGATAAATGTTTGCATTATGACCGTGTAAAGATGATTTTTTTTTTCTGGCTCTTCACTACGTGGCTTGGCCTGTGTTTATTAATGTACCAATGTATTGTTGACACGTGAACTTGTTTAACATGTTTGCTTTTACTAGAGGTGTTGGGTATAGCAGTATGCATGGCTGCAACAGGTAATGTTCCAGGATCCTGTTATTACAGTGCGCCAATAAAACAACCGATGACTTCCAGATAAGTTCACACACGTAAGACTGGGCAGCAAGCTTTGCTGTTGTAACGCAGGATCAGATGGTTTACAACGTTTTCTGCTATATACTATTATTGCTATGGCCCTTGGCTGTCAGACTTTTGAGCAGTGCTTGCAGAACAACAGAGAAAACTGGAATGAAAGCCTGGCACATGGCAATCACATCTGGGTGGGACTTGCCTGTCCTTTGCTCTGCTAGGTGCTGCTGGGACAGGTGATTTTCATGCAACTCCCTTTATGGAAACTTCTCAGCTATTAAATAATTTTATTTGGTTATGAAAAAGGTAGAAATCCTACTGATCACATAGGAAAAATGTTATTGGTAAGCCTTGAGTCCAAGGAACCACGTGCCTGTGTATGGCTGTAATTATTTTCACAATGCAGTGGAATTGTCATGAGAGGAACATGGTGGTTTGAGACTTGTATGTGTTGTTTTTTTTTTTTTTTTTTTTTTTTATTTGTATTTTTTTTTTAAATTAAAATCTACATTCTACTATACTGCAGACCTTTCCTGAATACTGGTTGCTTGTATTTCATGTTAATCAGTAATTTACCGTTTGCTTGCCAGTCACTTGGATCAATGGTTTAAAGCAGTGGCCTCCAAACTGCGACCCTTTGCTAGCCTTTATCTGGCCCTTGGGGCATTATTCTTCCCACTGGCACCAACAGTGGGGCATAATACCTGCCACTGACACTAATGATGGGGCACTAGTCCTCAACTATTATCGAAGATGGGGCACTCTTCCTTCCACTATCATCAATGATGGGGCACTCTTCCTTCCACTATCATCAATGATGGGGCACTCTTCCTTCCACTATCATCAATGATGGGGCACTCTTCATCCCCACTATCATCAATGATGGGGCACTCTTCGTCCCCACTATCATCAATGATGGGGCATTCTTCGTCCCCACTATCATCAATGATGGGGCATTCTTCGTCCCCACTATCATCAATGATGGGGCATTCTTCGTCCCCACTATTAATGACGGGGCACTCTTCCTCCCCACTATTAATGATGGGGCACTCTTCCTCCCCACTATTAATGATGGGGCACTCTTTCCTCCCCACTATTAATGATGGGTCACTCTTTTCGCCCCACTATTAATGATGGGTCACTCTTTCCGCCCCACTATTAGTGTTTGGGTCACTCTTTCCGCCCCACTATTAGTGATGGGTCACTCTTTCCGCCCCACTATTAGTGATGGGTCACTCTTTCCGCCCCACTATTAGTGATGGGTCACTCTTTCCGCCCCACTATTAGTGATGGGTCACTCTTTCCGCCCCACTATTAGTGATGGGTCACTCTTTCCGCCCCACTATTAGTGATGGGTCACTCTTTCCGCCCCACTATTAGTGATGGGTCACTCTTCCGCCCCACTATTAATGATGGGGCACTCTTCCGCCCCACTATTATCAATGATGGGGCACTCTTCCTCCCACTGACACCAACGATGGGTCAATATTTCTTCCACTGATGCTAATAGTGGGCCACTATTCCTTCTCCCGACCAACTCTGAGGCCATATTTATTCTTACTGATGCTGGGCCTGAGACATTTTCTACTCCCACTGGCCACAATCTGGCCCCCCTAAAGTCTGACGGACAGTAAACTAGCCCATTGAAGGGTTTGGAGACCCTTGGTTTAAAGGTATGTTCTAGTCAGTACTGAAAATTAAACCTTGAAAATGGAGCAGCTGCTGTGTTTTAAATTCAGAGCTATTGCCATACTTTGTTTTTTAGAATTGCTCTTTAACGTGGATCTTTCAACCTAAGTGGCAAGGTCTGCTTATTCAAGCCAAGCCAGGAGCGCCGAAGAGGGACCCGAGAAGAGGATCTGGGTTGCTCTGTGCAAAACCCGTGCCCGTGTTTGTTATTTTTAAAGGGGGGAAAAAAAAGACTTTAGTGTCACTTTAACCACTTCCTGCCTGGCCCTATAGCAGAATGACGGCCGGGCGGTGGTTCAGTTATCCTGACTGGGCATCATATGACATCCTTCAGGATAACAGCCACCCAGGACCACCATCATGCCGCCCAGGACCACCAGGGAAGGGGGCAACATGTGAATGGCCAGGTATGTACACCATGGCCATCCACATATGAAAAAATTTGCACAATACATGCCAATCAGTGCCCACAAATGGGCACTGACTGGCAACTTATGGTCCAGCTAAAAAAGTGATGCTAATCTGTGCCACCTCTTAGTGCCCATCTGTGCCACCCATCAGTGCCTATGGGTGCTCATCAGTGCCACCTATCAGTACTCATCAGTACCACCTCATCTCATCGGTGCCGCCTTATCAGTGCCCATTAGTACAGCCATATCGGTGCCCCTCACTGAATAAGAAAACGTACTTACCGGTATTTACAAAAAAATTTACAAATAAAGAAAAACTTTATTTTTTTTCTACATTTTCAAACTTTTTTTATTTGTTGCGCAAAAAGTAAAAATCGCAGAGGCGATCAAATACCACCAAAAGAAAGCTCTATTTGTGGGAACAAAATGATAAAAAATTTGTTTGGGTACAGTGTAGCATGACCGCGCAATTGTCATTCAAATTGCGACAGCGCTGAATGGTGAAAATTGGCTTGGGCAGGAAGGTGCGTAAGCGCCTGGTATTGAAGTGGTTAAAGTACAGAAGGATATGCATTGTTCATATTTCATACCACTTTAAGAGCTGCAAGAAGAAGTTGTGGGAAGGTAGGCAAAATTAAATTATCTATACCCTGTCCCCACAGGTGCTTTTACAGTGTTGTAGGGAGATGGAAGGAAGGCAGCTTGAGTAATTAGACCTTTCCACTGACGGTCTCACTGACTGGCTTTCTCAGGAGAGGTTGGCACTGGTATCTGCATGTCTTGGCTTTAGGATTCCTAAATTGTGTGTTACCCCAGCATTTCATATTCCTGATATGTGCCTGCTGTACCATGTACTTGTATAAGAAAGTATCCTGTTCTCTTTGTATTGCTTCCTTTATGTGAAATCCCTGGTGTTCCTACCAGTCCCTCTGCTCTCCTATTAGAAACTGCCCACACTAAGCAGGACGACACATCGTGGTCAGTTCTCTAGCTATGCTGGGAACTGCGCCTGCTCTCCTATGATCCGACTTGTCCTGACACGCCTCCCCCTGCACAGCCATTCACTGGGAAGACCATTATACTGCTGTTTCTCCTCCTCCCCACCTCTCTATGCAGATGAGAACAGAGGGAATGTGATCTCTTATTAAAAAAAAGGGAAAAAGGTATTTATATAATAATTTTTTGTATATCTATACACAAATGTTTTGCCTTTCATTTCAGTTTTAAACTTAATGTGGGGTTCTACAAGTTGCTAATTTACAATCACTTTAAGAGGAAGGTGGGAGGTGGTGCTATAAAGACTTGTGTACACACCATTTGTTTACTCTTTTCCCCATAGAACTGAAAATGGAAGCATCTCAAATGCAAACCAGTCATGCCCCTGTACACAAACCTAATATCACTGATTTTTGTACCCCTTGTGCTATACCATCTTCATAAAATCTTGCCCATCTGGATCCAGACCTGCTGTTTGCAGCAGTTGCTGCAGCCCAACTGATAGGGGTTGACTGATTATCGGTGCGGCCCATATTCACTTTTTTTTTTTTTTTTTTAGAAGTATCGGTCACAAACTTACCAATGTTACCGATTATTGCTTCAAGGGGTTGTACCGAGTTGATACCTGGCGGATCCAGACTTCCATTGTCACGATGACTTGGTGCCTGGAGTGAAATCTGTGACGTAGGCAGAGCGCTGACTTCAGTCCGCTGTCTGCTGAAACCGGGTCACAGGAGTGCAAAACAAATTGCACTACTGTGATCCATAGGAGAAGTACAGCCAAACGAGCTTTGGCTATACTTCTCCTTTTTTAATAGTGAATTTTAAGCCTGGGTTCATGCTTGTGCGATGCAGACATCGCATGTGATTCACACGTTTTGTATGGCTCAAATCGCACCTGCACCAAAATAGTGCATGATCCTTTTTTTTTTTTTTCTTTTCTGCACCTGGAACGCATTGCATGGGTGTTCACACCCATGTGATGTCATTCTGACAATCACACTGCACTTTGCGATCTGTTTCGGGATGTTGTTAATCTAACATTGACACCCGCAGCAGATCGCACGGATGTGCAATTGCAATGCAGTGCTGTGAACTGGGGCTAAATGAATATGTCGGCCATTATCGACACCTTTTAGCGCAAGAGAAGTTCAAGAAAAATGCATCCTTTTAAATTCAAGGTGTCTTCACACTGGTCCGTTGTGCTTCCGTTGTGGTGTTAAAATCTTGCTTGGTTTTTTTTTGTTTTCTTTTTTTTTGTTTTTGTTTTTTTCTTTAGCCCAGTCTGCTGATATTTGAGGACATGTTGTGTTTTGGATGTAGAATTGTTTTCTAATTCTGCTCTTTTGTAAAAGGAAATAAAGGCAGGGTGCAGCACCCCATAGTAACCAGAGTTATCTCTGTGATCCCAGTTCAATGTAAAAGCCGGAATTTTTAGCACAGTGTTTGTTTTTAATATTTTGTTTCAATAAATAAGCCTATAAATGTCTAATACCTTAATAGGCTTCATGTACACGGGACGCGTTTTTGCAACCTCTCCTGAATGATTTAACTTGACAGATAGTAACCCACGTTTAAAACGTCCGTTTTGCCGCGTGTACATGCCGTGTTAAGCGTTTCCAAAAAAAAACAAAAACGCAGGTCACCGCATTTAGAAGCATTTGGCGTTAGAACCTTCGGCGTCTAAACTTTTTTTGCCTTCAAAAAAAGGCCTATAAACGCAACTGCCTAAAAACAACAATAAACAAACCTGTGTATATGTACACATAAGAGAACATTGGATGAGTTCAGGGGCAGCTGAAAAAATTGTCCAACTACCTCTGAACGTCCATTTAGCAGCAGCAGTGTACATGGGGCCTAATTACTGGAGCTATAGGATGACTAGAAATGTTGAACTTTATATATCTAACTCCTGCAAGTTAAATTGCACCTCTTCCAAGACTGTGGACTAGAGTTGCACGATTAATCGCAATCTCGATTCAACCCCCCTTACGATCTTAATCCAGCATTTTCACGATTCATTCATGTAACAAGTGCAGAGCAGTTCTCTGCTCACTCACAGCTGTCAAAAAAACAACCATCCAGCAAATGTTTATCAACATTGCTCAGCTGGGAGATAAAAGCAAACATTGTAACATTTAGTTCTTTTTAGATGAAAGAAATAAACTTTGGTCTGTAAATGAGGTCAGTTTAACCACTTAAAGACTAAACCATTTTCTGACATTTGTTTCTTACAAGTTAAATTTTGTATTTTCTGCTAGAAAATTACATAGAAGTTAGAGCCCCAAACATATATATATATATATATATATATATATATATATATACTGATATTCCCTATGCTCCAGTGGTCTCCAAACTGCGTCCCCTTGGGAAACTAATTCACTGACACCAATGAAGGGCACAATTCCTTCCAATGACATCCAACGAAGGGCATAATTCCTCCAATGACACCAACGATGGGACACAATTCCTCACTGACACCAATAATGGGGGATTGTTTGTTCCCACTGATTCTAGGACATTTTGTACTCCCGGTGGCCACATTTCGGCCCCCCTAAAGTCTAAAGGACAGTACGTTTTTAGAAAGATTGGAGACCCTACTATACTCCCATCACCACCCTGATCCACTACCAGACTGCTTGAGAAATACCGGGTACTACTTAGTTAACATGCTATCTCCCTGTGCAGGGCACTCAATTGGCATGCCTGCGCTAGTATTCACAGCCCGGTGTAAGCAGAATCTTGGGGTGTCTGACTGGGGTGGTGGGAGATCACAGGGAAGGCAAGTACTAGATGTTTATGGTAATCTGTGACTTTATTAAGGTAAACTTGTACTGTGCCCATACTAACAAAAAACAGAAGAAAAAAAAAGATGTTTCTAGTTGGCTGCTACCTCCACTTTAAATCTTGTATGTCTTTCGTAAGACTAAAAGTGTATAAAATCTGCTTCATATATCCCGTCTGTTTCTTCCAGGTTATTTGGGGGCCCATTCTACACTCAGCTCTCAGTCATCTGTGGACAGTGAATTGAGCACATCCGATGATTCCATATCTATGGGCTACAAGCTTCAGGATTTGACTGATGTGCAGGTTATGGCCAGACTGCAGGAGGAAAGTAAGATTACTTATGGATTTATTTTTCTGTGTTGAGGTGGCCATGCACATTAGTGTCGTGTACGATCTCCTTTTAATTTACCCATATTGATATAGTGTGAAGCCTATCTAATTGGTTAGTTTAATTAGGCATTCACACTTCATAGTAGTCTAGAGGACGCTGTACAGACCCTATACAATTATATTGTAATGTATGCTTTAGACAACTTGGAAGACAGCTACAAAAGATGATTAGGCGCCTCCTGAAGAGCAACAAGTAGAAGATTAGCAATTAATGTCAGTGCCATGTATCCCATCTAGGAAATAACTCCTGGGGAAAAAGTAGCATGAAAAAGAGCAGCAAAAATTCCTTAAAAGCGATTTGATCCAGGATATAATGTCTCAAATAAAGGTATGGTGTAATGGTAAGTCATAACCTGATAAAACACCAACTTCAGGTGTTCAGACCTTTTAAATTCTTCCTGGTCCATCCTGTCACATGACTTGACAAGACGCAGGTGCGCAAAACATGTTGTCATAATGACGGATGCAAGTGTCCATCCCATCAGCGGCTGCCAGTCTTGGCGCAGCAAGTGACGTCATCGCTAGTCGCCGCACACTGGGTTACAGCTTGTCACTAGGACTCCCTCCGGTCCTGGGTTCATCGGGGCCGCAGGCGGTTTTTTACATCAGCACCCTTCCAGTCGCTGGGTGTTCTCATTGCCCAGTTCAGCTGCCCTATACCATCACTGAGGCTTGTCATCATCCAGACACATCCTGGACCTTCCCAGCGGAGTAAAAGTAAGCAGCCTCAGCTACTGTTGTCTACACTTCCAGCACTCGTTTTGGGTCCAGATTTTTATCATGTTCAATTTACATTAAATATCATGTTTAGTCAATGGAAGTTGATGTGTTGTCAGGTTATGACTTAACATTACACCATACCTTTATTTGAGACATTATATCCTGGATCAAAGCACTTTTATGGAATTTTTATTGATTTGTTTGCTGCTTGTTCAGACAACTTGGCATTAACCAGATGCTTGAATTTAAAGGAAATGTGTATAATGTTTATATAAATTTTGTGTTTGTTTTTTATAATATAATAAATAACTTTTATATACAGGTAAGTATATGATGATTTCCATAGAGTTGATGTACATAGTTAAAGCTGAATTACTGGCATATTTTGGTGCCTGGGCCAATGAAGCAAAAAAGTCGATCTGCTACTTCAGCAGAGAGGCATGTAGTTTTTTTCAGTGGAGCACAAGTGTGGTTACATTGCATCTTAAGGACCACAACATACAGGGATATATAATGTAATATTAACATAAAAGCACACCCAGGTTTGACTTGATGGACTTGTCTTTTTTCAACCTCACCTATGTAACTATTGCTGCACTTGTAGTCCCACTGATTACTTTCTGCACCTCTGTACACACACGGAGTGGATGCCTGTGCATTGCACCCACAATTCACTGATCACAATTGCAATGCTTTGAAGCCTCCAATGCAGAAAAATTAAATGCACTATTTTTCTTTTATGAATGTTGGTGCATTGAAAAGGTGGACTATGTTTAAGTGTTGAGTCTAAATTAAAAGAATTTGGTTGATAAGGTAATACTTGTTTCCACACAGGGCCATCTGGTGTTGGGTAACGGGTAGTACAGCTTCACACTGTATATAGCATAATTGCATAGAGAAGTCTGAAAAGTTTTTGTACTTTTGCATCTGAAAGCAATGCTAGGTCTTCTCTTTAGCCATGCTTTCACCTATGTGTCTAACTGCATGTTTTGTACATTTTCTACATGCATACTTATAGTGTGATTTTTTTTAAATTAATGTTTAGATATATTGTGTTTTTGCCAGACGTCATAGTATGCAAATGTTTCCATATCCCTAGCCAAAAAAAATTAAATACGTATCGACTGCAGACAAAGTACAAAAAACCCACACACAGCTGTAAAGTCTGACTGTGGGGATACATGTAGCCTCCTATAAATAATTCAATTCGCTCCACTTCCAGCTGACAGATTGTCGTCTGTTCCTGGCTACCTCCTACATCTCACTATTTGCCCAGTTTTTGGTGGGCTGTCACTGAGAGGTGCAGGAGTCACCAAGTAAAATCCAGGAGCTGCTTAAAACCCAATTGAAGTTTTCCTATAAATTACAGCAATACTGTATTTAACAGCAGTGCAGTCGTGCTGCATATACATTAATAGATATGTTCTCCTTTTCTGTGTATTTTAACATACTGATTGCTGCAGTAAGGGTTAGAATACCGTGTACTGGCAACATTCTGGAGAGTTGGTCCACTGCTCTTGTGCACAAGAGAAGCTTCAGATGGGATTTAAGCAGCTCGGCCATATAGATGTCCAAATACCTCAGGTTTCTGGGATGCTTAACAAGAAATTTAAACCTGTGCAGGGGTCTGAAGCCACTTGCTATTGGTGATAGTTTGAGACTCTCTTTACGTACAGGTTTGCTTTAAGGGGTCATTCCACCAAACATTATTGAAATATGTAAGTGGCATCTGAATCGGAGGAGACTGGTGTTCCTCCAATCATACATTTGCCCCAAATAACTCTAGCTCATCCTGCCCATTAATGAAGTATAGCTCATCCTCCAATAACAAAATTCTGTAGAATTCTCCTACTTATATAAAATAAATTCCACCGAGGACAGTGGATTTTCTTATAATGGCTGTGGAAGGTATGCAGACCTAAAGATGAACTTTGGGCACACAAACTGTCCTTTTTAAACATATTCCTCAAAAGCATCAAAGGATAGACGTTTACTTTGTGTGCACCAAATTCATTTGCAAATCCAGATATAAACTTTTAAAAGTAGCGGTGACGACATCGCTGTGCTGTACATAGCTTGTACAGAGAGCAGTGCTGTGGGAAGGATCCAGAATACCCATCCACTATGCTGCAAAAAGCTACAGAATGGGGAAGAATACAAGACCAGTCACCCCGTGCGAGGATAGAGAGCAGCAGCTGGTCTTTAAGATTTAAAGGGGTTGTAAACCCTCGGTTTTTTACCTTTAATGCATTCCATGCATTAAGGTGAAAAACCTCCTGTGCTGCAGCACCCCCCCAAACTCCCCTTGTACTTACCTGAACCGGTCTTTTCAGCGGGGGGGGGGGGGGGCGCAGCACACCAGCTCCAGCTGATGTCTCTGGTCCTGATTGGATAGATTGATAGCAGCTCAGCCATTGGCTCCCACTGCTGTCAATCAAATCCAATGACGCAGGGCCGAGTCCTGCTGTATGTGTCAATAGACGCAGCAGCAGGGCAGGGGAGCGCACCCGCACGAGTGCCCCGAGGGAGAGGAGCTCTCCAATGGGGCACTCACGAACAGGAGGAGCCAGGAGCGCAGCTGAGGGACCCCAGAAGAGGAGGATCGGGGCCCCTCTGTGCAAAACCAACTGCCCAAAAAAGGTAAGTATGATGTGTGTTAAAGGTTTTTTTTTTTTCGTTACCCTTTAATGCATTCTATGCATTAAAATAAAAGCCTTCTGTGTGCAGCAAACCCCCCAGGCTCTCCTAATACTTACCTGAGGTCTTTCTCTGTCCAGCGATTTCCAGAAGTGTCTCGGTCGTCCAGGATTCTCCCTCCTGATTGGCTGAGACACTGTCAATCAAAATCGGCTAGCCAATCAGGAGAGAGGGGGCGGGCCGAGGCTCCATGTCTGAATGGACACAGGAAGCTGTGACTCAGCTCGGGTCCCCCCATAGCAAGCTGATTGCTGTGGGGGGACTCAACATGAGGGAGGAGCCAGGAGCACAGAAGAGGGACCCGAAAAGAGAAGGGTCCGGGCAAATCCACTGCAACAGAGCAGGTAAGTATAAAATGTTTGTTATATTTATAGGGGGAAAAAAAGAGACTTTACAATGCCTTTTAAGTAAGGCTACATGGGGCTCAGGAACTATAGACAATATTTGCTTATCTTGGAGTTCAATGGTAGATGCACAGAAACAAATTTCTAGTGGAAAGGGGAAAATTACCGTTTTTTAAAGTTTTGGATTTGTGGTACACGAACGCTTGAAACTTAGCAGGCTGCTGAAGATCTTAAAATTGTTTAGCCTTGCCATCATGTTTGTGGATTTATTAGTTTGTTGGACTTTTTGGTGATACTTACACTTGTACATTTTTCAGGTCTCCGGCAGGACTACGCCTCCAGCTCAGCATCTGTTTCCAGGCGAAGTTCCAGCGCCTCCCTCCACTCTCTGAGAAGAGGAACATTTAGCGATCAGGAATTTGACACATACAGCCTGGAGGATGAGGATGACTACGACTGTTCTTTGTCTTACCGCAGTTCACACCGCTATTCCCCATCTCCTCTCAGTTCACCTCGATGCCAATCGCCCTCCACAGTGGGGGACAGCAGTCGAAGCGGCGCTACCCGCATTCGGCCTCCCCGCAGATCTATGCAAAATCCTGGGCAGGATCGGATGAAATACCCAAGTTGTGAAGGTTTGTATTGTGCGTTTGTGTTGGGGTGTTGTGTGTGTGTGTGTGTGTTTGTTTTTTTTTTGTATTGTAAAGAAATGTTATTTAATTTCATTATAGATGACTTGCGGCACAGTATGCCCAATCTTGCAAAAACAAGTTTACGTTCTCTGGAGGCGGTGAGAAGCAGCCGGAGCTTGGAGTCTGATCTTCAGGGGCCCAGCAGCCGATTGAGCAGGATTCAGCAGCCCTCAGCTAGTATGTCCATTCAAAGCTAAACTCTGCCTAATAATTGAATGTCTTTTTTATAGTTGATATAAAAATGTTAAACCAGAGTTCTGTATTAGTTATGATATCCTGGGCGCATTTTAAGGCATCGCATATCCTAGTCAGTGTGTGCATATTAATTGGGTGACTATAAAACAAACTGCTCCAGTCTTATATTCTATCTATTATTCAGAATAAATGTATTAAAAATTATGTTTTATGGCCCAAAAGAACTGGATCTGCAATGGTAGCCCCCACATTTGTCATGAGACGTTTACTGTAAATAAGAATAGACCTCTAAAGGAGCCCTGCACATGAATGTCTTTGCAGAGATTAGATAACAGGAGCATTAGCATATCAGAATTCCAGGCACAGCATCATTTCAATGTGACATAAAAAAATACTTATACTTATTCTCAGCACTCTCCAGTCATATGATCTCCTGTGTCAGTTGGCACTTGCTGCATGTGAGAGAGCGTTGGATAACAGCTGCCAATGTCTGAGAGCGTGACCTCACCCATAGGCTTACTATGGCCAATCCATTGTCTGCACTCCTTCCTCTCCTCTGCAGCTGCCGCTGGCTGACATGTGACCAGAGCATGTGACCGGATAGGAGTTGCATGAAAATAGGTGCATGTACAGATCCTCCTTATACAGGTTAGTCAGCATAGGTGTTAGGAGGTTGGTTGGTGAATAGTTGTTTATTCCCGATGTCTCTGGAACAGCAAGTATGGATTCATCTTGTGGTTTGAAGCCTGCAATATGAATAACTATTATGTTAATCATTAATTTTGTTTTTTTAGGTAATCCACCAGGTAAAATGAGGTACAGCTCCGGCCAGCCAGCAGCTCTCCGTCAGCCAGTTAAAGCAGGTTTAAGCACAAATTCACTCCTGAACTCAAAGCAGCCAATTAAATCCTCTGGTTACAATAGTACAAGCGGTCTTCGTAAAATGCAATCTTCGCCTGGCTTAATTCCAGCCGTACCTGGTGCTGTTTCTAGATCAGGAAACTTTCCACCCACAATGAAGCACTCGGGTGGAAAAGCTCCGTCCTCTCCAGGGTGCACAACTCCCAAAAGCAAGATGATACAACCATCTAAAAGGCAAGTTTATTTTTCTTTTTATTTAATTTTTTTTCTTTATGCTCATGAAGGGTGATGAAACAAGTTGGCTTTATAGCACTTGGGAAAGTGGTAAAGTGCAGCGCTAAAAGTGAAGGTGAAAGTGAGATTCCCTTGACGGGATCAAACTAGTAACAAACCATTACTGATGTGCATAAATCATGATAAAATATATACAATATTACTCTAATATACAAACAACAATAATGATGATGTTTACATAAACCAACAGTGCATATATACATATATAAGAATGAAAGTCCCTAAAGTGACTCCAATATATAAAGTGACTTGCGAGATAAATCTGTGAACTAGTTGTCTGTTGTTAATCCACCACCAAAAGGAAAGAGGCTTACCAGACAAGTTGAACCCAACTAGGCATACGCCTGATGAGTCAACAGAGCTTGTGGTGTAACACACCCAGGGAAGAAAATCAGAATACACGGTTTCCGATGTAGACCAATCAGGCAGGGGTCCGTCACAATGTATAACATCAATGGGTATCCACCAAGGAAACAGTGACCAAAGATCAAGAACGGATGCTCCCAGTATTATATATGGTAAAAGGAAAAAAATTGGACCACATAGTGTGATTCCATTTACATAAAAGGCATTTTATTGAAATAAGTAAGATGGTCACTCACATTTGAGAAGGCATTAAAAGGCATGTAAGTAAAATTAAATATCGCAGTGGCATCAGCAGAGCCCGTCCGGAGCGGTTTCATCTCAATAAGACATCATCTGGAGATGTCTTATTGAGACGAAACCGGTCGGGACGCGCTCTGCTGATGCCACTGCGATATTTGA
The DNA here is from genome assembly GCA_037952835.1 of Lithobates septentrionalis. NCBI lineage: Eukaryota > Metazoa > Chordata > Amphibia > Anura > Ranidae > Lithobates > Lithobates septentrionalis. The sequence goes on from JBBDGP010000600.1 coordinate 210,240, forward strand.
TATAAATAAGTGCCCTTTGTGACTCTTATTTGTAACATACAAAGTTCATATAGTGAATAGATGCAGCATATGTGGAATCTCATTCAGGCAATCTCCTGCATATGTCTCATTTGCTCTCAGTCACTGAGCATTGCAAGATGTCTGTGTTCCGCTTGATCACATATATTTGAAGATATATCTCAAATAAGGTAAGTTGGTCTCTTACCAGATATGGCTGACCCCTATTACACAGATAAAAATCGCTGTAGGAGTATATTTGCCTGTCTGGATATCGCCCACTTGGTTGTTCTGTTTCTGCTTCCATGCAATTTGCAGACTTGAACTCAGGTGATTCAAAGACCAAGGAATTGGATTGCTATTATGGGCGTTCAGCTTACTAACTGGCTTGGAAATCTCAAGTGTATTGATACCAGATCTAGAACAATGTAAATCAACACAAATCCCATACTTCTCTTTTTAAGGGCTGTCTGTACATCAGAATTGATTAATTTTCAAATATATATACTATAGCTTGTAGACCCTTAACTTTTACATAAACCAACCAATATACATTCGGCAAGACATGTAGCAGAATACATTTGGCCTAAAATTATAAAGAAATTAGATTTTTTTTTTTTTTTAATTGGATATGTTTTATTACAGAAATGTTGTTTTTTCCTTTCTTTTGTATCGTTTATATAATAAAAAAAACAAAACAGTGGGTATCAAATGATACCAAAAGAGAGCTCTATTTGTGTGAAAAAAATGGTATAAATTTTCATGACGACGCGATTGCCAGTTAACTTTTTTGTGCCGGTGACTCCCGGCCCTTTAAAGGATTTCAGATACTGGGAAGCAGGGCAGGGGATTATGATCAAAAAGCTCCCAATCGCAAAAAGCTTGATTCGTATGCGCAATGTGCTCTGAATGGATGGCCTAATGAGTTTGCCAAAGTCCTCTCTTACAGTAAAGTGTATATTTGCATATAACTTTGTCTGATCAGCTGATTATTTTGCAAATTCTGACTTGGCTTTTGGCTATGGAGCAGGCTCAGGAACCTGTAGTTGCGTGATTGTTGGTTATGGAGCAGGCTCAGGAAACCGGTAGTCAGGTGTGTTTTTGTTTATGGAGCAGGCTCAGGAACCTGTAGTTAGGTGACTTTTGGTTATGGAGCAGGCTCAGGAATCTGTAGTTAGGTGACTTTTCGTTATGGAGCAGGCTCAGGAACCTGTAGTTAGGTGACTTTTGGTTATGGAGCAGGCTCAGGAACCTGTAGTTAGGTGACTTTTGGTTATGGAGCAGGCTCAGGAACCTGTAGTTAGGTGACTTTTGGTTATGGAGCAGGCTCAGGAACCTGTAGTTAGGTGACTTTTGGTTATGGAGCAGGCTCAGGAACCTGTAGTTAGGTGACTTTTGGTTATGGAGCAGGCTCAGGAAACCTGTAGTTAGGTGTGTTTTTGGTTATGGAGCAGGCTCAGGAAACCTGTAGTTAGGTGTGTTTTTGGTTATGGAGCAGGCTCAGGAAACCTGTAGTTAGGTGTGTTTTTGGTTATGGAGCAGGCTCAGGAAACCTGTAGTTAGGTGTGTTTTTGGTTATGGAGCAGGCTCAGGAACCTGTAGTTAGGTGACTTTTGGTTATGGAGCAGGCTCAGGAACCTGTAGTTAGGTGACTTTTGGTTATGGAGCAGGCTCAGGAACCTGTAGTTAGGTGACTTTTGGTTATGGAGCAGGCTCAGGAAACCTGTAGTTAGGTGTGTTTTTGGTTATGGAGCAGGCTCAGGAAACCTGTAGTTAGGTGTGTTTTTGGTTATGGAGCAGGCTCAGGAAACCTGTAGTTAGGTGTGTTTTTGGTTATGGAGCAGGCTCAGGAAACCTGTAGTTAGGTGTGTTTTTGGTTATGGAGCAGGCTCAGGAAACCTGTAGTTAGGTGACTTTTGGTTATGGAGCAGGTCAGGAACCTGTAGTTGGGTGTGTTATGGTTATGGAGCAGGCTTGGGAAACCTGTAGTTAGGTGTGTGGGATGGCCCCAACAACTTTAGGGATCAAAGTCGGTATTTGCATATCAGAGTATTCCATGTTTCAAGGGTTGTTGGGGCTTGCTGAGACATTGGCTGGGAAATGCAGAGCGCCTGCTTTATTCTGAAAGTAGAGTAGATTACACCAGCCTGCTTCACATCCTGAAAACAATGGGGTGGATTTATGGCAAATAGACTGCACTTTGTAGGTACAGTTGCACTTATTTTCCCCAGAGCTTAGTGAATGTGTTAAAGCTCTGCTGATTTTCTATATTTCGATCACCCAATCACATACATGTAAAAAATGCAAAAAAATTCTATTTTCCTTGCACCTGATTGGGTATTCTTTGCAAAGTGAAGCTTTACCACATTTACTAAGCTATGGAGAAAATGAATGCAACTGCACTCGCAAAGTCGATCTGCCTTTAGTAAATGCACCCCAAGTGACTTCATGTATTGCTTCTATAATTAAACCTTGTTTTCTTTTTTTCCCTTCTAGATCTCTGTCCTCAAAGTCAAATACACTGGATGACGACTCCTGGAAAGAAGGATGCTATTAAATCACCCCAAAGATGAGTTTTTTTTTTTTTCCCCCTTTAATATGTCCAGCGGGCTGGACTTCAATATTTCAGAGCAAAGCATAAAAAAAAAGAAAATCACACCTGCTTGCCATATTGGAAGAAGAAGCACCCTGTGTCTTTGATATAGTTTACCTTTTTCCATTTTTCAGAACTGAACTCCGAAATCGGAAATGTTTTGTGTTGTCGTAGCAAATATCTGTTTGCATCAGAACACCGAGCTGTCGGTTTTAGGAAAAAACCATGTAGATTTGTGTCTCCACTGACTTTTTTTGCACTGTTATTAGATTTAAAGTGTACCAGTACCAGGTGGCGGGATCTGTTGCAGGCAGCCATTTTATATGTAGAAACAATAGTTCTGAACTCTGTTGGAACTCGTGCAGGAGAGGTAGGTGTAATTCTTCCCCCTGGAGGCCGCAGGAGAGGTAGGTGTAATCACGCCCCATGGAAGCATAGCCAAATCCAAGCTCTGAGGGATGGGTTCAGTGTGCCCTGTGCCTGCACTAGGAAGTCGGGGTGTTTGCATGGTGTTACGCTACGTGTTATGGCTTCTGGGAGGGTGGTCATCTGTCAGTGCTGCAATCTTTAAAATAGATCATATGGACCTCTCATTCTTTTTATTCAATCCAGGTGCCATGACTACATATGATGTGCCCACAATGGTGGACTTTGGCTTGAAGCCTAAAAGTGACTGATGCCTAAGGCTAGCCGTATACGGAAGTTTTTTCTCATTAAGCCCTTCAGGTTGAGCAAGAGAATCGCTAAACAGCATGGCTGGGGGGGAATTTCCGCAGCTATTGTAGTCAGCATCAGCAGCTGGCTGAATACCAGAACAGTGGCTGCTGCATCTGATAGGATGCAGTTCACTGTTCAGCCATCGAATCTTCAGTCAGTTTATTGAGCCAGGTTGTGATGACAGGGACTCCCACAGCTCAAATTTTGAGTGGCGCATGGCCAGCTTAATGAATCACTGCCTTTTGTGCCTCAGGGATAACCCTGGCATGTACTGTGGGCCCCTTTTTTTTATATGACGCCCGTTTTAGCTTGAACCAGCATAATTAATTTTTTTTTCAGTACCAGTATCTCTTAAGCAAAAGTGTTCTTGTTGAGTTCTAATTTTTCAGTGTAACAATCTATTACAACCAGTTGGAACTTTTTATTGCAGATTATTTTATTTATAAAAGTTGCGTATTCCTTATGAAAGATCCCACTGCAGTAGCTACATTCCTAGACCCCACTCTTCTATTTTCATGGGTAAAGTTGTATTTCAGCCTTGCACAGTTGTATAGGCTCCTCCCCTCTATATAAATCACTCTCTTCACTGCACACTGTGAGCATCTCGTTGGGTGCATTAGAAGATGCAGTGATGGCGAACCTTGGCACCCCAGATGTTTTGGAACTACATTTCCCATGATGCTCATGCACTCTGCAGTGTAGATAAGCATCCTGGGAAATGTAGTTCCAAAACATCTGGGGTGCCAAGGTTCGCCAATCACTGATCTAGAGCTTGCCTCATTTCCTGGCTGGAGGCACTCCATTATCTAGCTCTATCCTCCTCAGCCTTCCCCTGTTTATTGGATTTCAGTTCTTTCACTCATGTAGGTTTAGAATCACATGTGGACATTAGCACAGCTTCCTATTTTCAGGAGGCCATGTACAGCATCTTGCTATCTCCTCCCATCACCAATGACTTGTCTGCATTGCATAGAGAAGCAAAGAGACCCAGTGATGATTTCTAAAACAAGGTATGCAATGAAAACAGCAGAGTTCCATGTAATAATTGTAATACAATGTCAATATGGGGTGGGTGTGTGTACTAAAGGCAGATTATTAAGCACAAAGGCCTTCAAAGTAAAGTTTTATGGCATCACATTCAGAGCTCAATTCTTAGTAGTGCTGGCCACAGACCTACTGTATACACCAGTGGGGGGAGGGGGGGAGAGAAACGACGACACTGCAATATTGTATCTTCATTTAATCCTCTATTCCTGGTATTCCAGAGTCCTTGTTTATGTAGTTTTTAAAGGACGAGACAAGTATGTCATTGCTTACCTAATTCCGCTAGATGCCTGGCTGTCTTCAGTAGTTTGAGTCTTAGGACCAGTACCTGTGTGCAGATCAGGCACTTTTGATCTACATTCTTGTACCTTGTCAGTGGCTCTATACTTGAGGATCCTGATTCAGTGACAGCCAGGAAACTAGCATTTTTAAGAGGGCTACAATAGTCTCCTCCATTGATCCTTCACACAGGTATCTTTCAATGTATCAGCATAAATACATCCTTCGTATTCAATGAATTCTGCAAACGTGGCCAACCAAATTCTGTTCACCCTGCGGTATACAGAACACTGCACAGAGGTTCCCCAGGAAACCTTATGGCATTTCCTTATTGTTTGATTATTAGATTAATGCACAAAAATGGCTGCACTGTTACTTGCAAGCTGATACACTTTAAATCAGTTGATTATGTGAAATATGTTAGAAATGGATATATGTAATGTAGTTGGTCCTAAAGTTTTTAATATATAAATGTAAGGTTTTTGGTTACTTGATCTACTGACCTTTTTCCAGCCTTTCTTTTGTTTGCGATAGATCTTTTTTTTTTTTTCATCTGCAAATTTTTAATGTCCTTGATGAAGTCCAAAAAAAAAGAAAATGTGTACATACATAGATCTGTTATGTTCCATATTTAGAGAGCACTTCAAGGACTGCAAAAGAATTTCCCCTACCGGTTGGATCGGTTTAGATGAAATCACAAATGATGATGGTGCACAATATTTGTGTGGTTATATGAAGTTGATTAGTTGCTATGTGTAGAAGAGACTATGTTTTTGTGGAGCGTCTCCTTTGATTATCCTGCTTGACCTCTTCTTGGTAAATAAAACAAAAAGTCATCTTTTGTCTGGTGATTGTATACTTTCTCCATTACCGTTTAGTATTGCTAAACTTTTTCGGCTGCCGTTTGCATCAAGAAGGATTATAACTTAGAGGAGCTCCAGGCTGATGTAGCTGCTGCCCTTTATTATTAGAGCATTTACCTGTCCAGGCATCCAGCGGTGTCCTAACCCGAGCAGATTCTTCAATCTGCTATTGGGTGCTGGTGCCTCCATCTTGACCAAGGGAAATTGGCAATGAAGTTTCCTACTGTGAAGCGCACTGCATTTTGTGAATGGGCTGCAGTTTTCTGGGACCTGTGAAATGTCCCAAAAAGGGGGGGGGGGGGGGCGGCAAAGTTCTAGTTCAGTTTGCCACAGCAAACTGAGGTGGGAGTGGGTACCAGTTAAAACTAGGTACCCGCTCTCCACAAAAGGTGCCAATTGTGGCAGCAGAGGGGGGAGGAGGCAGACAAGCGGAGCTTCCCCTTTTAGGTGGAGCTCTGCTTTAAACCCTTTACACTACTCTATTTGTCCTTGGATGAAGGGAAGATTCTGAACAGCCGCACTCAAAATCAAATGCCTTTATTAAAAAAAAGGTAACAATCCAAAAAGTACAAGCCACAGCAAACAACGGATCACAGGAGCTGACGCGTTTCACACTTTCAAAAGTGCCAAGCGATGAAACGTGTCGGCTCCTGTGATCTGTTTGCTGTGGCTTGTACTTTTTGGATTATTATCTCTTTTTTAATAAAGGCATTTGATTTTGAGTGCGGCTGTCCAGAATCTTCCCTTCATCCAATTACCTATGCTTAGCCAGCACCTGCTGTTCCTGGTCTGAGGAGAGCTACATTTCCCCAGTTGTCTTCCAGGACAGCCCTTGAGAGATGGAGTCCCTCCCATCGACCCAGGAAACACATTGCCACAGTTCAAAAGGCAGTCCCTCCAGGTCCCTGGCCAGTCATTTTGTGTTTCCTCCGTCGGAGAAACATGTTGCCAGGAGAAGGACTCTATCTCTCGGGGAATTCCTGAAGGGAGCGGAGCCGCACAGGGGGACCAGGTACTATCCAGCGGTCTCCAGGTTAGTCCTACCTTATTCTCTGGGCTTGGGTACCGTTCAGCTGACAGGAGCAGACCCGTTGCCCCCCCCCCCCCCCTCTCTTTCCAGTGCCGAGGTGTGCCAGTGGCAGGGTGATGTAGGTTCCCCCCAGGAGCAGTGTAGATGGATTCTTCCATCCCAGCTCCTTGCTGTAATGGCGGTGGGGGTCGGAGACACCGAGCGTTATTTCTGGCGGAACCACGTCATCGCTGTGTGCCGAGACTTACGGTTCTGGGTCTCTAGAGGCACAAGGAGGAAGTGGAAAGCCCACGCTGGGCCTACAAATCCTGACCAGCGTCCAGCTATACCCGACTAGCGGCGGGATCCGGAGCTCGTGAGGGGGGACCATGGAGGCTATTTCCCAGGACACTCCGGTGGATGCAGGCACCAGCCAAACCCAGGTAGGCTGCTGGGTAAGCCCTTACTGTGGTTTTTTTCTGGGGTTTTGTTGTAAGGCTGGGATTTGTAGTACCCCATGGTGGTGGTTACCTCATAGTCCCGGGAATATGCAGCGGTGGTTGCAGCACGGGTGTTTTTATTGAGTTAAAAGGATTTCTGATGCTAAGTGCTTGTGCTGTGTAATCTGTTCCCCTCTAAACTGTAAAAACCTCCCTGAATTTGCCACTTCCCATATGCCCTCTCTAAACTGACCATGATAACCAGGGCTACTCAGCCCTGATCACGGTGGTCAAAGTTCGCATGTTAGCGTCTTCTCTGTGTCTCTGTCCCTGCCTTGCGCCCCCCACGCTGCTACTATTAAAAATAAAAAGCCTAAAATTGTCACTGGCAGCCCCCTCTATTAGAGGCTGGCATAACACACTATTCAAGTCCTTTGTAAAAACAAGCACTCTAAATAACTCTTTAGAGCTGTCTTTAGGCCAGTCACGTGACTCGTGGCCGCTTTACAGCTCTGAGACATTGCTTCTGCAGGGGATCGCAGCCCCTCCCGCAGAAGCAATTTCTCGGAGGTGTAAAGTGGCTGCGAGTCACGTGACTGGCCTGAAGACAGTTCTAAAGAGTTATTTATAATGCTCGCTTTTTACAAAGGACTTGGATTGTGTTGTATGCCAGCCTCTAAGAGGGGCTGGCAGTGAATAATATTTTAGACTTAACAAACACTTTTTAAGGCCCCTTTCACACTGAGGCACTTCTAAACTGCCAGTAAAACACTGAGCGCTTTTTAAGAACTTATCATTAATTTCAATGAAGAGGGGAGTTTTTTTTCACCGCCCTACCAGCGTACTGCCCTAGCGTGAAAGCATTCATTGATTTTAATGGAAATGGGTTTTCGTGAGTGTTTCAGGTGCTTTTTTTTTTTTTTTTTTTTTAGCTTGAAAGCTCCTGAAAGGGATCTAAGTACAGCGGCAGGTGTCTGTACTTTTTAACAACCAACATATTTTTGCCATGTGCTGCCCAAAAACACACCTGCAAATGAATCCTGGGTGCTTTTCTAATGACTTCTAAGGTGCTACTAAAGATGCAGCATGCAGTACTTTTCAAATCGCAGCGATGTGAAGTCTCCTAGGCTTTAAAGGGAAATAATTTTGATCTGCTTTTGTCCGCTGGAAAAGTGCGTTACAGTGCTGCAAAAGTATATCAGTGGGAAAGGGGGTCTTAATAATCGCATTGGGGGAGACGCAAGAAAATGTGTAGCGAATATTAGGTGTGTGTGCACATGCCCGATGACGTGTTCACATTCCATGCTGATTTTAGCAGTATGTTAAAGTGTTACTAAACCCAGGACCCTGCATTCACTATATCTGGTCTCCCACAGTACAGAGAACATGGAAATACAATTATTTTAGTAAATTATAAACTGCTAAATACCTTTTCTCACCAGCAGTATATAGCAGTCTTGTGACTATCAGTGTCTGGTTAATGCTTGGAGTGTTCATGCTCCTGACTGTCCTTTTTGAGGCTGCATGACCACTGACCCTCTGGACAGTGCTGATGCCCTGTGCTGATCACATACAAGACTCTCTCCCCCCCCCCCCCCCCCCCCCCCAAAATAAATAAATAAATAGGAATACACTCCAAACTGAGCATGTGCAGAGTGCCTCCAAGGCTCTGTTCTATCAGCAGATGGATTGGGGACAGTAAAAGAGAAGGATCAGAGATGGCAGGATCTAACAGCCTTTACACAATGCAGAGACTTAACCCCTTAGGTGCCACAGTGAGTATAACAAGCATGCTTTACTGCATATACAGACTGATTTTACTGTTGTGGGTTTAGTAACATTAACATGTAGCAAATGTGGAGGAAGAGCTACATCCTATTGGTTGTTATATGTATTATTTTGCTGTGCAAGCTACTAGGACAGTTTGGGAAGTCACTGAAGGTGGTATGTACAAGTTTACATACCCTGGCAGAATTAGATTTCTTGGCCATTTTTCAGACAATATGAATGATAAACTTTTCTTTCACTCATGGTTAGTGTTTGATCATAAATGGCTTTAACCAATCAACTGTGTTTACTCTTTTGAAATCATATTGGCAAACTACCCAAATGCCCCTGATAAAAAAAGTGTACATACCCTGGTGATTTTGGCCTGATAACATGCACACAAGTTGACACAAAGGGGTTTGAATGGCTATTAAAAGGTGACCATCCTCACCTGTAATCGGTTTGCTTGTAATTATGTGTGTGTGTATAAAAGCTCAATGAGTTTCTGGACTCCTGACAGACCCTTGTATCTTTCATCCAGTGCTGCACTGACGTTTCTGGATTCTGAGTCATGGGGAAAGCAAAAGAATTGTTAAAGGATCTGCAGGAAAAGGTAGCTAAACTGTATAAAACAGGAATGGGATATAAAAAGATATTCAAGGAATTGAGAATGCTCATCAAGAAGTGGAAAATGAGGGGTTCTGTTAAAACCAAACCACAGTCAGGTAGACCAACTAAAATATCAGCCACAACTGCCAGAATTGTTTGGAAAGCAAAGAAAAACCCACAAATAACTATAGGTGAAATACAGGACTCTCTAAAAACATGTGGTGTGGTTGTTTCAAGATGCACAATAAGGAGGCACTTGAAGAAAGATGGTCAGCATGGTCCAGTTGCCAAAAGAAAGCCATAATTACGCAAATGCCACAAAGTATCCCACTTACAATATGCCAAACAACACAGAGACAAGCCTCAAACCTTCTGGCACAAAGTCATTCGGAGTGATGAGACCAAAATTGAGCTTTTTGGCCACAACCATAAACACTACATTTGGAGAGGAGTCAACAAGGCCTATGATGAAAGGTACACCATTCCTACTGAGAAACACAGGAGGTGGATCGCTGATGTTTTGGGGATGTGTGAGCTACAAAAGGCACAGGTAATTTGGTCAAAATTGACGTCAAGATGAATGCAGTATGTTATCAAAAAATAGTGGAGGAACATTTGCATTCATCAGCCAGGAAGCTGCGCATGGGACGTACTTGGACTTTCCAACATAACAACGATCCAAAACACAAGGCCAAGTCAATCTGTCATTGGCTACAGCAGAATAAAGTGAAGGTTCTTGAGTGGCCACCTATGTCTCCTGACCTCAATATCATTGAGCCACTCTGGGGAGATCTCAAATGTGCAGTTCATGCAAGACAGCCCAAGAATTTACAGAAGCTGGAGGCTTTTTGCTAAGAAGAATGGGCAGCTTTACCATCTGAGATGAAGAGCCTCATCCACAAATGACTTCAAGCTGTCATTGATATTAAAAGGGGTGGGCAATACACGGTATTAAGAACTGGAGTATGTAAACTTTTGATCGGGGTAATTTCTGTTGCCATTATGATTTAAAAAGAGTAAACACAGTTGATTGATGATAAATGGCTTCAGCCAAACACTAACCATGAGTGAAAGAAGTTGGTGTTATCATTCATATTCTCTGAAAAATGGCCAAGAAATCATAAATTCTGCCAGGGTGTGTAAACTTATGAGCACAACTGTATATGCATGCTGCCTTCAGATGAATGGACACTGACGAAGAACTATGATAGAGACTGCTAGTGCACGCTCATTTAAACCACCCCCACTCTGTTGGGCTCTCTCTTCAAAGTGTCCTTAGATGTTGGACCTCTTTTAGAAAGAGGATTTTTTTTCTTTTATATACCATTCCTTTTTTTTTTCTTGACCCAAGAATTAACTGCTTATTGAAAAAGTAAACCAAATCTCCTGCACGGCGGCCGCATACAGTCACAAATCTTCAACCGATTTCATTTCTGCACATGCTGTGCTGCCTCTCGTATCAGGCCGGGGAAACCCAAATGTAAGACTCCAAGACCCCTTTCACACTGGAGGTGTTTTTCGGGCGCTTTAGCTCTAAAAAATAGCGCCTGAAAAATGCCTCATCTGCAATCCCAGTGTGAAAGCCCTTGGGGTGCTGCACTGGCAGGACGTCAAAAGTCCTGCAAGCAGCTTCTTGAGGCGCTTTAGGAGAAGTGTACACACTGCTCCTAAAGTGCCCTTGCCCATTGAACCCTTTATTCAGCCGCTAGCGGGGGTTAAAAGCACTCCCCTAGCGGCCAAAAAGCACCTCTAAAACTAGCACCGGTTTACCGCCGACACTCCCACGCGGTCAGTGTGAAAGGGCTCTAAAAGATAGTGAACAGAGGATGCACCAGTTTGTTGCAAAAGGTAATGTGCTAAATTATTATTAAAAAGGAATATGGATATATACTCACAAATAATCACACGAATCAAGCATAACAGTCCAAGAGGTACTCCGCCCAGCCTGGTCTGCTACACAAATCCCAAATGTGAGATGAAAGTCCAAAAAGAGCCGACACGTTTCAAGAGGCATCCCTCTTCCTCAGAGCTACCCCCTCCAAACATGTCAACTTTTAGGAGTTTCATCTCACATTTAGGATTTGTGTTGCAGATCAGGCAGTGCTTTTCAATGCTAGAAGCTATAGTTTAGCTCCTGTGAATGGAGGAGAGGGGGTGGAAAGGGTGGGCATAGCAGGCACTCTTGACAAGTGCCTATGACCGGTCCTGCTGGATCACTTTTACATTGGGCAAGAAGGTGGTCCTCTCCTTCTCAGGCTCTGCCATTCCACTGGGTAGCCCGGGATGAAAGATGGCCTGTCTGCTGGCTGACCATAGAGCTGAAGGAGGGACTTGTGTTCCCTGATTATCTCTATAAAACTAGAAGACAAGGATTTTGTCACTTCCAGTTTTGATTTATTTACAAGGGGTTGCCAGCTTGTAACAGCATCTGATTAAACCGATCTTTGATTAGATGCTTTTAAAGACAGGAAAGATCTGGGGTCTAATAGACCCCAGATTTCTAATTAAAGAGTACCTGTCACTGCCTATGCTATCACAAGGGATGTTCATAAACTTTCTGAGCTAGCACCATGTTTGAATCATAATTTATGACTGCCAATCTGTCAGGATTAAACAACCAGAGGCCGTGCATGTTTAGAAGAGGCCAAGTAATTGCAGCCTCCCATTTCTTTTAGGAAATGTTCACTATCTGAGTTTCAGACACAAGCAGACCATTACGAAAAAATCTGATTTAACACAACCCGTCCCTCATCCACAATTATTATACAGGATTTATATAGTACCAACAGTTCGTGCAGCGCTTAACAAAATGAAGGCAGACATTACAGTTACATTACAATTTGGTACAAGAGGAGTTGAGGGTCCTGCTTGTTAGAGCTTACAATTATCTTTGATTGCAAATGTGAAGGTACTGCTGCAACTCTGTTATCAATACCATCACCAGTAACAGCAACAATAAAGAGAACACTTGCTTTATCCTATAGCGGTGATGGCAAACCTTGGCATGCAAGATGTGTTGGAACTACATTTCCCATGATGCTCAACTACACTGCAGAGTGCATGAGCATCATGGGAAATGTAGTTCCAAAACATCTGGGGTGTCAAGGTTGGCCATCACTGTCCTATAGCATTGCTCTTCTACTAATCCAAACTGCAGAATCACTCACCGGTGAGGGAGCAGTGACTGAGTGACACGAGTATGGAGTGCTGCTGTAGGAGCAGTTGAGCATTCTCCGGTTGTTAGTGAGTTGCCACCTGAAACAGAGATCACCAGTGTGACTTGGCGCCCCCCCCCCCCCCCCTGGTCTGTTTTTATTCTGACTGTACTTTGTGCAAGGAAACAGAATAGGGGTGAAATAAAGAGGTATTCAATTCTTCTAAAATTGTTATGGATTTTCTTTATTTTCAGCAGTCTTAACACATCAGATTAAAAAATAAAAACAGTACATACGTAAAGCAAAAATGATCTCATTAGGTTAAGAAAACATATGAAGAGAAAACAAGGTTTCATTAAACAAATGCCAACATACTGAATAGGAACACTGTATAACAATCACATTCTGAGTGCAATTCTCCTCCCAGCAGGAGGAAAGTCTTTTACTCCTCATCATAACAGCTGTACCATTGTTCAAAGGACATACAGGGTGCAACAGAAAAATACATCCCACAGGCTTCAGCAAGCAAAGTGCCATTTGGAAGTTTTCCATATTAATGTGGATGGATAAGGACACAAGGGTGACTGTAAATGAGCCAATCGTTAAGGCCGAGAAAGATTTGTTGCAATGACTGTTCTGTCTGTGTCTTTACGATAGGAAACCCATGTTGCTTTTTTTTTTTTTTTTTTATTTTGGAAGGTGAATTGGTGTCTCCAGAGGGCAGGCACTGATGTGGAAAAGAAGACCTGGCTCTCAGTCTCTGCTCTAATTCATTCCAAAGGTGTTCTATTGTGTGTAGGTCAGGACTCTGTGCAGGGCAGTGATGTTCATCCACCCCAAACGCACTCATCCATGTCTTTATGGACCTTGCTTTGTGCACTGGTCCAAATCATTTTGTGGAGTGGGGATTATGGTGTGGGGTTGTTTTTCAGGGGTTGGGCTTGGCCCCTTAGTTCCAGTGAAGGGAACTCTTAAGGCGTTAGCATACCAAGACATTTTGGACTATTTCATGCTCCCAACTTTGTGGGAACAGTTTGAGGATGGCTACACAACATGCAAATATTCTCCTGCACTAACAGAGGTATGGAAACTTCTTAATGCTGGTGGTCTTGCTGCCTTCTCCAGTTTGAGGATGCCCAATATCCTGAGACTAGCAAAACAGAAAGAGAAAGGCGCACCGATCTAATGCATTACCACAACTTAGTTGATTAAAAGAGCAAATAAAAGTAATTGGATATAAACGCGTCACGAGTGTCCTCCACTGCATGAAGGTCCATTACACCCATCGGTCTTCCAGAAGACCAGGTGTCGTCCAAATGGCTGAGCCATTTAGTTACCTCCTGGTCTTCTGGCAGGACCAACGGGCATTAATAGGCCTTCATGCAGTGGAGGTCACTCGTTGTGACGTGTGTTTATATCAACTACGTTTGTGAGTATATATTGCTCTTTTTAATTTATTTATTTTAGGTACTTATATAGCACCATCAATTTATGCAGCGCTTTTACATATACATTCAGGTCTCTAACTCACATTCATACATACACATAATAGTGTCAATTTAGACAGGATCCAATTGACCTACCAGCATGTCTTTGGTGTGTGGGAGGAAACCAGAGTACCCAGAGGAAACCCACGCAGGCACAGGGAGAACATGCAAACTCCAGGGAGGTAGTGTCGTGGTTGGGATTCGAACCAGCGACCCTTTTGCTGCTAGGCGAAAGTGCTAGCCACTACATTAATAAACTATATTGTGGTAATGCACTTGGTCGGCGCGCCTTTCGCTTTCTGCTTTGCTAGTCTCCAGTTTGGCGCACTGGTCCAAATCATTTGGTGGAGGGGGGATTAAGGTGTGGGGTTGGAGTTGCACTTGGCCCCTTAGTTCCAGTGAAGGGAACTCTTAAGCAATCAGCCTGCCAAGACATTTTGGATAATTTCATGCTCCCAACTTTGTGGGAACCGTTTAGGGATGACCCCTTCCTGTTCCAACCTGACTGCGCACCAGTGCACAAAGCAAGGTCCATAAAGAGATGGATGAGCGAGTTTGCGGTGGAGGAATTTGACTGGCCTGCACAGAGTTCTGACCTTTGGGATGAACTATAGAGCGAAGACTGCGAGCCAGGCCTTCTTGTTCAACATCAGTGCCTGACCTCACAAATGACCTTCTGGAAGAATGGTCAAATATTCCCATAGACACACTCCTAAAGCTTGTGGACATCCTTCCTAGAAGAGTTGAAGCTGCTATAACTGCAAAGGGTGGACCAACTCAATATTGAACCCTACAGACTAAGACTGGGATGCCATTAAAGTTCATGTGCATCTTTAAAAGGCAGGGATCCCAATAATTTTAGTAATATAGTGTGCGTATGTGTATATATATATTATATCTCCACACACCCAGTTTAAAAGGTAAGAGGGTATTAAAGTCCACAACGATTCTGAGCAGAATGTGTTAGATTTATTGAGCCTCTGAAATAAATCGGCCCATAAAACACAGAATGGCTTAATATTTTATTAGATAAATTATGCATTAAACAGGATTTTGAAATCTCTATATGTAAGAATTACATTTATAACAAAGCACTAAAATAAATGTAATTTTTCTTTTATTCTTCACCTCCGTATTCAGATGACCAGTCTACCTCACAAAAAGAACTTGAAGACAACTGGCTGGAGGGCTTCATTCCACACAACTTGAACCTTGATGCCCATTTTATGTTCACCTCTTTACCTTGTCCTGGTTGGCTGTATTAGATAAGGCAGCCAATCACAAACTGGTAGGGAACAGGAGTGGTCAAGTGTGCCACAGAAACAGTAAACACATTTCCATTAAAAAAAAAAAAGATACACCTTCAAATGATTCTGCCACTGCAATATGCTAACTTAGCAGGCTCTCTGTATGTTGCAGCTCCCTTGTAAGGAAGACGAAGAACCCTTAATATTTACATAGCGTTCATTTGTATTGAAGTGACGCCACTCACAGAGTACCTGTATGAGTGATCTTCACAGTTTATCTGCAGATGGTGCTCTAACACACATAGTCGGATTGTGCAATCTCCCTTAAGTCTAGCAAAAACTATGTCAAGTAAGTTACTGCTTAATAAAAAAAATCTATTAAATTTAAATCAAATCAGACAGGCCCTAGTAGTTGGTAGATCTGAAGGAAATGATACAATCACTTTGCAAGTTGCATAATCAGCTTTTGAGCTTCCATGAAACTTAGGTTGAGGTTGGAGCACCCTGGGCTTACTAAGGTTTGTCGGATTTTGCTTTTTTTTTTTTTTTAATGGGGAACACCTTAAATAAGTGGTGGCGGGGGGTGGCTTTGCTACAAATATGCTATAAAACAAGAACATGAATTAGTTCAAAGAGAAAGAAAAAAACTTCCAAATGTGTTTCAAGCAAATACAAAATATTTTTTGAAGCAAGTTCTTTGCTCTGCCAACATAGACTGGCAACCATCTGCCAAGGCTAGATACAGTATAGTTAATAAAGCAATGCCCATATAATATCATTGGCAGCGAGTGCTTTACCCACTGAACTACGGAGAGAACAATTGGGCAGAACACACCTAGCATTTTTAATTCAAAATTGCCGCCCGATCAACCAAGTGATGCTTTAGAGAACAGAAAAGACTAACATTCACAATACTAATGAGCTTTAGTGAAAAATCAACAGTGGCTGGAGCAATTCTGAAATGAAATTTGTGTAAGACGTATGCAAGGACAGGTGAGCGATCGCAGGTTTCCAATGGCTTTGAACTGAACAATGTCAAAGTTTGGCATCGCCAGCAGAGGCAAGAATGTGCTGCTAGACGGGTTTAAAAAAAAAAAAGGATTAAAACAGTAACTTTAGTGAAAAACAGATGAGGGGATATTGAAGGGTAGAGAAAGAGGCTGTGAGGGGAAAAAAAGTGGTGTACAAGAAAAATAAACCCCGAAAAAAAACAAAAAACCAATTGAGTTACCATGCTCCATCTCCTTCAGGGTATACAGCGTGACAGACTCCTCGCCAAGTTTCTTCGGACACATTATATAAGGCATAGAGCTACAATGTCCAGTAAGAATGGAAGGATGCAACGATGAAGGAGAATATCGGACACCTCAAAGTGTCGAGGGAAAAGGCTTTTCTATCAAGTCTCTTTTCAGGCGGGATTCTACATGTGTGAATAGGTAGTACTTTGACTTTCTGGTTTCCTGGAGAACACTTTCATGCATCGGAAGACAGAGGAGTTACTTATTCACACAGTGGGGCCACGACAGCCCTCCGCAAGCTGCTGACACGATGATATAGATAACAACCTGGAGCAGAAAATAAAACAGAATGCATCTTAAGATACGTCCATTGTCAAATTATATTTAGGCATTAGTGATGAGCTTGGGTTTGGCCTGAACCCGGAGGTAAGCGGTCATCACTGGGGCCAATCATCTGTGGTCAGGACATTTCCTGTAATGGCACATACACAAAGACCCCTTGTGACATCATTGACCAAATATAGTGAAGTGGCCATATAGGGATAATAACATCACAAGCATCCCCGCCCCTTTGTGTACATGCAGTTGAGGAGTGGGAATGTGCTAATCTGATTGGCCCAGCAATGCCAGCTTACTTCTGGGTTTGGAATGCACCCAAGCTGATCACCACTGTGTATGGTAACACTGAATAAAAGCTTGTTGCCTGTCCTTTTAGGTTTGGTTTCCCTTACATTCATCTGTACCAAGAATACCTTCTCATTCATAACAGCCAACAAATAAAAGGGCTCACATTCTTTCCCAGACCGCTTCAATGACACCATCGTAAAATCATACTTCCTGTTCACTGAAAATATAAACAGGTGTCTGGAGAAGGGGTCTCCAAAACTTTCTAAAGAAAGGGCCACTTTACTGACCTTCAGAATTTAGGCGGCTTGGACTGTGCCCAGTGGGAGTAAACAATCCCCATCACTGGTATCAGTGGGAGGAATAGTGCCCCATCACTGGTGTCAGTGGGAGGAACAGTGCCCCATCACTGGTGTCAGTGGGAGGAACAGTGCCCCATCACTGGTGTCAGTGGGAGGAACAGTGCCCCATCACTGGTGTCAGTGGGAGGAACAGTGCCTCAAGGCCCAGATAAAGGCAAGCAAAGGGCCACACCTGGCGCCCAGGCCACAATTTGGAGACCAGTTGCAAAGAGCCACACATCTTCATTAAAGAGACCCTGTCACAAGAGCAATATAGATTCTGGCTTTGCAACCTGCATATCTGTTTCTTGATAGGTTTCTTTTAATGTGCATGTAGAGCAAAAATGTGTTCCTGCTGGGGAGATTCACCCTCTGTATTGGTCCTGGTGACCAATGTCTTGGGTGCAGAAAGTAGTGGGAAAAACATTTTTGAGTTGTCCCAGGAACAAGAGGTTAAGAGAAAACTTCCATTGTGGAAATCTTTTCTGAGGACAAGGACCAAGAGGGGATATCCCCTCTCTTCTTACTCATTAGGGAGAGGGACAGAAATAAAACATGAAAGGGATATTAAAGGATAAAGTTCACCTTTGGGAGCATGTTACACTTTACACCCAAATTTAGGGTGTAACATGCTCATCTCCCTACACTCGCTGTCACAATTTAAAAATAGTGCGGCTCTGCAGGGCTCCACCTACACAGCCGCGTTGTTTATCTACAGTAATCTGTGAATGAATGGACTACAAGAACAGTCTTCCACCTCAGCAGACAGCTTGTAGTTCTCAATGAACGGCGAGAGTGCTGGTGAGTGCTCTAGTAGTTAATTGATTTTCCTGCTCTTCGGTAACTGTCTGCATGTACAGGAGGTACGGGCAAACCGCTATACCGACAGTCTGAAAGAGTGTGATATTGCACCCATGATCTACTGTGCACGAGTGCAATGCTTCTCAGGATCCTGTGGGAAAAAGTAATAAATGTACACTTTTTTCTGCAGAAATATGTGCATTTATTATTTTTTTCCCCAGAAGATGATCCTTTAACTATTCCCTACTCTAGCCAAAGCTTTTCATATAGTATAAACTCTGCTAAGGCTGTACCATATGGAGTTTGTATATTCTGCAATACTGCATGGTAGTCTAAAGTGAACCTTGCATACAAACCAGCAATTCCCAATGTTTGTAGCAACCTCCCCCATTAATAAATGTAAAGTGAAAAACAAAAATTAGAAAATAAATGTACAACTGGCCATTTGCTAAAATCAAACTGTTTATTCCATCTCCTCTGAACAGCATCTCCCACTGAAGCTATTCTGACAGCCAGTGGCAGCAGCCTCTATCCCTCGCCATAGTTTGACAAAGGGGCCGGCGGAAGGAACCACAGACAGCGGGGGGCACAGGCATTCAACACATCCAAAAGGTGTGATCTAAGCAAAGAGGCCATTGATTTGCACAAAAGAGTGAAGGTCTGAGGAATGGACAGCCAACTATAAAGCCTCTTCATTTGCAGGTCCTGCTTTGTTACTTTTTACCCAAAGACAGTGTCACTTTCACCCAAAATGCATTAGAAGAATACTTACTATTGTTACAACAACAATAATGATGGTCAACTTCAAATTCTTCATGCACATAGCCCGAGCCAGGTTTCTGCTTGTGGTCTTAAAGGTGACAGACTAGGAAATTATAAAATGTACCAATTACAAAGCAGAAGCAATTTTTTAGGTTTTCCAAAAAAATGTTATGTCAACTGAGCCAAAGTCAGCTTCACATTCTTTTAAATAAGATTTCTTATCAAAGTTCTTAGGGCAGGGTGGTAAAGGAAATGGCCCATTTCATTACCCTTGTTCTGGACTTCACTCAGAAATGTGTGAACTACTTTTAAAAGGGAATGTATAACATGTATTTTCCTTCCTAATTCTGTTAAGGACTAAAACATACAGTATCAAAAAAACAAAAAAAAAAAGATCTTTATTTTTAGTTCGCTTAAATTTACTCATTTCCAATTTCTTAATTACAGCCAGTAGGTGGAGCTCTAAGCTTTTTTTTTTTTTTTTGTTTACAAGATTACCAGAGGCTGGTCATCACATTTCTAGCAGTTCTCAACCTTCTTGGGACCAGGGAGCGGTTTCGTGGCAGCCAATATTTCCAGGGACCGGGGGGAGGATATTAATGAAGTTGGTCCTCAGCCCCCCTACAGTACAGTTTCCCCTTTATATCAATGTCCACAGTCCCCATTGAAAGCAGTTACACAATGTCCTCAGTTCCCCTTCACATCACAGCCCCCATTTACATTACAGTGTAGTCCCCTGGCGAGGGGAGCTGCAGATCTGGATGGAGGGCAGGAGCTGCCCAGTTTAT